>CM076577.1:450341408-450435984 GCA_034641835.2 Pinus albicaulis
AGACACATAGGCATCCAGTAGGAGTGGAATCCTACCCATTTACACACCACCAATGGTTCATTCCAGGTTGCCTAGTTTTCCTTGAATAATGGTGATGTTACAACTTGCATTCGTGGAAAATAACTAGAGAAGGTTTTCCTTGATAACTGAATCATGATAGGTTTTCCTGCTATTGAAAAAATATAAATTAATCAATTTTCACATCGTTTAGTATTTATTAAAATACTCAAAAAATATAAATTAATCAATTTGGACATGATTTAGTATTTATTAAAATTAAATAAATTTCCAAAAGAGAAATTGAAAATGGAAATCAAATTGAAAGAGAACATGTTTCAAAATAAATAAATAAAAAATTTCAAAATAATTATTGTTAGGACATTAATTGTTTTTTTTTTAAATTACACGATTTTCATTTTAATGACAAGATAAACTCATCCGGGGAAAATGTAATCCCTCCAAACACATTAAATTTGAGTGGTATTTGGAAAGTACAAAAAATCCATGTTAACTTTGGACTCCCACTTGGATGACACTTCCTTATGAGTTTACTTTTCCTCTTTTTGCCAAAAATATAATTGTTTTTTTTCGAGGTCTACAATGGCTTCAATCTACAATTTTATTTGAGTCTTTTGGTATGAGTCTTTGCAAAGAAATGGTATTCATTAATCTAATTAAGCATTATGGCACTACCTAAAAGAGGCGGGAAATACGTTGTAATTGTAGGTAGGAAGCACAAACTACATCAACAGGGTGGTTCGGGGAAGACATTTTTTGTGGGTTTGAGAATGGTCATCTTCTGGTACTTCGCCATGCAAATGTCCTTTTTGAAGAAGCCTATAGATCTAGTGCTTCAGATGTCAAATGTATTTTCTAAGGTTGAAAACTTTGTAAGTAAATCGTAAACCTTGGCCATTTTCAGGGTTTGATCCTATGTTCGTGTCCTAATTTTTTATGCCCTCTAGATTTTTAATCATATATAGCCATAAAAGTTTTGAACCCTAGTGAAATTCATTAAGTTTTAGACACTTTAGAAATAATGCAAGGAAATTAAAAGGTTAAACAATTACTAGGTTGGCTTTGGGTTCATAGTTAATATGACCTTTTTATTGGTACATTTCATATTTTGATTGATTAGTGATATGTGGGAAAGCTTTCATATGGCAGGAGAGATTTTTGAACTTGCACTTCTTCATAGAATTCATTAACAATTCATTTTACAATACACTATTAGATCATATCCATCGGTTTACTGTGTTTGGAAGGAATTTTCAGTATTTGGATTATTATTTCAATACATGCTTTGGATGGAAATGATACTCTATCTTTTCCTCTGCTCCTATGCGATGGTCACAATGCCAAACTAATTTATTGGTAGATATGAACACCAAAATCCACTTTATCATGGAGGGAGAGAGTTTGAACCATGTATCTATGCATAAATCTATGTTCTCTTCTAACAGAGTCTTGAAAAGGTGATCGACATTACCATAGTAAGAATTGGTTCAACATCTAATGCATCCCTTGCTAGGTTGTTAATGAATTTTGAAGAACCATAAACCATGGAATCTATAAATATTTCTTCTTGTTCATTATCAGAAACAACCTTCATAATACCAAGGCAAGTTCCCAAGGAAATCTTGTTGCTTCATTCGTGGCTTTGGTTGATTGCAATTTTTTCATGCATTCTTGCCCCATAATAGGCAACTCCATCCTTGTCATGTTCCTCTTCTGCTCTATACTGGACATGTAAAATGAATTTCTTGGATTTATTTGAAATGGAAAATAATTTATTTTCCATGAATAATAAGTATTAATAGCAATAAAAGTTGATAAGACTCTGTCACACAGCTCTATATCCCATTTTCATCTAATCATGATACTACATGCAGACCATTAGGCTTTTAAGTTTGACCTTCAAAAAATATTTGATACATGTGCGATTACCATAGCAGCTTTAACTATGTTACTAGAGATATATCTTTCTAGAGTACTGTGAACAAAAAATGTCTATAGTGAAAAAGGGCCCTCTAATATTGTCAATTTCCCATTAACCTTCTTGTCTTATTTTTTGTAGAGTACAACTCATTTGGACATGTTTCGGCATATTTATTGGTTCATCTGCCTGAAAAACATGATTTGGTTGTATACATTTTACCATTAGTGATGTAGAAAAGAACTGTATTTTACATGCCAAAGCACTATCAATTGCAAGATGAATGAATTAAACATTGCAACTCGTATTATCCCTTTTTTTGCCTTGTGACCATTCGCTTTGTGTTCATTTAATATCTTTCTAATCTCACACAATTGGATTTTAAAATATACCTCCCTCAATTGTTTTTTTTTTCTATTATCTCATTCTATGGCTTCCCGACTAAGGGAAATAGTCAGAACCACGAATAGTTAAGGGTTAGTGGAATCTAATGCAGGACAAGATTCTACAAATAAAGACTGAAACATTGCATGGATCATAACCACAAAAAGGTTTGATCAATACCAGTGTTGTCATTAAAAAGACAATATGAATCTATAACTAAACTATTATATTTTGTACATGTTTCTCAACTAGTGATTTCCCCTAGTGATGGTGCAACAAACATTTCATTTTTACATTTTCAATACAACAATGATGAACAGGTTGAATGAGGGTGCAACAGAAAGTGATAAATATTGTAGTATCATAAAAAATTCATGCATACTCCAGCTATAATTAATTCCAGCTTAGAGCTCTTTTAGAATTTGCAGTTCCAGTATCAAATAGGTTTTTTTCTATCTTCAGAGTTTGTTTTTTAGTCTTACAACTAAAATATATTGGAAGTAGGAGGGTGTGAATCCATAGATAACTAAGGCACTCATGCACGAGGAGTGTCTATTTTTCAGTAGAAGGCACAAATATAGAGGAGGGGATGCATGGTTGCATGGTCCAACTTATATTCTAGTTGAGTGGCACTTCACCTTGCACACTTATCCATGCAAGGAGGGTGCTCCAGTTGATGGATTAGCATTAGGATTGGATTCAATTATAAGGGGCACTATTTACATGTGTATAGATTCATTTTATTTCTTTCTTACTCAGTCTATAAGGGAGAAGAATGAGCACACCATTTTGGTGGTTAGAAAATTTTCATTTGAGCTTATGTGTTGTGTATTTCTTATTTGCAGTAATAGAATAAAGATGTATATTGGAGTGGTTCTATATAGAATATTTATGTTGTTATTATATTAAGTAGTGTGTGTTAGTAGATTAAAGCAGTTCAAATATATTGGTTTGATTGGATTTTAAAGTTTTATTGACCTAGCATTTAGGGTTTAGTTTTTTATCACAAAATTGTCATATGATGCTCTGAAAAGTAACATGGTTGTGGTAAATTTTCTGGATATGAACTATGTATTTTTTTTTTATGTGTCCCCTTTTTATATTATTTTATTATAAATTTCCTAACTTTTAATTACTTAGAGACATATATATTTTGAACATTGGCTCTATTTTCTATCTTATGAAGCTAATGGGTGGAGTGTCCATTTCAAATTTGATTTTTTTTTATTTGTTTGGATGAAAACAAGAATATTATTGTATTAGCAAAGTCTACATCAAGGTGGCACTCCAAAGTTACATAGGTCATGAGAACCATCAGGTAAATATCAGTCCAATATTGTGGGCTCAGAGAGACTGCTAAGATATGCCGTTATAAAAAAGTGTAAGTGGTAAAATAGGAAATTTACAGTGTAATGTAGACAATAGATTCCTGAAATGAAAATTACGTGACGTAACTTGTGGATAAGGATGTTAATTTGTATTGTTGTCCTAAAATTTCCTTGGAGGTGGATGGATGAGAGGAACTCCATAATCTGTTGAGGCCATTTCTCCATTTCTAAAAGTGTTAGAGAATGACTCTAAATTCCAGCTCATTGATCTTCCTAGAGGTCCCAGAATTAAAAATGGAGAGCCCCAGATTCATTTGGTTCCTTGTGGATGAATTATTGATGTATGAGAATCTCCATAATTATCGCCGCTCATTCTTTTAGATTAGATAAATGTATTTGAAGCAGTAAAATAGAGAAATTTAGCTCCTCAATATCTCTATATTGCTAATGAAGGGTATTTCATATTCTTCAACTCTTGAATAGCCATGGAACCTAAGATGATGGTGCAATTAAGTTCATGTGAAGGAAAGGTCAAAATAGGGAGAGAGTGGGTTAAGCTGGGGGGCGGCATTGGAAAATGTAACTATGTTCAGTCTTCATTATTATACGTGAGTCAAATGTAATATATTTTTCAAAAGAAAGTGAAAAGAAGTTATATTATTAGTTTTATTTGACTTATTAAAGCATGGTTTTCATGCTTGGATCAAATGTGTTAGGTCAAGCCTCCATTTCTTTGGATTTATTTTGCATCCATCCCAACCCATAATACTAAAAAATAAAGCCACAAGGAGACACCAACAATTCTTTTCCTCATTGAAAGCTTCTCCAGGTATCTCACCAAGAATTCAAACAGTGGAAGATGTCTTCCACTTAGAAAACACAACACAAGGTGATGATCTCCATTGAATCCACCCTCTCTAGTTCCACAATGTTGGCATAATCAATTTGAACTATTTTTTTATCTTTGGGAATCCCTAAAATTCGTATATGTTGTCTCATTGAAGTGATGAATAAGACATGTGGATAATGTGATTTAAAAGATACCTTATCTCATTTGCAACGAACTTTGATTTAAACAAGTGGGTAATGAGATTTCATGTTGCTTACTCTACAAATATCTCTTCAAACAAAATTCATTCCTTCCTCTTCTTCCACAACCCCTCTAGCTTGGCACAATATCACACATATTTAAAGATCACTGACTTCTTTGGTTGGTTGTGTGGAATTCCAGCTATGGTGGCACATGTTCTTTCAGCATGAGGAAGAATGTAATAATGACAAGGAAATAACCTCTCCAAGAAAAAGTATATGTTATGTCTCCCATGAATGAGGATCACATGTCTTCCATATAAGATTTTGAGTTTGTACTTGGAACATATAATCAACAGGGTGGGTGAAAGATCTTTTAATATAACATTGTCAAAATATAGAACCTCTGCAAGGGACACATGGAAGAAATGATATATTGGATTATAAGAGGCAGCCAAATGCTTGATAAGAAAACCCATGCGATTTTTTCATATGGGGTTTTAAGATAGATCATGCTATATTGGTAGGAAACTCCCTTATACAAGCTCCATGTAAGGGGCTATATTTTCCATAAAGAGACACATCCCCCAGACTAGGTCCATCTCTTTTAACCAACTTTCTATCTAGAGCCTAAGATGGTAGGATACCTTCCCTTTCGACTTCAGAGGAATACCCTATGTATGACAGTGGTAATTTGATGCATTTAGGCTTTTGTTTTACTTGCCTCTGTAGCTTTGTATTTATTCTTCTTAGCATTATGATAGTAATGGTTAAATCTTTTTGAGTAGGACTACTTCTTGCTTTTATAGGGGTGGCCTTTGAAATATTACTTTCTACTACCACTTATGAGTTGAGCAATCCGTTGATGTAATTTTGGTCATTTTTTGGACATTAAGTAACCTATATTACCTTACTAAAGACTCCCTTTCCTCTTCCACTCTTGGATTCAACTCCTATGTTGCTTCTTAAGCAATATCTTTGGTGGTTATTATATTATTTATTATACTCGGTTTTATAATAGTTAAGAATAACATCAAAACATAGCCTTCCTTCCATTTTGACTCATGACCATTACCCTATGGGGCCTTTGCCTTTAGCTTCGAGCTAGGAAATTTTAGAAAGCATGTCCACATTCTATAGTATGGCTTCATGACAATTCAACCCTCTTGGATTGACATGATTCTCATCAACCACTACATGGAAAATAATACATGATTTAGTTTTTATAATCGAGGGGTTAAAACTTGACTCTTATATTCTCCAAGTCGTAACTATCACCTACAAACATTGATCGGGGGAATTTTCTGTTTGGACTATTGGAAATATCTTGATAAGTTCTACAAGGTGGGGGTATTAAGGGCATGCCCCCCATATTTGTGGGGTAATTTAATTATGAATACCGACCGTGGATATCAAAATTAAACATGTCAATAAAATTATATAGAAAATATACAAAATAGAGAGAAAATTCATGATAATGATGATAATCCCTCAACTTTCCCATGAATATATCCATGAAATTGGTGACAAATGAGTGATCGACTTCCAAACCATAGGCATTTGCTATAAATGTCACCCCCAAATTGGGTTATGAGGCAACAGGGATGAAGGATGGATGTTGGATTTAATTAGGGGAATTTTGAGGTCTAAAATGGGCCCCCTAAGGAAATTATAAAATAATAGTGTAAATGATAAAATAATATTAAACTACATCATCAAATTTTAGAGGGAAAATAGAAAAAACTACTTTTTCAACTCATATTTTAAAGTTATCTCACTATGAGTTTACTCAAATTTCAAGCGTGAATAGTCATTGGATGTAGAATTTGATTCTTCATCCAAGGAGTACCCATGTTGCATACTTTCAGTGGACCCTGCTATGCTAAAAATGAGAAATACATTAAAAATATGATTGCAATCACGTTTTTTTATGTATTTGTCATTTTTCGTGTAGCAGGGTCCATCGAAAGTATGCAACATGGTAGCTCATTGGATGAAGAATTAAATTTTGCATCAAACAAGTAGTCCCGCTGGAAGTTTGAGTAAAACCTTAGGGAGATAAGTTGAAAATACAAGTTGAAAAAGTAGTTTTATTATTTAATTTTTTTACTTTTTTACTCCAAAAGCGGTGAATCATCCCCCATGTTTGACATCATCATCTTAAATCATATTGGTTATTATAAAGTTTATTTTAGTTGTGCATTTTTCTTAAGAGGCCCATTTTAGACCTCAAAAGTTCTCTAATGATTTCTCGTCCATCCCAACCCACAATACTAAAAAATATAGCCACAACCAAACACCAACAATGCTTTCCCTGATTGAAAACTTCTCTAGATATCTCACCCAACATTCAAACAGTGATAGACCTCTTCCACTCATAAAAACACAGCATAAGGTCATGATCTCCATTGAATCCATCCCCTCTAGTTCCATAATGTTTTCATAAATAATTTGAGCTACTAGTTAATCCAATACAAGGAAAAGACCCTCTAGCGGATGTTTTTGAGGAACCCCTTATAAAAATACCCCAGAAATCTGTTTATACTGGAGGTTACTAGAGGAGGTTGGCGGGTGGAGGTTTTTTCGCATGTTTTTCATCCAGTGCGCTTATCATCCTAAACTGCACTGGTGCGTTCAACAAGAGAAAGCACCGATGCGCAAAAAACATTGGCACACTGGATACCGTGCGCTACGTACACACCCGCCCAGTGTGTCTTATTACTGTAGCGCACCGGTGCTTTACAAATCTTCCGCACTAGTGTGTCATAAAAGCCCGTGCCAAAACAAAAACCGCTCGGTGGGTCTTAAGAAACCGCACCGGTGTTCCTATAAAACCCCACGCACTAGAACAGGGTTAAATAAAAAAAATTATGGACAAAAACCACATTTTTCACTTTTCTCCATGCTCCAGAGCTCCCAAGCACTGGTGCTATTTATCCTTGTCTTAAACGACCTAACATCAGTGCTCCCACTGCACCCATTTCATGCACTGCTGCTGTGCATTGCCCACGAATCTCCAGCTTGAATTTTGCAAAACGGTGGGAAAATTTTCTTTTGCAAATTCCATAGCGAATATGCCTCCTCGATGCAGTGGGTTGAATTAAATATCTGCCCCGGGGTGGGTATTTTTGTCAGCACACCGCATTCCACATTTTGACAGGGTTAATGGTGTGGCCTAGTAAACGACCACACTATTGACTATGTAATGATGTCAAGAGGTCGATGTGTTGGCTGACCTATACACCTCGAGGCATAGAGTTTAGTCAATGCACCACACTCCCGACACCGTCCATAGTCAACGGTGCACTAAAAAATTTTAGTTGCACCATCGCTGGTGCGCTGCATATTTTCTGATGCACCGCCGCCAGTGCGCGACAAAAAAAGACGCACCAGTAGCAGTGCTTGCCTGTTTTTTGCAGTGCATCGACTATTTTTTTTTTCCAAAATAAATTATATATGTATATTCCTAAATACATGTATGAATTAATCAAAACGTTATATTTAATATGTCAATCATTCAGAGATGTGAAAGGAGAGAAGAGGGGGCAAAATAGCAACAACAGGTGGACCAGTATAACATGGTTAACCTGTGGGAGGTATGATAGAGGGAGAAAGATGCATACCCTCGCCCTATTACAACAACTACCTAGGGGCTCCTAAGGCAAGTAGGCCTCCTTGAGTTCTATGAGGAGGCTAATTCCCTAAAGTGCCATGGTGTGTTTTTGAGACATCTTATCCACAGGTGGAATGCCCACCGTCAATATTTCTGAGTTGGTCCTAACCAGTGGTACGCGCCCACTGAGGAGAAAATATATTTCATTACTGGGCTATCGAGGAGAGGGGTGAATTTTCCCTCATTCCCAGAGGTTCCAGAAGGCTATGAAGCATGGATTCAATTGGTGTACTCCCAGAGATACATTAGTGCAAATATATTGTCTCCATATTTTCAAGTCTCCAGAGATTAGTTACATATTGGTGCATTTGGTAGTCAAGAGGTGAGGTGCCTCTCACTTCTGATTTTGACCATTTCACACAACACCATTGACGGGAAATGCATTAGTTTATCACTTCTATATTATGTTGATTCTTTAGTATAGGAGCCATGACTTTTCAGGTGGTCTGCCATTTTTTTGCGGCAATTCTGTACAGCCTTAGATAGATGTCGTGCTCATGCATAAGGGAGGGTGAAATCCCCTTTTACTTCAAAGATTTTATTTTTATTTTTTGAGAGGTTTCTAGAGATGAGTCCTAATTTTGTTTGACAGCCACGTAGGCCGATGTTCGAGTCACAGATACACATGTGGGAACAGATGATGTCCAAGAGGGGCAAGACTGTGTTTTTCGCGAGGATATCACATGATTCACTGTAGTTTCTATGCAGTGTTGACGAGCATCCCTTCATTATGGTCCCCTGTCCTTATGCTGGTTTGGATTAGTGAAGGTGTGCCAACATCCTCCTCATAGATGATGAGCCGCTAGATGATAGAGGTAATATTATTGTTTTATTTAAATTTATTCTAACATGTTCTTTAACTTGTTTTTATTAAATTGTGTAATGAAATTGTCTAATTATTGTTGTGTACTTGTATATATTTTGTAGACATTGGGTCTTTTGATGGCAAGGACATTCCAGCACCACCACATGATCTAGGTGTGGATCTTGATGATGATCAAGATATGCCAGATGTTGAGGATCATCAGGAGGCCGGTGCAAAGAGACCTACTCCTGCTAGTGCACTGGTATCACCTATTGCTAGGTGCGATAGGCTTGATAGTAGATTCAGGATGGAGTTGGGCGACCAACTCACTACATTTATTGTTGAGGCGTGAGTCAGGCCCGCTACTATGAGAGACATACAGGCCGAGGGTAGGTTATTACATATGTAGAGAGGCATGTCGCGTGACATGTAAAGCGTGATGCGGCATGTCGTAGGATCTATGACCTTAGTTACGTGGCTAAGGAGTACCATTGCACGTTATAGGTGTGGTCGAGATGCAGCATGTGATCAACAGTCCGCGAGTAGCGACACATCATCTAATGATCATTCACCTTGTGTCATGCCAGATGAGCAACCTCCACTAGCATCGAGCAACATTCATCATGGAGAGCACGCTGGACCATCGGCCATGTCTAGTCAGCAGCCTGTAACATCCAGCAGTACTCATGATCATGAGCAGACTGGACCATCGACCATGTCGAGTCATCACGATGAGCAACCGACAATTGATCCTTATCAGCATTAGGCACCTGTACCAGATCAGAAAGCACGTGATGATCAACATGTGTCTGAGCTTATCGACGATGCACCATTGACTGAGCAGGCCTCAGCTAGTACTGCTATTGATGATGTACCACAAGTTGATCCATGACATTTATATTACAAAATGGTATACTTTATATTAGATATATATATATATATATATATATATATATATATATATATATATATATATATATATATATATATATATATATATATATATGGTCCATGTATTTTATGTTCATGTTGCGCTTGTACTTAATTTACATGCTGGTGATCATCATGATGTATATTGTTAATTTGATATGTGATAGGAGCGTTATCTATGAGTCGAGTATTTGATGTTTGTGTTGTGATGATGTTATACAATGATAATTGTGTATTTTTAGATGATCATGATCATGATGATGTTAGTGAATTTGAATGTGCTTTTTAGTCAAATATGATGCTTGTATGATGGTTATCATGATTGTGATTTTTATTAATTAATTTAATATTAAATGACCATGATATTTATTAAATATTATGTCGTGATCGTAATTGAACTTTTAATTTTAATTGTATGTAAAATTGTACTTATATTTGTAATTGTAATTTTAACTGTAATTTTATGTAAAATATTTGTAAAATTTTAATCATAATTGTATATAAGAAAAATTGTAAAATTGTAATTGTAATTTTAATTGTAATTATATGTAAAATATTTGTAAAATTTTAATTGTAATTGTAATATTTAATTTATTGTGAAATGATTGTAATTGTAATTGTATATATGTAAAATTGTAAAACTGTAATTCTAATTCTAATTGTATGTAAAATTATAAAATTGTATTTGTATGTAAAATTCTAAAATTGTAATTGTAATTGTTTGTAAAATTCTAAAATTGTAATTGTAATTGTAATTTTAATTGTATTACTGTGAAATGATTGTAATTGTAAAATTGTAATTGTAAAATTGTAATTGTAATTGTAATTGTATGTAAAATTATAAAATTGTAATTGTATGTGAAATTGTAAAATTGTAATTGTAATTGTAATTGTAATTTTAATTTCAATTGTAATTGTATGTAAAATATTTGTAAAATTTTAATTGTATTATTGTGAAAATTTTAATTGTATTAATGTGAAATGATTTTATTAAAATTTTTAAATTTGTAAAATTGTAAAATTGTAAATAATTGAAAATAATAAATCTAGAATAATATGAATTTTTGTAACATAATAAAGTTTAGAAAATAATGAAAATAAATTCATTTACTTTAGAATTATGATTATTTTATTATGATCTTACATACCCAAAAAAAAGAACTTTATACAGTACATCATTTTTATTGAGATCAACATAATTGCAAATTATACAGTGAAATATTGATTTTAACATTAATTCAAAATACATATTATAATTTTTCGAAAAAAAAAAGTCTTATAAGGTATAAGGTAATTAAGTCCCATTCTTTATAAAACCCCATCTTTAAAAGTATAAATATTGATGAAATAACACATGTACCATTTCATATGTACTAGTAATTCCATTGAACATATTTTAGAAGAATTCGAGTATATTACCATTGTGTTGCCTCTTATGGATGCTAATTCCATGAAGATATTTTAGAAGAATTCGAGTGTCAAGAATGCAATAGACAAAAAAAAAAAAAAATTGGACTATTTTGAATTTTATTAAAAGGTTTTATAGATTTTTTGTGGGGTTTATGGGTTCATGGGTTGGTAGATAGTACCGACTCTACCGTATTGGTATTTGAGAACTTGAATTTTCTCTAGCAGGGATATGACCGAATCTTGTAGCTATGCATTTAACAAAGAACCCATATATTTTGAGAATATGATTGAAGACTGTTGTCATATACTTGAGCACTATTCCATTTCTTCACCATATTAGCACAAAATAGAAAGAATAATTTCTTTCACCATAATAAAATGGAATTTTCAAAAAAGAAAACGCTCCAGTCTGTGTTTCAAGTAATTTTACGCAAATGATAGGAATTTCTATGGAGTTTTATCCATATTCTGCAATTTAATGAGGGTTGGGGGGAGCTTAAAATCTTGTATCTATTAGTAACTACACCCTTCGGTAGAACCAAAGAAAATTCAGCCAAATTCCTCAGTGAACTAGACTGGCCATAATCAATTCCTTCGAGACCTCAACTAGAAAAAATAGATATCCATGTCAGAAATAGATATGCATTTCAGAGGCTCTTGTTGGCACCTTTTCTTGTTGCAGGTTGTGGAAAGGTTCAAGTTTCTTTTTCTCAAACAAGAACAGGTGTAATTTTGAAAATAAATGGCCCAAATATTTTCACTACAAAATGTACATTTCCAACATGTCTAAAATCTAAAATATCTCCAACTTCAATAAACTGCTCAGAAACAAAACTTTCCCAACCATTTGTGAAAATTGCCCACGTCTTAGCATAGCATAGATTCACATTCCACAATTACCCACTTGGGCCCTGTAGTATTGCATCTTCACACGCCCCACATTGCATTCTCTCCACATAATCAATGGGTACCTCCGGCAATAAACAAAATGCATTGGAAGAATAGTTATTTCCATCAAGAATTTATCCAATTCTAATTCTTAAGAATAGACAAAATTCTAATTCTAATTGCATATTTCCACCAAGAATAAAAAAAATTCTAATTCTCAATTTCTATGATTGGAGTTCACTAAATTTTGGTGTACACACCTAACAGTAATTTTGGTGCCTTAACCACAAATCAATGCTATTGTACATATAACCGCACCGGTGCATTTTAGTTACTGCGCACCCATGCTGTGTTACCAATGGACGCATCAGTGTAGTGTTATTAAGTGACACACCGCTGACGAATAACCACAAATAAAAAATGTGCAACTCTATTTTCTTTAAGTGAAAAAAAGTGGTAAATTGAAAAATGGGCGGAAAAATATTTTCGAAAATCTAATTTCATAAAAAAATTATTTAAATACTTGTAATGCCTCTTACTTACAATTTTTTTTTTCTACTAATTTTTATAAGTATTCATCCCAAGTTGACGACATTCTATTTCGACATTTTAATCATCGTCACAAATCGACGAGACTCTGACATCCATACTAAAATCATTTATTCTTCTCCTTGAATTTTAGTGATTAGTTAACTACTGATGACAATACTCTTGAGTTTACCTCTTTCGCCTCATTGTTATGATTTCTTCTTTTGATAATAATTATGTAATTATATATATAAGGTTTCCTCACCAACCATATATATATTTCCTTTTCTTTATATTGTAAGACTTATTTACGGGTCAACCCCCTTAAAAATTTATATTATCTTTGGCCTCTTAACTGACCTTATTCTATTAATTTTTACCCTTGCCAACATACGTAAGAATATATATATATATATATATATATATATATATATATATAATGCCTCTTTACCTCATATATATATATATTTATCATATTCTTCTTATAACTAAATCCCCTTTATAGAATCCACACATCACAAAAGGGTTTCCTTGATAATCTACATCACCAACCTACACAATTTTAATGCAATTATTATACCTCACATCTTAACATTAATTCTTGTGCATATTTTAATACCAAGGCTTTCAAGATTCCATTTCTCCTTTATTAACCAACATTGTAAAATTTACATTGGAATAAGGTTTCCGGAATACTCTTTTTAACTCCCATCTAAACATATACTATGTATTAGATATTATTCCTTTAAACCTATTAAATTAACTTGAAATAAATAACATGAGAATAAAATTGAATGTACAGTCTTTCTAACCACTACCATATTATTAATTTATTACGACCTAATGCAACTAGAATTGCACCTAACTATCCTTCATGTTTTTGGGTAAGTATTAACGAGGCCAACTCAGGACCACAATTCTTGAGCTTAGTGCATTTTCTTGGGGAATATGTTTCCATTACCTTACTATCCGGCGTAATAATTTTTTTCTATCATTGACGTGATTCCTTCAGTACTACATCACGTGATGACTTCAATTCGACATCTCTACACAATGATCCGAGTGAGGACTTTAATCCTTTGACATTTGTAGGGTTGAGAAACATTAGGGTTTTATGACATTTTATGGTTTAAAAGGTGAAATCAATAGTACGGTTTATTCTTTGCATTCCATCCAGAGAACCATAGCTCGTCTATCGGTTTTATGGGTAGTAAAAGCCTCACTTGCATTTCATCGATTCCCTAAAGCATGAATTTCCCAATTCATTTTAGGAATTCGATGGAAGGTAAGAAACGTGTATGCTTTGTTGTTTTCTAAACTTAGTGGTTAAATCATACATCTCAGAATGTGAATACCTGTCTTAATTTTTTTTCTATTTTACTGTGTGCACCATCATAGTCTGCATTAAATTGAGAGAGGAGTACCTTCTCCTTTAATTTACAGCTCTTCCGGTCATTCTTGTAATTGTACTGCTTGCGACATTTCCTCTATGTTGTAATCGCATTGTTTGGCATATAAATCCTTTGGTAAGTTTTAATACAGGGTTTCCAAACCAGTTTAGAAACTTTTCGATTTTCAATATATATATATTTAAATTAAATTCTTACACTGTATAGATATCTGCTATCTGACAGCTAGGTAAATCCAATTGCTATTTCTATTGATATATACTGTTTTTCCTAGTTTTTATTTCGGTAGAAAGGTAAACCCCATACTTATCATTTCAGGTTCTCATACGAATTGATTGTTTGTGCTTAGTCAAATTTTACAAGGGCTTTAGAAATTCATACCATTAAGGTATTAATGAATTTACCCCTCTATATTTTTATAGCTTTTTTGTTATGCTTCTGTTCATATTCCCCATACGTTTATTTTATCTCATTTCTCGTTTTATTTTGAGTGCAGGTAATTCCTATTACCCAGCTATAGACTGCCTATCAAATTTGTATTTTGACTCTTGCTTTGGGATTTACAGTATTGTTGAACAATTTTTATTCTATCCCTATAGGTTGGTACTTATCTACCGAGCTTGATTCGACAGAGCGGTCATAGATATTTATATGAAAGTTACCCTTCTTGTTTTTATTTTCATTTAAAGTTTTAATTCTCAAATGATGACTATACCAAGTCTCGTTTCCTCAGTACAGAATGACTAATAATTGGAAATTATAAATTTTTCCTTAAAAATACTGTAACTATTATAACACTGAACTGTATTTGTTTTAAAGAACTAATAAATGAATATCCTCCTTTGGATGCATACTTTGCTTTGTTAGTGTGCTCAGGAATTATCTTCGGTATACTTAATGGTTTACTTAATTTCATTATTTCAAAATGTATAAGTGCAACTTTAATAGTAGACATTTTATATTATCCATAATGGCTTTCTCATTATAGTTCTCATAGCATAATAACTCAGGTTCCATTTACATCAGTCTTTTAAACAACATCTCTAGGAAACCCTTTCTAATATTGTTTTATATACTGGATAGACTATCGACTTTGATATATAATTATATATCTATTATACATTAGGTGTATTTATGTATATGTAGACATGAAATTTCATTCCTATTTCCTTCTCAGTTCTTTTATAACATGTATATAAATCAGTCTATAATTTTTGCCTATATAATGGTTTATAACATTCTTCTTGCTTAGTTCTTTTTGGTTTTAATTATTTTTTTAAGAAAATCAGAATGTAACGGGATATAATACTTGGTCTACTTTTGTATAGATTGTATACAGTTAACATAAAGGATTTTTATTCTACCCCCTAGCACAGTTACCAGCATGCCTTTATAAACTATATTACAGCTAACCATATACAAATTTTCATTTTCTTTCACTTCAGTTTCTATAGCACAGCATTGAATAACATTTTTCTGTCTAATAATAATCACAATTTTCATGTCTTTAATTCTTATAATATGAACTGGTATATTGTATCAACCAGCATGTTAGCTATATTAATTATTTCTGTGCAGAACACATAATATGGAAGTTTTATTTGAATTTACTTGTAACAGTTATCCTTTTTCTTATATACATTTTTGCATAATTTATAAAAATATTCGGACATAATTGATTTATTTATATATATCACATACATAAATATTTTCCAGTACTTTAGACTATCGTACTATCATAACTTTGGGTTTCATATAAAAAATTTTAAGGTTTCTACCAATAGAAATAACTCAGGTACATATTTTTATATTGTTGGACTGCACTGTTTAGACTGTTATTCAGGTCTGTAACTAGAAATATCTTGTATAATTATATTTCCTTTTATATAATGATAACCATTTTATTTCTTCTAGAAATTAACTCAATTGTCGGTTAGACATCCTAACTCTAGATTTAAAGCTGAAACCAGATTTAGACATTCTGGTTGTTGGAGCTAACTGTACTTTTATCCACACAACAATATAGATTCCCATGTTACCTCGGTAACTAAATCTGTTAAGTGTATGGCTTCTTATACTGCATTAACTGACAATTTAGCTAAATAAAATCCACTAGTCTTAACCTCCACAATTTCATATACATATATACACAATAATAATTTCCAATCCACATACCATTTAACAAATATTTGAATTGCATTTCAACCAGAATTATGATAATTAGGTGTGCATACTAGTTGCTCTGACTAGGTCCACCCAACCGTAGAGTTCTCTCTCCATAACTCACCCCCGAGCAGAGACCTTAGCTCGTAGTCATAGACAACCCTTTGTCTATCATGAAGCATCTTACTTAAGCTGTGCTTTCCCAAGCCTATTTCCAACTTCTGCATCCAGAAATTCCAGGATGCTTTCCTCCTTTTTTGGCTAGGCTTTCCCTCATAGAGGTACTTTAAGGATGTCTTTTCTACTTTTGGAGCTTTTCCTACCTCTTCCCAATTAGTTTCCTCTTCATTGGGGGAAATTAGATGTTTATATCCCAATCTAATTTTGGTAATATTCCTTCCAAGGATTTCTGGAAGGTGTGGGAAATTTTCATCGCCTTATCCACATCCTCATGGATTTAGGTTTCAGATCTCAATTCTCAATCTAGCCATTGTACATATAATTTTTCATTTTATTTTTATTAATTAAATAAAATAAATCCACATACTAGTTCTCCATTGGGGTCCAGTTCCCCTTTGGAATTATTTAATTGTCAACTAAAAAGCATTGAAAATTGGGGTATTACATATTCCCCCTCTGAAAACAAACATCATCCTCGGTGTTTAAAAAAGAAGAAAATTAACAGTTCACTGTGTAAACAATGATGGATATTTTTCCATCATCTCAGCTTCTCATTCCCAAGTAACCTCTTCAGGTGTAAAGTGCCTCCACTGCACTTTTACCCTGGCTACAATCCGGTTCCAAAGTTCAATAGCTTCCCGCTCCAAGATTTGAAGCTGCTCTGGAAGGAATTCCCCTTCTGGTTCTACCTGAATTACATTCCAATCAATAATGTGAGCATAATCATGTACATATTTTTTTAATAAAGAACCATGAAACCCATCATGAACCTTAAAATGAATGGGTAAGGCCAATTTATAGGTCACTGTCCCCACTCTTTCCAACACTTCAAACGGTCCACAATATCATGGAGCTAATTTTTCAGAACTCCCAGTATGCAAAGTGCTCTTCTTAGGCTTAATCCTTAGATATACATGATCTCTCACACTGAATTCCCAGTGAACTCTCTTTTTGTCTGCATAACTTTTCTATCTATCCTGGGTTGTTTTGATATTTTTTCTGAAATTTTTTCACAACTTTTTCCATTTCTTGTAAAGCTTCTGGTCCAAGTATCGATTTATTTTCAAGTTGACTCCAATTCATGGGAGTATGGCACTTCTAACCATACAGTGCTTCAAATGGACTCATATTTATTAATTCTTGGCAGTTATTGTTATAGGAAAATTCTACTAACTGTAAATAATCTTCCCACTTGGTTGGCCTATCCATAACATACATCCTTAACACATCCTCCAGAATTTGGTTTGTGCTTTCTGTTTGTCCATCCGTTTGGGGATGGTAGGCAGTACTAAAATTTAATTTAGTGCCCATGCCTCAAAACAAGCTCCTCCAAAAGGTTGCAGTAAATTTTGTGTCTCTGTTTGAAATTATCATTTTAGGAACCCCATGTAGCCTTAGAATCTCTTTCATAAAAACATTTTCTACTTGATCTGTCCCAAAGGTAGACTGAACAGGTATAAAATGAGAAGCTTTAGTTAAAGTATCCACTACAACCATTACTGAGTCATGTTGATATTTAGTTCTTGGAAAAACAGTTATAAAGTCCATAAAAACAGTTTCCCATTTCCATTTTGAAAAAGGTAAAGGATTCAGTAACCCAGCTGGATGTTGATGTTCAATTTTTACCTGTTGACATTCAATGCATCTAGCTAAGTAACTTTCTACATCCTTTTTCATTCTAGGCCAAAATAGATTCTTTCTCAAAGCTGTGAGTAATTTCTGGTATCCAAGATGTCCAGAATAGGGCCTTTTATGATATTCATCCAAGATTTATTTCTTTAAGGAGTCTACATTAGGAATGTACAATCTATCTCTGTAAAAAATCAGCCCATTCTGATTTTTTGTATACCCTTTCATTTCTTTTTTTAACATTTGATTGTGAAGCTTTTCATAGTTTTGGTCTTGCTCCACTACCCCTTGAACCCGTCCCTCTAAGTCAAAGTTGACACTACTTCCAATTTTATTCATACTTTGCCAAGAATTTCTTCTTAAAGCATATGCAATCTTGTTTTCTTTACCATTGATATGTTTTATTTCCATGTCAAATTCACTTAGGAAAGACAACCACCTAGCTTCTCTAGCATTCAGGTCTAGTTGAGTGAAGAAATACTTTAGGTTGATGTGATCTGTCATCAACACAAATTTCTTTCCTAGAAGGTAATGTCTCCACATCTTGAGGGCATGTATTACAACAACTAACTCAAGATCATAAATACTATAATTCTGCTCATCTTGATTCATAGGCTATAACAAAATTTTCTTGTAATAGTACTCCCCCTAATCCTTCTCTACAAGCATCTGTACATACTACAGATTCCTGATTTGGGTCAGCAATCTTTAATATAGGTGCTGTAGTAAGTTTTAGTTTTAACTGCTCAAAGCTATTTTGACATTTTTCAGTCCATTCAAATTTTACTCCTTTCCTTTGCAAGAAAGTAATGGGGTAGGATAAGGCTAAAAATTTCTATACAAACCTCCGATAATATCTTGAAATTCCCATAAAGGGTCTTACAACTGATACATCAGTAGGTACATGCCACTCTCTAATTGCTTTTATCTTTTCTGGATCCACAGCCAAACCTTGTTCTGAAATTATATGTCCTAAGTATTGAATTTTATCTTTGAAAAATTCACATTTTCTAAACTTAGCATATAATTTGTTCTCCCTGAGAGTTTTCAAAACAACTTTAAGATATTCTTTATGTTCTGCTTCACTTTTTGAATAGATTAAAATGTCGTCAATAAATACTAGTACAAACTTGTTCAAGTATTTATTTAAGGCACTATTCATTAAACACATAAAAGTGGCAGGTGCAATGGTCAACCCAAATGGTAGGACCACAAACTCATAATGTTTGTATCGGGTTATATATGTTGTTTTACTGATATCCTCATCTTTAACCCTTAACTAATGGTAACCAGTCTTTAAATCAATCTTGGAAAACATTGTTTCCCCTATAACTTAGTCGAAGAGGTCATCTATCCTAGGCAGTGGATATCTATTTTTGATTGTTAGTTTGTTTAATTGAAGGTAATAAATACACATACGGAAAGTATTGTCTTTATTTTTCACAAATAGCACCGGTGCTCCCCATGGGGATAAAATCAGTCTAATGTAACCTCTGTCCAGTAACTCTTGTAGTTGCATTTTTAACTCCATTAATTCTAGACTACTCATTCTGTATGGGGCTCTAGAAACTGGAGTTACTCCCAGCACTAAATCGATTGAAAAATAAATTTCCCTCTTAGGGGGCAGATGAGGGATTTCATCTGGAAAAACATCTTTAAATTCTCTTATCACTCGTAATGTTTCTAGCATATTTTCTTCTGTTTGTTGTCCTATCTCCTATACATGAATAGAATACAACTAATACCCTTTTCTAGCAATTCTCTTTAACTGAAGGGCTGTAATTTGCCTCACAGATATGGATTTAGGCTTTCCTTTGTATAACAAGCTTTCCCTCCTTGTAAATACAGTGTAAGGTTTTATCTAAACAATTCATCATAGCCTTCTACTTTTCTAACCAGTCCATGCCTATCAGTACATCATAAGACCCTAATGGCAGAGTATTTAAATTTAATTCTGTTTGGTATCCATTCAGATTTATGGCTATTTGGGGTAACTTATGAGTTACTTTTCATTTTGTAATAGTGGCTAACTAGACTAACCAAGAATGTTGAAACTTCTCTGACTTTAATTTACATTTTTCTACCATTTGAGGACTGATATAACTTAAAGATGCACTTGGATCTATTAAAACTGTAACAGCTTGGTCAGCAATCATACCTTCCATTTCGACCATAGTGTACTGGTGTTCTGCTTAATGATCTTCTAAGGAAACAATGATTTTGGGGATGTTCCTTGCTACATCATTAACTGTAGTTGCCTCTCTCAGTACTTGTACTATCTGGATATTTTGATGTGGGAAATCCCTCAATAAATTAGGTTCTCCACAACCCCAACACTTCAAAGGCTCTTTCATTTGAATAGTCCCTTCTCTTTTATTATTTCCATTCATTGGTTTGGACCCACTTTGGGATTGAGAAGTTTGATTTTCACCTATTTTACTGAAATTCTTTCTTTAGTGGTTTCTCACAAAGTTTTTCAGATAGGCTGGTTTTGTTTTCTTTCCGCTGAAGTCAGCTTTGTTTGACCAATTCTCTCCTTATTTCTTCTTACCCTTGAATTGCTGGTAACACAATCTGGCCTTCTGCACTACTTCATCCATCGTTTTTGGGTTATCAAACTCTATTTTTTCTTTATAAATAGTGGACAGATAGTTTAGGAACCTCTATACTTTTTCCTTCTCCTCTCTGATATAAGGCACATAGCGTAACAAATTCGTGAATTTGGTTACAAAATCATCAATCGTGAGCTGTCCCAATCTGAGTTCATGAAACTATTTTTCCTTATCATAATAGTAACGTTCATTTAAGTATCGATTTTTAAAATTGACTTGAAAGTCCTCCCAGGTCACCATTTTTTCGTCAATAGCATGAACCATCCTTGTTTCCTTCCACCACAAGGTAGCCTTACCTTGCAGATGATAAATAGCCAGCCTGGCTTGTAAGTTACTTTCATATTCATAAACCTGAAAGTACTTTATCATATTCAGAAGCCATGTTTCAACATCTTCTTCTTTCTCTCCATCATAGGAGGGAGGTTTAACTTTCCAGAATTCACCCTGTAATTCCTTATTTCTTCTAGACTGTTGTCTAGAGGCGTCATCTTCCTTAGAATCTTTTGAGAAATTGACCCTTCCCTTTCTCTTTCTTCTGGAATCTTCACCTTCTTGACTATTTCGACAAGTCAATTCCCTTATTAGTCGGTCCTGTTCCTCACTGGCTAAAGATAGCCTTTCATTGTGCCTTTTAAGCTATGCCATATCTCATTGCATTCTATGCAACATAGCCATCAATGGAGCATTTGTATTTGGCGTGTTTTCTCCACCACCCAGATCTACATACAGCTCGTCCCCTTTAGTCATGGTTTGCAGCTGTATAATTCAGTGTTGTTCAGTGTATAGGAAAATAACATTAGAAAAATTTAAATTTAATAAAATTTTACAACAGCATATATTTTCTGTGTGAGCACATATTTTGCCCAATGTTTTAGCTAATGCTCTAATACCATTTGTAATGCCTCTTACTTACAAATTTTTTTTTTCTACTAATTTTTAGAGGTATTCATCCCAAGTTTATGACATTCTATTTCCACATTTTATTCATCGTCGCAAATCGATGAGACTCTGACACCCATGCTAAAATCATTTATTCCTCTCCTTGAATTTTAGTAATTAGTTCATTAGTGATGACAGTATTCTTGAGCTTACCTCTTTCACCTCATTGTTATGATTTCTTCTTTTGATAATAATGATGTAATTATATATATATATATATAAGGTTTCCTCACCAAACATATATATATTTCCTTTTCTTTATATTGTAAGACTTATTTAGGTGTAAACTCCCTTAAACCTTTATATTATCTTTGGCCTCTTAACTAACCTTATTCTATTAAGTTTTACCCTTGGTAATATATATATATATATATATATATATATATATATATAATGCCTCTTTACCTCATATTTATATATTTATCATATTCTTCTTATAACTAGATCCCCTTTATAGAATCCACACATCACAAAAGGGTTTCCTTGATAATATACGTCACCAACCTACACAATTTTAATGTAATTATTATATCTCACATCTTAACTTCAATTCTTGTGCATATTTTAATACCAAGGCTTTCGAGATTCTATTTCTCCTTTATTAACCAAAATCATAAAATTTACATAGGAATAAGGTTTCTGGAATACTCTTTTTAACTCCCATCTAAACATATACTATGTATTAGATTTTATTCCTTTAACCCTATTAAATTAACCTGGAATAAATAACATGAGAATAAAATTGAATGTACAGTCTTTCTAACAACTTTCATATCGTTAATTTATTACGACCTAAAGAAATTACAATTGCACCTAACTATCCTTCATGTTTTTTTGTAAGTATTAACGAGGCCAGCTCATAGCCACAATTCTTGAGCCCAGTGCATTTTCTTGGGGAATACGTTTCCATTACCTTACCGTTCGGCGTAATAATTTTTTTTGTCATTGATGCGATTCCTTTGGTACTTTATCACGTGATGGCTTCAATTCGACATCTCTGCACAGTGATCCGAGTGAGGAATTTAATCCATTGACACTTGTAGGGCTGAGAAACATTAGGGTTTTATGACATTTTCTAGGTTAAAAGGTGAAATCAACAATATAGTTTATTCTTTGCATTCCATCCGAAGAGCCATAGCTCGTCTCTCGGTTTTATGGGAAGTAGAAGCCTCACTTGCATTTCACCGATTCCCTACAACATGAATTTCCCAATTCGTTTCAGGAATTCGATGGAAGGTGAGCAACGTGTATGCTTTGTTTTTTTCTAAACTTACTGGTTAAATCATACGTCTCAGAATGTGAATACCTATCTTAATTTTTTTTCTATTTTACTATGTGCATCATCAGAGTCTGCATTAAACTGAGAGAGGAGTCCCTTCTCCTTTAATTTACAGCTCTTCCATTCATTCTTGTAATTGTACTTCTTGCGGCATTTCCTCTATGTTGTATTCACATTATTTGGCATATAAATCCTTTGGTAAGTTTTAATACAGGGTTTCTAAACTGGTTTAGAAATTTTTTGATTTTCAATATATAGATTTAAATTAAATTCTTAGGCAATACAGATTTCTACTATCTTGACAGCTAGGTAAATCCAATTTCTATTTCTATTGAAATATATCATTTTTCCCAGTTTTTATTTTGGTAGAAAGGTAAAACCCATACTTATAATTTAAGGTTCTCATATGAACTTATTGTTTGTGCTTATTCAAATTTTACAAGGGCTTCAGGAATTCATACCATTAAGGTATTAACGAATTTCCCCCATTATATTTTGATAGTGTTTTTTTTATGCTTCTATTCATATTCCTCATACGTTTATTTTATATAATTTCTTGTTTTCTTTTTAGTGCAGGTAATTCCTATTACCCAACTATAGACTGCCTATCAAATTTGTATTTCGACTCTTGCTTTGGGATTTACAGTATTGCTGAACAATTTCTATTCTATCCCTACAGGTTGGTACTTATCTACCAAGCTTGATTGAGCAAACTCGTCATAGAGACTTATATTAAAGTTACCCTCCTTTTTTTTCTTTTCATTTAAAGTTTTAATTCTCGAACGATGACTACACTGAGTCTCATTTCCTCAGCGCAAAATGGCTTGTAATTGGACATCATAAAATTTTCCTTAAAAAGAGTGTAACTATTATAACATTGAACTGTATTTATTTTAAAGAACTGATAAATCAATATCCTCCTGTGGATGTATACTTTGCTTTGTTAGTGTTTTCAACAATTATCTTCGGTATACTTAATGGTTTAATTATTTTCATTATTGCGAAATGTATAAGTACAGTCTTTAATAGTAGAAATTTTATATTGTCCATAATGGTTTTCTCATTATAGTTCTCACAGCATAATAACTCAAGTTCCATTTACATCAGTCTTTTAAACAACATCTCTTGGAAACCCTTTCTAATACTATTTTATATACTGGATAGATTATCGGCTTTGATATATAATTATATATATGTTATACATTAGGGGTATTTATGTATATGTATACATAAAATTTCATTCCTATTTCCTTCTCGTTTCTTTTATAACATGTATATAAATCAGTCTATAATTTTTTGCCTATATATCGATTTATAACATTTTTCTTGCTTAGTTCTTTCCGGTTTTAAGTATTTTTCTAAGAAAATCAGAATGTAACGGGATATAATACTTGGTATACTTTTGTATAAATTGTATACAGTTAACATAAAGGCTTTTTATTCTACCCCCCAGCATAGCTGCCAGCATGCCTTTATCAACTATATTATAGCTAACCATATACAAATATTCACTTTCTTTCACTTCAGTTTCCATAGCACAGCATTGTATAACATTTTCCTATCTAATAATAATCATAGTTTTCATGTCTTTAATTCTTCTAACATGAAATCTGGTATACGGTTTCAACCAACATGTAAGCTATATTAATTATTTCTGTGCAGAATACATAATATGGAAGTTTTATTTGAATTTACTTGTAACAATTATCCTTTTTCTTATGTACATTTCTGCATAATTTATAAAAATATTCAGACATAATTGATTTATTTATACATATCACATACATAAATATTTTCCAGTAGTTTAGACTATCGTACTATCATAAATTTCGGTTTCATATCGGAAATTTAAGGTTTCTACAGATAGAAATAACTCAAGTACATATTTTTATACTATTGGACTGCACTTTTTAGACTGTTATTCAGGTCTGTAACTAGAAACATATTGTATAATTATATTTCGTTTTATATAATTATAACCATTTTATTTCTTCCAGAAAATAACTTAATTCTCGGTTAGACTTCCTAACTCCAGATTTAAATCTAAATCAGATTTAGAAATTCTAGTTGTTGGAGCTAACTGTACTTTTATCCACACAACAATATAGATTCCCATGTTACCTCGGTAACTGAATCTGTTAAATGTATGGATTCTTATACTGCATTAACTGACAATTTAGCTAAATAAAATCCACTACTCTTAACTTCCACAATTTCATATACATATATACACATTAATAATTTCCAATCCAGATACCATTTAACACATATTCGAATTGCATATCAACCAGAATTATGATAATTAGGTGTGCATACCAGTTTCTCTGACTAGTTCCACCCAATTGTAGAGTTCTCTCTCTGTAACTCACCCCCAAGCCGAGACCTTAGCTCCCAGTCATAGACAACCCTTTGTCTATCCTGGAGTAGCTTATTTAAGTTGTTCTTTCATAAGCCTGTTTCCAATTTCTGCGTCCAGAAATTTTAGGATGCTTTCTTCTTTTTTTGCCTAGGCTTTCCCTCATAGAGGTACTTTAAAGTTGTCTTTTCCACTTTTACAGCTTTTTCTACCTTTTTGCGATTACTTCCCTCTTCATTGGAGGAAATTAGATGTTTATCTCCCAATCTAATTTTGGTAATATTCCTTCCAAGGAATCCTGGAAGGTGTGGGAAATTTTCATCACCTTATCCACATCCTCATGGATTTAGGTTTCACATCTCATTTCTCAATCTTGTCATTGCACACATAATTTTCCATTTATTTTTATTAATTAAAATAAAATGAATCCACATACTAGTTCTCCATTGGGGTCCACTTCCCCTTTCGACTTATTCAATTTTCAACTAAAAAGCATAGAAACTTGGGGTATTACAATACTAAACACTTTTCATTATTTCACTATTTTTACAAAAACATTCAGCCAGAGATTTGCAGGAGACATACCTGGAGCAATAGAACACGAGAGCACTATGGAGAAGTGAAATACATTCGAACAGAAGTATTCAGATAATCAGAATTCCAAACCTCTAGCGATTCAAACCTTGTAGCATATAATTTCAAATGATCTCGTTATTAAATTTGATTATTTTGTTTACTTTTTTGTAGTTATTTTATGAAGTAAGAAAAAAAATTCAATTTGTGTTCCGTTTTCAGAAGAAAAAAAATAAAATAAAATAAAATAAAATAAAAAAAATCCATTTTTACCATAAAACCCTTCATTCTTTTTGTTTCTTCCCTTTCTTCTCCATGTTTCTGTGATTTCAGAATTAGGGATTTTCACTTTAGATTCAAACCCTGTAGCATACAATTTCAAATGATCTCGTGATTAAATTTGATTATTTTTTTTTACTTTTTTCTGCAGTTTTTTTACGAAGTAAAAAAAAAAATTTCAATTTGTTTTTCATTTAAAAAATAAATAAATAAATAAATAAATAAATCCAATTTACCCTAAATCCTTTATTCTTTTTGTTTATACCCTTTCTTCTCTATGTTTATGTGATTTCAGAATTAGTGTTTTTCATTTTAGATTGACATCTAACCCACGGGATGACTTGCATAGTAGGATCCCAATCCATGTCACCCCTTGTGTCAATCTTTGAAAAAAAGATTATTATTTTTTTTTTATCAGTGTGCTCTGCGTAAACTAGTGCACTGTTGCGCTATATTATCCCAGCGCACTATGCAAGTACTATGTAATAAAAAATTTAAAGCAATTTTTTTTAATCAGTGCGCCATATGTAAAATAGGGCAACGGTGCGCTATTTCATGATGGCGCACCGCGAACGTGATGTTTTTCAAAAAAATGTTTTATTGTGTTAATCAGTGCACCATGTAACATATAACACACCGCACTAGGTCTCTTAGTTGACAGAGAGAACTGTATGGTGGTCCCTTGTTTGCGCGGGGCGTTTATGATACAAAAACTAATACTGGAGGATTTTTATTATTTTATCTATGTTAATCAGTGCGGTGGTTAACATGTAACATACCAGTGTTCCTTGTTGACATAGAGCATCATACGGTCTATTATACTGTGTGTGCGGTGCATTTATAAGACACCCACACATCGACGTCGGTGCATACACCATAAATGGCGCACCGTTTTTTTGAGATTTTTTTTTTTTACCTGAAAAGTTGACAATTTATTTATAAATATATTAATGAATGATATGGTACAGGTTTCATATTGATAAAGAAATAAATGAAAAGAGAAGAAGTAACAAAAATACTGATAACACATCAAGAAACGAAAAAAGGCAAGTTCTTTGTAAATTATTTACAAAAATTATTATTTTTGAACTTGTTGGTTCCCTGTAATTTTAGCAGAATGGCGAGACTAAAGCTACAGAGACAAAAGCATGAACCACTTTGGGATTCTAGGATCTAGCACTCCTGAATCCAGAGAGGGATCTCTCTTATAAGTGCAAAGATTGATTTCTCTTTAAAGGCTTTTTGTATGATATTAGGCTAGTCATTAAGAACAAGGGTTTTTTGTTTGTTTGGATAGTTGAGCATGATTTTTAATTGAGTGGAAAGTCCTAAAAATGAAAGAGTTTCAAAGGGGTGAAGGTGTGAATAATCAGAATAAGATTCAATTGATAGGATAGATATGAAACAACACTTAGTCCATTGGGCTATGGAGTCATAAAAGGGTTTAACTGTGCAACAATTTCAAGAGTGGTCCAAGGGAAAAGTCATCTATATCAAAAGATATTTTAGGTTAAATGATGGAATGGAACATTAAAAGTTTTGAGAAGGTGGAAAAATTCAATAATTTCAACTAGGATTTATCAACTTTCCATACAAGAAAATCCTTTTTAAGCAACTGTTTGAAACCAACCAAAGTACAGGTCTAACCATAAAACTTCTTTGGAAAAGCTTGTATTAAAGCTAACTTATCAAACAAACAATCTAGTAATCCACATGACTACTTTCAAAAAGGATGAAAATAGATAAGAAAACAAAGTGCAGCTTAAGATCAAGCAAGATACATTAAAATCTAAACCTGCTTCAGTATACTCTTTGGAAACCTTCAAAACAACCTTTGGAGAATGAAACTAGAAGATAGGGCAAACCATAAACTTTTTCAGTCTAACTCTACTCAGCATATAATGAAAATATCATTCAAGAACTTCCTTTCAAGTTTTGCACATCAAGACAGGGACAAACCAACATTCCTTGATAATGTTTACACTTAACTTAAGTCATTCTTAAACACACAATTGGAGGAAAACATAAAGATAAAGCTTATTAGTGAGAGTAGGGTACCCTTAACAGTAAATCCTAGCTCTATATTTGCTGTTCTTTATGAGAGAAAAGGTGAAAAAAATGGCATACATGAAAGGAAAACAAATAAAAGTAAGAGGTACTTCACCAATGATATAGACCAGGATCCCAAGAATCAGCTTGTTCTTGACAGTCAGTATTGTGTTGAAATTGTCCCAGTTCCTCATGTTCTACATTAAGTTGAAGATTCTTCTCTTGGTTCTTAAAATTAACAAGCAATGGATGCTTGTTTTGTAGCTCTAGACATGTGATTAGTTTGCTGTAATTTTCTGTTTTGACACATTGTTTTGACCTTTTTTTCATGTCTTCTTCTTTTTCTAAATCTGCCACTATGTTACAGTGAGGAGTGGCCACTAAATCAGTTGAGGTTTCTTTCTCATTGAATGTTTCATCATTAAAAAGAGTGAATGTGTCAAGGCCTATATGTACAGAATAAAGAGGAGAGTTTTGTGGTCTATTGATGCAGGGGCATTAGATTCTAGCCAGCAATGTGAGAGCTTGTTCACATGTTGTGGCTAGCTGAGTTAAAATTCATTCACTAATGGGTGAAAGTCAAATGTTTAATGAGAGGATTTAATTCCTCAAACAATTTAATATTATTTATTTTTGTAATAAATTAGGAGAGTATTTAGAGATAAGTGGTTTGAATAGGTGTGAGCTTGTTGAGCATATCTAGGCTACATTTGATAGATTTTAGGAGGATATTTGGGCAAGTAGGATTTTTGTCTCAATTTAGGAAATATGATCCTAAATTGAGGAGGTATCTTTTTTGTAATAAAACTATAAATTAGAATCTTTGTAATGGAGAAATTCGGAGTTGGTCGTGAGGAATTATTGTAAGGATTGGAGTTAATAAAGATTGCAAAGTTCTGAATTATTGGATCATACTGGAAATCCCCGGAGATCTTTTATCTTTGAAATTTTATTGGTGTGATATTTCTGTACAAGTTGAGGGCGATCGAACTTCTGTGGTCTCTGTTAAAAGAAGACTTGATTCTTTTTAAATTCTTGAATTATACAGTTCGATATCAATTTGAGTGAAACGTAGATCCTATGAATACTTCTTTATGTTTGCAGATGCTTATATTCCTGCGTCCTCTCTGTTAATATAAAACACACTTTTTTAGTGTGAAGTAATTCTTTAATATCAGAGATCAATTCTGATATCAATAAGAAATTGTATAAGATTTCTGGTTCGATTGGCAAGAATCATTGTGATTTGGCTTTAAAAGTTACCAATGAAGAATCTATGATGTTGCTGAAACACAATCTTTAGCATATAGAGAAATTCGTTTTGTTTTTTAATGTTGCTGAAACACAATCTTCAGCATAGAGAGAAATTCGTTTTGTTTGTTAATCTATAATGTTGCTGAAACACAAACTTCAAAATAGAGAGAAATTCGTTTTGTTTGTTAATGTTGCTGAAACACAATCTTCAGCATAGAGAGAAGTATGTTTGAAAGGAAGCAATTCCTTTTTATTACTGGAATCAATTTCTGTTTATGTATAGTTTTGATAAGCCGATGTATAGAAGCCGATTTCAAGCTTTGATGCAGAGCGATGAATTTCTAGGTGAATCGAATTAAAGTCTGTGTAATTCGACTTCAAAGCAATCAGAAAGTTAAGCCTTGAAGAAGCATTTTTACAGCCAACAACGCAGAGCTCTGGCATATTAAAGTTCAGCGTTTCAGAAATTGCAGTTCTATCAGTTCAGTGTTGTGACAGGTATGAGACAGCGTTTGAAATTTAACGCATTGGAAACTTCAGGTATGAGCCAGTATTGTTTGAAATGAAGATTGGGTTATAAGAGATTAATTTAAAGATTTTTTAAAATTATTTAGAAGCACTTTATTTAAAGCCAAAGATCATATTGTGGAATTTTTGGTAGATTTCATTAATCAAATTTTTCAAATTTGATGAATGAAAATGAAAGTGAAGAATTGAATCTTACTCCTTCAGAGTTAGAAATCATTGTTGATAAATTTGAAAGGCTCTCCTTAACGCCTGCACCATCACCGCCATCATTAGTGGTATTAGAGCCAAGTTCAAAGCATTTTCCAGAGATTGGGCAGACTTCCCAGAGTCAGAAGAATGAATCCAACATGGCTGTTTAAATTGGTAGAGGTGCTGCTGGTAGAAGAAGAGGTAGGCCAGTTGCTAATACAGAAGTACTGGAGACTATGCAGCAGATCCAAGCCAGATTGGAATCAATTGAAGTAGGACAACCAAGGGATCCTGAAGATGTCAGTGAACCTAAAGCTGAAGAAGAAGGAGGAGATATTGAGCTTACTCCTGAGATGAGATTTTTTAAGAAAGTTTTAGGATCTACATCCAAGCCTAGACTTGAAGTATCAGCTTTTGCAAGAGGATTGAATCCAGAAGAGTTGATAGACTGGATCAATGAGATGAATAAATTCTTTGATTATGAAGATATGGCTGAAGACAAGAGAGTCAAATTTGCAGTCACAAGATTAAAGGGACATGCAACACTTTGGTGGGATGGAGTGCAAGCAGAGAGAAGGAGAGCTGACAAACAACCAATCAAAAGTTGGAGCAGAATGGTGGCCAAAATGAAAGGTAAATTCTTGCCTAGTGATTATCAGCTTACATTGTTTAGACAAATGCAGAATCTTAGACAAAGACTAACGACTGTGAAAGAGTACACAGAAGAATTCTAAAAAGTAAGCATAAGAGCTGGACAAATCCAGGACACAACAGAGAAGATTGCCAGGTATGTAAATGGTCTTAGATTGGAGATCCAAGATGAAATCAGTATTTTGTCTCCTAAGTCAGTTGAAGAGGCTTATCAAATGGCCTTGAAAGCTGAAGAGAAACTACTGAGAAAGCAGTCTGCCAAAGGAAGAGGTACTTTCCGAGGAAAGGGAAGTCAAGGTGGTAGAGGGAGATCTACAACACCAAAGGATGGAGTTGGCAGCAGCTCACCTCAGCATGCACAGACAGATGGTGATGCAAGTGGAAGAAGAAATTCCCACAGAGGAAGAGGAGGCAGAAGCAGAGGAAGAGAGGTAAGATGTTACCGACGTAAAAATTGGGACATAGAGCCTTTGAGTGCCCGGAGAAAGAGAATGTGGGTACAAGCCAAATAAATGCAATTTTTGCTCAGACTGAAGAAGCCGCAAAGATGCCTGAAGCTGAGAGAGAAATTGTGCTAGAGAAGGGAGAATCTTTGGTTGTTAACAAAGTTTTTCTGAAGCAAGCAAAGGAAGTTGCTGAACCAGCATAGAGGAAAAATTTGTTCAGAAGTGTATGCAAATTTCAAGGGAAATTTTGTCAACTAGTCATTGATAGTGGTAGCACAGACAATCTAGTCTCTACAGAGGTGATAGAGAAATTGAAGTTGAAGACAAGGGAACATCCAACACCCTACAAGGTGTCATGGCTTCAGAAGGGCCATCAGCTGATTGTGAAAGAACAGTGTGAGATAGAGTTGCATATGGGCAGCTAAAAAGATAAGGTAATGTGTGATGTGATGCCTATGGATGTGTGTCATATACTGCTGGGTAGACCTTGGCAGTATGACAGAGGAGCAGTGCATGATGGTAAGTGAAATACTTACAAGTTCTTCAAGGATGGTATGTATCAAACATTGTTGCCAATGGAAGAAGGAGAAGCATCAAGCAAAAATTATGATCCAAAGGCTTTATTGCTGAGTGGGAAGGAATACTTGTAGCAGATTGAAGAAGAAGAGGTAAATTTTGCTTTAGTTTCAAGCCTAAAGTAGTACTTACCTCTACAAAAATTTCTGATTTACCAATTGAAATTCAAGAAATGTTGGACAATTATTGTGATATAATTGTGGATGATTTTCCTAATGAGTTACCACCTATAAGAAAAATCAGCCATCAAATATATTTGATTTGAGGATCAAAATTGCCAAACAAAGCAGCTTACAGAATGACTCCAGCAGAAAATGAAGAAATCAGAAAGCAAGTGCAAGAATTGGTTGACAAAGGTTTGGTTCGAGAAATTTTGAGTCCTTGTACAGTACCTACATTGTTGAGCCCGAAGAAAGATGGAGGCTGGAGAATGTGCACCATTCAAGAGCAATCAACAAGATAACAATCAGGTATAGATTTCCTTTGCCCAGAATTGAAGATTTAATGGACTGTTTGAGTGGAGCGAGATATTTTTCAAAACTTGATTTGAAAAGTGGATATCATCAGATTAGGATAAGGGAAGGTGATGAATGGAAAACAGCCTTTAAGACAAACAAGGGATTGTATGAGTGGATGGTAATGCCTTTTGGCTTATCAAATGCACCCAGTACTTTTATGAGGCTCATGAATGAAGTGTTAAGAGAATTTATTGGTAAATTTGCAATAGTATATCTGGATGACATACTAATTTACAACAAAACAAAAGAAGAACTTTTAAGGCATCTTAACTATGTCTTGAAGAAATTACATCAAGAGAAGTTGCTGATAAATCTGAAGAAGTGTTCATTCATGAAGGAAGAGCTGGTGTATCTGGGTTTTGTTGTTTCTGCTGAAGGATTAAAGATGGATCCAGAAAAGGTCAGAGAAATTGTGGAGTGGCCTTCACCAAAAAGTGTCTTTGAGGTAAGAATTTTCCATGGACTTGCTAGTTTTTACAGAAAATTCATAAATAATTTTAGCAAGATTAATGCACCAATCATTGAAACCATAAAGAAGGACAAAAAACCATTCAAGTGGACTGCTGAAGCTGAAAAGAATTTTCAGTTTTTAAGACAGAAAATAACAGAGAAACCTGTATTAGCGTTGCCTGATTTTACTAAAACATTTCAAGTAAAGTGTGATGCCAGTGGAGAAGCTATTGGAGCTGTCTTAAGTCAAGAAGATAGGCCTATAGCATATTTCAGTGAGAATCTGAATGACACAAGGAGAAAATACTCTTCTTATGACAAAGATTTTTATGCAATAGCACAATCATTAAAGAAGTGGAGACATTATTTAATGTCTAAATAATTTGTACTATATTCAGATAATCATGCTTTCCAATACATTATGCAGCAGCTTAAGTTAAATCAGAAACATGCTAAATGGGTTGAATATCTTAAAGAAAGTCAAATTGAAGTGGTAGGTTTTGATTTTCTTAAAGAATTCTATTAAACAGATTTGGATTTCAAGGAAGCATTTGAAGCATGTTTGAATCCTGTTTTGATTGGTAGAATTCAGTGGTTGGATTATTTCTTGCAAGTAGGTTTGTTGTTCAAGAGAAATCAATTATGTATACCAAATTGTTCCATGAGAGAAAATCTCATTAGAGAGAAGCATAGTGGTGAAATTGCTGGAAATTTTGGTACTGATAAAACTTATGAGCAGCTGAGTCATTCTTATTATTGGCCAAAATTGAGATCTGAAGTGGAAAAGTATGTGAAGAATTGTAAAATTTGTCAGTATGCCAAAGGTAGAAGCCAGAATGCAGGTTCGTACATTCCATTACCTATTCCAGACAGACCTTGGGATATGGTAAGTATGGATTTTGTTTTAGGACTGCCTAAGACATAGAGGGGGAATGATAAAAAAAAATTTGTTGTTGACAGATTTTCAAATATGGCACATTTTATTCCATGTTATAAAACCAGTGATGCTACTCATGTTGTTAATTTTTTTTTCAAAGAAATTGTTAGATTACATGGGTTGCCTAAAAGCATTGTTTCTGATAGAGATACCAGGTTTGTTGGTCATTTTTGGAGGACATTGTTGAATAAGCTCGGTACTAGTACTAATCTGAGTTTCAGCTCAACTTATCATCCTCAGACTGATGGGCAGACTGAGGTAGTAAACATAAGTTTAGGTAATATTTTGAGAAGTCTTGCAGGAGAACATCCTAAGAAATGGGATAATATCTTACCACAGGCAGAATATGCATACAATGATTCACCAAATAGAAGTACAAGACAGATTCCATTCCATATTGTTTATGGGATGCACCCAAGAGGAGTTTCTGAATTGAGAAATTTGGGAAAAGCAGAATTGAGAAGCGCTGAAGGTGAAGAATTTGCTTCTGAGATTCAAGAAATTCACGAGCAGGTAAAGCAACAGCTACAAGACAACAATATCAAGTACAAAAGCAGAGTAGATTTGAACAGAAGAGAAGTTCAATTTGAAGTTAGTGATTTAGTTTTGGCTCATTTGAGGAAAGACAGATTTCCAAAAAGAGAGTATAACAAGCTGAAGTTTAAAAAGATAGGACCATGTAGAATCCTGAGAAAATTTTCTGCTAATTCCTATGAAATTGAATTACCATCTGATATTGGAATATCTCCAATATTTAATGTTGCAGATTTGTACAGGTATGAAGATGCTGGCACAGATGAAAGACCAGAAGTCAAAGAGCAGATTGATTGGGTAAAACAGTTACCTACAGCGCAACCATTACAACCAGAGATGATCTTAGACAAGAAGGTGTTTAAGAGAACCATAGGACGATATTATTTCCAGTATTTGATCAAGTGGAAAGATCAGCCAATTGAAGATGCTACTTGGATGATAGAAGCTATGTTGCAGAAGCTGGGCAGTTCTGTGAAGGAGCTCATGGACAGGAGCCCATGATGAATTTTGTCCTTGGGAGTCTAATGCAAGGGCATTAGATTCTAGCCAGGAATGTGAAAGCTTGTTCACATGTTGTGGCTAGCTGAGTTAAAATTCATTCACTAATGGGTGAAAGTCAAATGTTTAATGAGAGGATTTAATTCCTCAAACAATTTAATATTATTATTTTTTGTAATAAATTAGGAGAGTATTTAGAGATAAGTGGTTTGAATAGGTGTGAGCTTGTTGAGCATATCTAGGCTACAGTTGATAGATTTTAGGATGATATTTGGGCAAGTAGGATTTTTGTCTCAATTTAGGAAATCTGATCCTAAATTGAGGAGGTCTCTGTTTTGTAATAAAACTATAAATTAGAATCTTTGTAATGGAGAAATTCAGAGTTGGCCATGAGGAATTATTGTAAGGATTGGAGTTAATAAATATTTCAAAGTTCTGAATTATTGGATCATACTGGCAATCCCCGGAGATCTTTTATCTTCGAAATTTTATTGGTGTGATATTTTTGTACGAGTTGAGGGCGATCGAAATTCTGTGGTCTCTGTTAAAAGAAGACTTGATTCTTTTTAAATTATTGAATTATACATTTCGATATAAATTTAAGTGCAACGTAGATCCTATGAATACTTCTTTATGTTTGCAGATGCTTATATTCCTGTGTCCTCTCTGTTAATATAAAACACATTTTTTTAGTGTGAAGTAATTCTTTAATATCAGAGATCAATTCTGATATCAATAAGAAATTGTATAAGCGTTCTGGTTCGATTGGAAAGAATCATTGTGATTTGGCTTTAAAAGTTACCAATGAAGAATATATGATGTTGCTGAAACACAATCTTCAGCATACAGAGAAATTCGTTTTGTTTGTTAATGTTGCTGAAACACAATCTTCAACATAGAGAGCAATTCGTTTTGTTTGTTAATATATAATGTTGCTGAAACACAAACTTCAGCATAGAGAGCAATTCGTTTTGTTTGTTAATGTTGCTGAAACACAATCTTCAGCATAGAGAGAAGTATGTTTGAAAGGAAGCAATTCGTTTTGATTGCTAGAATCAATTTTTGTTTATGTATAGTTTTGATAAATCGATGTATAGAAGACAATTTCAAGCTTTGATGCAGAGCGATGAATTTCTGGGTGAATCGAATTAAAGTCTGTGTAATTCGACTTCAAAGAAATCAGAAATTTAAGCCTTGAAGAAGCAGTTTTACAGCCAACAACGCAGAGCTCTGGCATATTAAAGTTCATCGTTTCAGAAATTGCAGTTCTATTAGTTCAGTGTTGTGACAAGTATGAGACAGCGTTTGAAATTTAACACATTGGAAACTTCAGGTATGAGCCAGTATTGTTTGAAATGAAGATTGGGTTATAAGAGATTAATTTAAAGAGTTTTTAAAATGATTTAGAAGCACTTTATTTAAATCCAAAGATCATATTGTGGAATTTTTGGTATATTTCATTAATCAAATTTTTCAAATTTGATGAATGAAAATGAAAGTGAAGAATTGAATCTTACTCCTCCGGAGTTAGAAATCATTGTTGATAAATTTGAAAGGCTCTCCTTAATGCCTGCACCATCACCGCCATCATCTATCTTGGCTACTAACCATGTATTGCATATGATTTTCCCTATAAAGTCTTCTTGTTTGATTAAAAACAGGGATTGTAGCATATGTCATATCCATTTGCATTGTTCCTTGTAACATAGCTCCCCAAGATCTTGATAAAAACATACAATATTTGGGGGGGACATCAGCCGCTACAATATCCATTACTAAACACTTGTCTGGAATTTGTGCTAAGTTTACACAAAGTTCTTTGATCAAACCTAGGCATTTCCCTCTACTGGAGTCAAAGGAGTATAGATCTTTGTATGGTTTGGTAATTTCAAGGCCTAGGCTCTCCATCACTAATTTGGGCATTAAGTTATGAGAGGCCCCTAAATCATGCATAGCGTTGTGTAAAATTTTGTCATGAATCTTTAAACTAACATAAAAAGGAGGAATTGGTCCTTCTTGGTATCTTCCCTCAATCTTAGGACCAAATAAAAGCTCGGGTCGATCATCATTAAGATTGATAGTGTCATTATTTTTTGTTATGTTAAAAGCCTTCAAAATTTGTGATCTATATACATCTTGGGTGGCTAATTCAGTAAGAGGAACAGAGATTTTTATCTTGGCAATTTCTTGTTCCAAACTAAAAGGCAGCTGACTCTTTACATGATTTGTTTCAGCCTTATTAACCACCACTCTATCAGCAAACTAATTTTCTGATTTCCTCTATTTACATTGGTCAAAATTGTTTTAATAGGAGCACTAGATGAAGTGTTAATGCTGCTAATATCTGCACTCTGTTTTTCATTATTTTGAGTGCCTTTTTCTTTATTCTGATCAGAATTTATGGCCACTATTTTACCTTTCTGTTTTGTAACTTTGGTTTTGTTTACAGGACTGTTTTTTACAGAATTTTTAGAGGTCTTAGTCTTGGGAGTTTCTTGATTCTTTTTACTCCTAAGGTCATATTCTTTTGGAGTTTCTATGATGACATTTTCCAGTTCTTGAAAGTAATCTTCATCCTCTGCTCTTTTATTATCATAGAGTGTGTATAGACCTTGTTTCCTATTGTAATGAACTTCAAAATCATCATTGTCTACTCCCAACATGCTTATGTCATCTTCCTCTATTTGTTCTATTGTTTCTTCAACCTCACTCACATAATTTTGATGAAAAGGAGGTATAATCTCCTGATCAGGGTCTCTTGGTTTGTTTTGAGGCTGGTTTCTCCTAAAATTCAGATTTTGATTTTGATTTATGTTTTCAGGAGCTTATTGGTTTTGACTAGCTTGTGATCTCTCAAGTATGCTCATCTTTTTCATCATATCCTCCATCATTCTTTCCATTTTTGAACTAGATGTGGAAGGTGCAGACTCTTCCCTAAATGATACTTTCTTCTCATTTCTCATTCTAGCTCTTTTCTCCATTAATTTTACTTCCACAGCTAACGCTCCTTTCTGCATATCCTATAGAGTCAGAGGGTCTCTTTCTCTAAGTTGATAAGCCATTTTAGGATCAAATCCTTTAGGGAACTTGTTTAAAGCTGAGCCTTGTGGAGGTTTCAGATCTGGGAGAAGTGCATTATACACACTATTGAACCTAGTGCAATAATCTTGAACACTTTCCCCTGTGTTTCTTTTGAGGCTATTGTAATCCGAAAGTATTTGGAGAGGGTTTTTCTTGACTTCCCACTTGTTTAGGAATAACTAATGGAGGGCTTGAAGGTCATTAATACTATGAGGGGTTAAGCCTTTAAACCATTTTATTGCTTCTCCCCCCAAGTTTTGAGCAAATAATATAAGTTTGACAGATTCATCATCAATCTCATTTCTATCAAAGTAGTCATTCATCTTATCCACATGTTGTGAAGCAGTAGTAGCACCACTAGCATCATACAATGGTATCTTGGACTGATAGTCCTGTGGAAGATTGACTAGAGGTAAAGGAAGGACTAGGGGAGCATACCATGTTGCCATGATAGGAGGTTGTGGAAAAAGTGGGGGGTTTACAAGTGGAAGAGGGTGATGGAATGGTGTAGTTTGAATAGTGGATGTATGGGTAACAGAAGTGGATGGACTAGTAAGAGATTTTTGAGCAGATCTAGGATGAGAGAAACTAAAATTATGAATTAAATGTGAATCAGGTGGAGTAGTTTCTCTGCTACGAGGATGTTCACTTCTATCTTGGGATGAAAGTGAAGGCTCTAAGTGTATCTTATCTATATCATCAAGTGACCTAGTTCTGAATGGGTTTCTCAAGTCAACTTGTGAATTTTGTAGAGCTGCAAGGTTTTCAGGGATAGTATTAGCTCTATGGAGTGATCTGATAATAGTTAAAGATTTGACCTTACGAAACTTCCCAAGTATTCTTTCAAGGTTATCAAATAACTCGAGAGGGTTTGGGTTAGGATAGGCTCTAGTATGAATTCTTCTAGAAGCCACTATGTTATGTTTCTCAGACCCAACTTACAAGAAAATTTTAACCAAATATGATAATATTTAGGAGGCTAACTGGTCTTTAAACAAGAAAACTTTAATCCTTAAAGTCTTCTTAAGTGGGTTTAAATGATGTTATGATGATAATGGGTTTCCCAGTGGAGTCTTAAGGTCTGTTTAGGATTGTGGAGTCACCAGGTGGAAATTTTTAGCTCTTTTGGAGGTAAAATGTTTTATGGTCCACCACCATGTTTATTTGAAACTGATCTGAAATATTTTTTGGTTTTCTGAGTCTTTTCAGTTCTATGGGTTCTAAGAGTTTCCTAAATTTGTTTCAACACTTAGCTAGGGTGATGAGACAAAGAAAGTTTACTCTTATGGCTAAGCTAGCTAATTCCTTCAAGGTTTGATAAGGTCTATGAGAATCCTAAGGGTTACTTAGTTTGTCACTGATTCAAATAAGTCCTATCATGATTACCATTTTCTTGGTAGTTCTTGGAGAAAGCTACTTATACTGCACTCAATACTGAGTGTCTTGTTTTAAGGGTTTTACTCAAAACTCCCCGGTGGAGTCGCCGGAAATGTTAGTTCTGGTGGCTCAACTGGCTAACACATGAAATGTTCTTGAATCAAGGGGTTTTCTAAGGTCCCAAGGATGTATAAGATGAAATTGACTCAGAATCCCCATCGGAGTCGCCAGAAATGTTGGTTCCCTGTAATTTTAGTAGGTTGGCGAGACTAAAGCTGCAGAGACAACATTATGAACCACTTTGGGTTTCTAGGATCTAGCCCCCCTAAATCCAGAGAGGGATCTCTCTTATAAGTGCAAATATTGATTTATCTTTAAAGTCTTTTGGTATGATATTAGGCTAGTTATTAAGAACAAGGGTTTTTTGTTTGTTTGGATGGTTGAGCATGATTTTTAACTGAGTGGAAAGTCCTAAAAATGAAAGATTTTCAAAGGGGTGAAGGTGTGAATAATCATAAGAATATTCAACTGATAGGATAGATATGAAACAACAATTAGTCCATTGGGTTATGGAGTCATAAAAGGGTTTAATTGTACAACAATTTCAAGAGTTGTTCAAGGGGAAAGTCATCTATATCAAAAGATATTTTAGATTAAATGATGGAATGGAAAATTAAAAGTGTTGAGAAGGTGGAAAAAGTCAATAATTTCAACAATTATTTAGCAACTTTCCATACAAGAAAATCCTTTTTAAGAAAATGTTTGAAACCAACCAAAGGATGGGGCTAACCATAAAACTTCTTTGGACAAGCTTGTATTAAAGCTAACTTATCAGACAAACAATCCAGTAATCCACATGACTACTTTCAGAAAGGATGAAAACAGATAAGAAAACAAAGTGCAGCTTAAGATCAAGCAAGATACATTAAAATCTAAACCTGCTTCAGCATACTCGTAGGGAAACCTTCAAAACAACCTTTGGAGAAAGAAACTAGAAGACAAGGAAAACCATAAACTTTTCCAGTCTAACTCTACTCAGCATATAATGAAAATATCATTCAAGAACTTCCTTTCAAGTTTTGTACATCAAGACAGGGACAAACCAACATTCCTTGATAATGTTTACACTTAAATTGAGTCATTCTTAAACACACAATTGGAGGAAAACATAAAGATAAAGCTTATCAGTGAGAGTAGGGTACCCTTAACAGTAAATCCTAGCTCTATATTTGTTGTTCTTTATCAGAGAAAAGGTGAACAAAATGGCATACATGAAAGGAAAAAAAATAATAGTAAGAGGTACTTCACCAATGATGTAGACCAGGATCCCAAGAATCAGCTTGTATATTGATGTCAATCCAGTTATATACTTCAAGTCCAATGTTTCAGTACAGAAATCATCTTCTCTTCTCAGCCTAACTTCTTTGATCACAAATAGAGCTTCAAGAGACTCTGAAAACTATTTACATATAGAAATTTTCGAGCAACAAGTATTACATCAAATTCCAACCACCAACATTTTACAATGTGCTCCTCAAGGAGATTTTATAAGAGAATGAGGAGGTGGAAGAGTTTCTAGGGTTTAAGTATCATTAATTCTACAGTTAATGCAATTCCTAGCCTTGAAAACCCTACAAGGCATAAGGCACGAATGCATTATATCTATTACTCCGTTTCATAACTCTGTTTCTGCTTTCTAAGACTTAATGGATGAGAAGATTGACTTTTAGGGCTGTTTCTTATCTTTTTAATAACTCGGCTGACAGTTTGTAATAAATTTCTTTGGTTGAATTAACTGTTCAGCTGTCTTTAGGCAAATATCTTTGAAAAAGGTAATAATTATGCCTTCTGTGATTCCTTTGAGGCTGCAGGTGGCTTTTGGTAGCTGGAGAGGATTTAATTAGCCTCTGATGTGGCAGTGGAGGCTTCTCGGACTGATAGATCTCATTGTTTTAACCTAAAACACTGTTAATTTGCTTTTGATCTGTGTTTTAGGCCTAATTTGGCTTAATCTCTGTCTTCAGGTCTTCATACATGTCTTTAACTATGTGGATTAGGCTTGTGATATTTGAATTTATGCCTTAATCCCTCAAAACTGTGTTTAAAACCTTTAATTCTTCATCTCTGCTGTGATCCCATACTTTGGTACTGATACTCTCTGTAAAATTAAGGTTCACTGTGTTTTTTTTTTTTTGCAGGCGCGCAGAGGGTTTTATAACGTTACTAGTGCTCATGAGGCATGGGTAAAATGGTAGTTCGAACCCTGCAGATCCTTGTCTTCATGGATAATGGCCTGGGGGATCGTCATCCCCGGCCCTTGACTTCATTTAAAAAAATGTGAACAGCTTTAAAACCTGCAAAAAATAAAAAAAATTAAGAAAAATCCGGTGAAAATAGGTCAAAGGCCGCTTTGGAGGTTTTGGGTATGAGATTGAATCGTGGCCGTTGGATCAAAATAACCAACGGTCGATATTGCTCGATGTAGTTCAATGGGGAGGCGATTGGATGGAAAGGAGGAAAGATTAAGTCCCAGCCATTGATCTAGATTGATCAACAACTGAGATTAATCGATAGTTTTATAATGCGGGGGGGGAATTTTATAACGGAATGGAAGAAAATGTAATGAAAAAAAAAGGAAAAATCTTTGGTGGAAGTGAAAAATGGGGTTAAATGAAGTTTGGGGACGCAGAGTGATCTGGACCGTTGGATTCAAATGATGGACAGTGGGGATATTTGGAGGGGCCTTTGGGAGCAAAAGGAAAGGGCAATGAGTTGGGATTGAGAAATAATATGATCCGTCGGATCTTGATAATCAACGGCCAAGATTAAAAACTGAAAATATAATGCTGCGGGGAAGGGTGGTTTGGCAGAAAAACCATAATGGTTTCCGCGTAGATCTGAGGCGGTTTTAGAATTTTGCCAAAAAAATGCAATATGGGTCTGCACTCAACACGTGTCTTTTTAATACTGCCCATATCGCATAATTTTTTGGCATTAACTTTCAGGTGAAAAATTACGCGATATGGAGTTTTAGCCGTTAGATGAAAGGCAGAGAGATCTGACGGTGGGAATGAGAATGCGATGGGGTAAGATACGTGGGCGAAAAAGGTGGGCAGGGTCAAAGGCGGTCTAGATCCTGACCGTTGGATCTCAGGGATGGACAGTCAAGATCTATCAATGGGGAAGAAATGAAAAGGGCGAGGTGATAATGGAATACACGTGGCGGCTTGTGAATGGACAAATGTTTTTTGAGGTAGAGGTAGGTCCCAAAGGAGTTGGGCCTATCGGGTTAAATATCTACCGTTAGATCTTAGGAATGAACGGCCCAGATTTAATGATGGAGTGATGAAAGGAATATAAGGTAGGGGATCGGGCGGAGATTGGGCACAATGAGGACCGTTGATCTGCAAAGATCAATGGTGGATTTTCACCAAGAAGTTAAACTATCGGTCTTATGAAATAACAAAGGGAAGTTGGGTTAAGATCCCGGCCATTAGATCTTTGGAATGGACGGCCCAGATTTGATCACAGGATTGCATCGGCGGAGGACAAAGGGTAAACAAACAATGAAATGCGCCAATGCGATTAAGCGCGGGCCGTTAGATCTAGGAGAGATCAACAGCTAGGATCAAATCGACGAGTTTATATCAGAGGGCTTATGACGGAGCACGATTAAATCTGACCCGTTGGTTCTTGTGGATTCAACAGCCAAGATTTAATCACAGGATCACAATCGGAGGAGGGAAAATGAATGGACAAAAGGAATTGCGATTGCTGATTTGCGATGGAGTGAGGGCCGTCGATCTTAAAGCTAGATTGATGGTGGATATTTAATCATAAAGGAAAAAGGCGGAATGGTGGGTTTGGAGAATGGAGCGATATGGACCGTTGGATCTGGGTGGATTAGATCAGATCAATGGCGGAGAAATGATCGCGGGATCGCATCGGAGAAAAACAAATAACCATAAAAAATGGTGAAATGAATATTTGTGATGCGATTTTAACTTGCGATGATTAAAACTTCTGATGCGATAAGCGCTTAGCGCTTGGTCTCAGTGTTGGTTTTATGCGGAAAAGGGGCCGAGGCTAAGGCCGAAAGGGGCTTAAGGCCTTATAGAAAAATGAAGGTTTTTAGGCCAAAATGAGGGTTTTTCAGAGGTTTTTGATGGTTCCGATAAGGTTAAAAAATGGGTTTTAAACCTTATCAAAGGGAATGAAGGAAAAGTGAGGGAAATGGAGGAATTTTGTGAAGAAAAAGGGGATGAAAATGGTGTTATTAACGAATGGAAGGAGGGTAAAATGAAGGGGAAAATGGGTTTTTGAGCAGTCTTTCTCCTTGCAAACAACATATTTTTCAAGATTATGAGGGAAACAAGAGTGAATATTTAACTAAAGGATTATTTATCTTCATAAGACTTTAGGAACTCACAATTTGGCCATAAAATTGTTTCTTGAAGGCTTAGAAATGATTTAGCCACCATTTGATATGACAAATTTTTATAGGTGGCTAACAGAAGTATATGTAAGTTTAACTAATATGTATTGTTTCCTATGTATTGTGCAGAGCCACAAAATGACGAAGCTCGATAAGATTATTTCTGATCTAGGACTAGAAGAGCATAAAAGCTTTAAGGTAAAATTGCAAAAGGATGAATCAGGTGAATGAAAAAATACTATTGATCCAATATGAGTTTCTTTTTTTAATTTTCATTAATAATATACTTTAAATTATTAGATAACATGTGTCAAACAATGTATTAATTCACATCTATTTAAGGTTCTACATGCACCAACAACTCAGAAAAGGAATGATTTTCTAAGGAAAGAAAAAAAATAGAACATGCAAATGAAAATGAATTGCTCCTTAGCTCATCTAGAGTGGTGTTGGAGGTTAACGAAAGGGGGGAAAACTTTTACAAAAGTTTGACGGATCTAGTGGAACGAATGTATCGACGTTATTTACGCTTATAATAAAAAAATCAATCCAATGATTCCAAGAACCAAATTGTATCTAAACTACAAGAAGAGTTTACAGATAATTGGTCAATGAGACATGTCAAACTTTTAATAGCAAAAACGTACCCAAAAAAAAGGAATGAAAAATTAATATTCCTTTAAATGTTTGTCTAGAATTATTTATAAATATCACTTTTGTTGTATTTACTTTTCATATATCGATATAAAAATTAAATATTTTATTGTCATGTTACATTTTCAGAAAGATTATGAAAAACTCAAAAGATGAACGAGCTGATATCAAAAATATGCTAGTAGGAATGTCCAAAAAGGTGTACAAGGATATGGTCAACGAAATGGACAAAATTACATCGCACAAGGAGCCATCTCAACAACAATGTGCTTCAAATTTAATATGTAATAATTGAATTTTCGATCATTAGGTATAATAAATAAACAATTTAGCATTAAATATTAATTTTCAAGTATTTTCTTACAGAAAAGAAAAGAAAATGGAACCTATCCAGCACATAAAATAGGATGACAAGGAAGAAAAGGGTTGATATCTAAGTTTGTGAGTAATTGTTACTTCCTTATAATAACTTAACTAGATTTCATTTTTGTAATTTTTAAGTTGTTTTATAAAAATCATAATTGAATGTCTTCAAAAAGGTGCTAACATACAAAGAATAACCATCAAACGAATTGATTGAAAATGGGTTAAATATGGGTTGTGAGTATATGTTGGAATATCATAAATTAATTGTGGAATTTGTAAGTATCTATCGATCTTTTTTTACTTAGATCCATCTATAATTAATAGAACAAAAAAATATTTTATATTAAATATATGATTTGTTATGGGGTATGAAACTTGTAGGAAACAAAGTATGGAACTGCACCAATAGATTAAATCTTGAAAGATGGCATGGTACATGGTTTTCAAAGAATCTGTATAGTTTATGAGTTAATTCTTGCTATGGTACATCATTTCTTTTCGATTTACATTGATGTATATTATTTTATATTGCAATTTTCATTATTCTAAACAATGTATATACACTCATTATAGTTTATTTTTATGTTTGTATATGGAAGGTGAAGAAGAAGAAAACAATCAACGTCATGAACAAAACATTCCTGAAAATAACCCAAGTCATCGAAGTAGCTCTAGTAGTGACAACAGTTCAAGCGAAGAATGATGATCACTATGTTTGGATATCAAAGCAAGGCGTTGTATTTTTTGAAATATTTGTCTATGAAATAAAAAAAATTATTTAATGTAATGGACATAGTGTCCCAATTGAAAGAGAAAGGGACACCAATAAATGCCCCATTTTGTATGACAAATATTGTCTTCTATATATATATTAAAATATATTTTGATTTATTCTATTGTGTTCTCCATTTTCACTGTGAAATGTAACACCAATGATCAAATTTATGGATGATTAAATATTATAATGAAGAGATGTCAAAATTTGATGATATGATATAACAAATTAATCCAAACATCACATTCAAATGCTCTAATAAAAATTTAATTTATATGAATATTGTTATAAGATATATATGTGTCGACTTTTAATGAATAATTAATTTTAAAAAATCACAATAATTATGTTATGATATAACAAATTAATCCAAACATCACATTCAAATGCATTAATAAAAATTTAATTAATATGACTATATTGTTATAAGATGTGTCGCTTTTGATGAATAATGAATTTTAGAAAATCACAATAATTGCATTTTCACAGGTCGATGTTTCTAAAAAATACAAAATGAACACCGATGCGTGTCAGTTACCGTACACTGATGCGTTTGTATCCTAAAGCGCACCAGTGCGTTTCTACGACCTATGGGCATCGCAAAAATACCGAAACCAATTAAAAATCTCGGTGGGTTTGTGAGATACTGCGCACCGATGCGTTTATGTGAGACTACACATCGGTGCATTTGTACAACCTATGGGCACCACAAAAATACTAATACCAATTATAAATCTCAGTGTGTTTGTTAGATACAGTGCACCAATGCATTTATATAAGTATATGTACTGGTGCGTTGAGACGACCTATGGGCACTGCACAAATCTCAAGACCAAATAGAACGGTACCGTGCGTTGTATCACCAACACTGCACCTGGTGCGGTTTTATACCTTGACGGCCCGATGCATCCACCTTCGACCGCCCCGGGCCACCTTCTAGATGACACACACTGGTGCGTTAAAACCTTAGTAGTGCACCGATGAAAAAAACATCTGTAGTAACCTCCGTCTAGCTATTTTTTTAGTTTTGTTAATTTTCTGTTAAAAGCTCTGCCAAAACCTCCATAACCATAAGCGAATGTTGTAGCAATTTTTTTTTGACAATTTTGGCCAATTTTATAACACTAAAAACCTCCTTTATAACCTTCACTAGAGGGTCTTTTCCTTGTAGTGCTCTTTTGGAATCCATAAAATTCATATACCTTGGCTCATTGCAATGATGAATCATACCAGTGGATAATGTGAATTTGAATATACCTTATCTCATTTGCAGTGAATATTGATTAAACAAGTGGGTAATGAAATTTCATGTTGCTTACTCTACAACTCTCTCTTCAAACACAATGCATTCCTTCCACTTCTACCATGACCCCTCTATCCTGGCACAGACTAACAAATATTTTAAGATCATTGGATTCTTGTGTTGTTTATATGGAATGCCATCTATGGAGGCATGTTTTATTTCAAGATGAGAAAGAATGTAAGAATGAAAGGGAAATAACCTCTCCAAGAAAAAGTATAGGTTATGTCTCACATGCATGAGGATCATGTGTCTTCCAAATATCATTTTTATTTTGTACTTGGAACATATGATCAACAGAGTAGGTGAAAGAGGTTTTAATCTAGTGTGGTCTGAAGATAGAAAATCTGCAAGGGACATAAGGCGAAAATGATATATTGGGTTATAAGAGGCAACCTAACCCTTGATAAGAAAACCCATGTGATGTTGTCATATTGGGTTTCAAGATAGCTCATGCTAGATTGATAGGAAACTCCCTTCTACAAGATCCATTCAGAGGGTCATCTTTTCCATAGATAAAGCCATGCTCTAGACCAAATCCATCTCCTTTACCCAACTTTCTATTCAACGCTTGAGATGGTAGGATATATTCCCTTTTGACTTTAGAGGAATACCCTCTATTTGACATTGGGAATTCGATGCATTAATGCGTCTCTTGTACTTGGATCTAGAGCTTTGTATTTCTTCTTCTTAGCATTGTGTTAGTCATACTTAAATATTTTTCAGTAGGATTAATTCTTGCTTTTATAGGGGAGGCCTTTAAATCCCACTTTGTATTGCCACTTATGAACTGAGTGGTCTCATTGATGTAATTTTGGTAATTTTTTGGACATTAAGTAACCTATGTTACCTTCCCAAAGAATCCCTTTCCTCTTCCACTCTTGGATTCAACTCTTGTGCTGCTTTTCATGCAATATTTTTGGTGGTTATTATATTATTTATTATACATTGGTTTTATAACAGTTAATCATAACATCAAAACCTAATGTGCCTGCCATTTAGACTCATGACTATTCACTGGTGGGGCCTTTTCCTTCGACTTCGAGCAAGGAAAATTTGCAAAGCATGTTCACATTATACAATATGGGGTCATTACAATTCAACCCTCAATGCTCGACTTGAGATTGTAAATATTGGTGAGAAACATGAAGGGAATTCCCATCTAGAACCATATGCATATTACGAGAAACATTTCAGCAACTTCATTGAATAGCCTGGCCTTTTGAACATGACAATTTTTTTTCCTGCACATGTGGAACAAGTACACCGCAATTTTGAAGACGTTGTAGTCAACTTAGTGTTGTTGCATGATTCAATTCATTAATATGACTAGCACCAAGTGCAAAAAATACTTCTATGTTAGTTGGATCAATAACTCTTGCGCATACCATTGAAGCAATGGCTTACTGTTCATTATCATTTTCTATAGGGGTAATACCAGTAAACCATTCCATACATTCTTGAGTCATTTGTAGTACCTAGGGAGGAGAGAGTATCTTGATAGACCTTATATTATTCAAAAAATTATCTGAGGGATTGTCGCCCATGAGAAGCACATCATTCTTCTTATCCACAAATACAAGCTACCAGCTTGATCTACAGTGGTCCTCAAGTTGACCTTCTATACCAAACATACATGCCACTTCACTGCACAACTCATGGTAGCCAGTTCAGTGTGTGACATCTACTGATATTCCAATGGATCCTAGCTTGTAAACCTTTGTAAAGGTTCTTGTAGGTTGGTTTCAGCTGTGACAAGATTAGTGAGCATTTAAATAAAGCACTTTCATCCAAGCCTGCAAAAACACCTGTCGATGTTGTTTGAGACAAAATACTCTGACCCCCATAAAGAATAGGGAATTCAACTTGTCGACTTGGTAGACAAGATGCCATTTTAATATTTCTTACTCTTGTTGGTGAATGTCATGAAGTTGAACGAGTTTTCCCATCCTAAGCGAGAGGTCCTGTTAAATTTCTAGATGGTTATGGCATACAAGGTTTAATAACCCTCTACATGTTTTGGTAGTGGGAAATTTCATCTAACACTAGTGAATGTAAAATGTTTTGAAAAGGACATGTGGTGGAGAAATATATAGGTGAAGAAAGATGATTTTCATTAGAATCGGTCAAGAATGATTTTGAAGACACATTATATAGTAAACTTATTGATGAATCTGAGAGAGACACTGAGGTTCTGTGATAAAGCACCTGCAATGTGGGATATTTTAAACATCTTTTGTTGGCATTGTACTTGATGAAAATTGCATTGCTTCAATAAAATTTAACATTGTAATGAATGTTGATAGAATCGTAGTTGCACAACATGATTTTGATTATTGTTGTTTTACATTTTGAGCATGATGCAGGACATGCTACTATGCTTGTTGTGGAAGCACAGTTAGAGATTTCTACTGAATTATATGATGATGTGGTTTTTTTTGCTGCATAATTTGAGCTTGATGTTGATGTATTTTCTGTTGCAATTGGTGTTGTGGTTGTGAGTTTTTTGCTTGCTGTTGAAGAGAGTGTTGTGGATAATGTTCATTCTAGAAAATTTACTAGTCTATAAATGGTTGTAGTAAACAATGAAGTTTTCGTGACTGAACAAGTTATTGTGGTTGACATTGCAAAAGCTACTTTGAAAAATTAACACTCCTTATTTCCTGTAGTGTTGCTGCAGTAATTACCTGGCACATATCTGGTTGGATTCCCGCCATTGAAGAATCAAATCTATCCCGCATCTGCATTCAAGGATCAATGCCTAGCCCTGGAAAGTTCAAGCCCTAAATATGTTTTTCTTTAAGAACAAAAAAACAATGTAAAAATTATTCCCTAGAAAGACAATAATTGATGAGTGGAAAACCTTTGATTGAGTCTCCTCAATGTCTTGTTCAACTGTATTGATAAACTCATCATCTTCTTTTAAAGCAATCCGAGAAACTCTGTGAATCTCTTCCAAAAATGTATCTTAAAATATGTGTCTGCCTCTCTTTAGACACAAAAACAATAATCTTATCAATATACTTATGAAACCCCATATATAGAAAATGGTCAACTCCATCAAAGTACGAGCAATGAAATAATTTCTTGCGGCCCAATATAGTTCCTATTTGATTTTAGACAGTGTGGAGAATCATTTCATCTACGGCTATTTGAAATTGGGTTAATAATGCTTCGCTCCACTCTTCCAGCAGAGGAATAGAGAAAGATATGAGAACCTGTTTTCATAGGGTTTTGATTTATGTTTTCCTTTTTGAGGGTATTCATTTTAGTTTTGGAACCAGGGTTTCCCTTTTTTATCTTTTATGGGTAGCATTGAAGGATTCAATGTCTAATCTGTTAAATACAACCTTATTATCTTGTACCCAAAAACATTACATAGCCACTTTTGGATTAATCTGTTCACTTGATCTCCGAGCATCACATAGATCAGCGAAAATATTTTTCTCAGCCCTCACTAGGGATTAAAGACTAGCAAATGTTTATAAGGCATAAGAATTGGATTTGGCCTATTCATTACTGATGTCGAGGGTTTGTATCTGCGGCCCATAAAATTTGTTAATCCAACATTGAAACTTGTATCATTCTCATATTTCTTAGGAAATAAAAACCACAGAGTTGTTTTTCCAATTTTTTACACATGATTTTTTTCTCAAAAAATGGTCATCGAAGCATGAGATCTTCATTATAAATGTGTAAAGGTACTCACACTTTTTTGTCTTATGATTCTAAGTTCTATGGAAAATGTAATGTCATCCCAGCCTTTTCAGTAGACTTATCCAACCCTAACCAAGACCTGACAGCAAGGGTACTAGTTGCATGGTCTGTATATGAATATGATATTAAACGTCTAGCTGGGCCAGGAATCCAAGTCATGTTCTTCACCAAAATGATATTATTTGGTAAATCATAACCATGTATTTGACTCTATGAAAATACCGATCATGTACAACAAACGGGTAACCTATATTAGCAAAGGATTGAGCCTGTGATTTTTCCTTTTTCCTGAAAGCTTGAAGCAACACTTTCTTTGAAGACATGTCTAGATAAATTTCTCTCGAGAAGATTGATGGAAATTCTTGTGAATTAGTCTTGTGATCCTTTTCATCCTGTAATGCATTATGAAACAAGAATGAAGCATCATAGACTTGAAAAAATATCTAATTCTTGATCGATATTTTATCTTGTCACAAATTATGTACTATAGGCCAAAATATCGAAAGACTCTTTTAGCATGAACTATTCCAAAGCTCTATGTCTCTGAGTCTGGAGGCCAAAAAAAATTGAAAATGATTCAAATAAAATATGAAGATAAGTGAACTTGAAACCTTGATTTTATTTCAGATTGTTGGAATTTCTGAATATTCCGAACACACAAGGAGAACACAGAGTCTCCTCTTACACCACAGAGATTCAATATGAAAATTTCGAATGTTGCACAGAGATGGCACAATTTTTCTTTTTCATTAACAAAAAAAAACTATTACAAAAAGATGATTCAGTCTTCAGAATGAAGTTCTAGTTTATAGTGGTTTAGTTGATATAGACACAGCGTTATAAAATTTCCTCTCTGTCTCTTTGTCTACCTTCGGGTGTTACAAAATAATAATACACATTTTGTCTGTGTAAAACAACAACTAACAACATTACATTACCAAACAACTATGTTATCCTTTACTTTATATATGGTGCGGAATTTTAAAAGATAAAGAAAACTATATTAAAACATATGTGAAACCCTTTCCTGTGGGTCCCTATGGAGGCACTCTCCCTCGAGTACATTTTATCTATGTTGTGCCCCCGTAAAAACTCTCCACCGTTGATCTCTGGTCAACATATGTTGCCTTGGTCAACTGTGGAGGCACCCCGTGGTTATTTTTCAAAACCTTTCACTGCCCCCGTAACACTATATTTCATGAAAAACATAAAACATTATACCCCGGACTTCAAACCAAAATTAAGCTAGATTGGATTCTTTTTACATTACAAAATTCCCCTACGTCAGCGAGCCCAAAATGAACGTGAATGCATTCTGATTGGCTGTTACTGGGGCCCGCGGAACTCAAATGGAATTATAAACCAGATATCATAAAATATTCTCATAACAAATTGTCATGGTGACGTCATGGGTATAACGAATGCGAATCAATGTGATTGGTCCACGTGGCAATGGGACCACATCGACACATCGGCGATCAATGGTTACAGTGGAATGTAATTTGGCTAAGAAATGTAGCGATGCTGCGATGAGCACTGAGCATTATCGGTGTCGGCACATCGCAACGGTGGTAATACTTCAGCAAAAACATATGCGGATGGGTGGATGGCTGTGATGTGATTGTGATGTGCGATGGATGTGGGGACCACATCGCATCGCAACATCGGCAGTGACATTTGCGGTGGTATAGACTCTCGTCCGTTGCGATATGAAATGTGCGATATCGCAACATCGCATTGCAGCGGGACTTCATATCAACAAGACACTGTCATATGGCTTTTGCGATGTGCGATGGTGGTGGGGACCACATCGCATCGCAAGTTTGGCTTTTGAAAAAAAACTAGTGGGGACCACAAAATACTTGGCCCATTCATAAACTTGAAACTTGGTGCTTATAACAAAAAACTTCTTTATTTGGTTGGTGAGGGCTTTTACGCCCGGAAGGAATTTCTTTAATAAACTTGTTGTTGCGTGGTTTGAACCATGAGTTCCTTCAATTCTTGTTTTTCAAAAGCAGTTGTGCCCATAACAAAATTAATTTCATCTCTGCAACGGTGGCTATGACCCATAAACAAAAATCCATCCTTACGGCTCCATTAAACTCTGTTAAATGCACAGTGTTGCGCACTCAACCTTCTGCTGCCCCTGTTGTACTCTATTTCTACCTACACAAGGTATGCAGGTGACTTTAATATTTTCAACACTCCCCCTTAAAGTCAGCTTCTGGGTTATCAGTCATACCCAAGCATTTTCTCAAATATTCAAAACTCTTTTTCCCCAATGGCTTTGTCATAATGTCTGCAAATTGCTCCTCTGTTCTACAATGTTGTAAAACAATTTCTCCATTGTTCACTAATTCTCTGATGTAGTGAAATTTGGCATCTATGTGCTTTGTTATTTTATGAAACACAAAATTCTTTGAAAATGCAATAGCTGAGCTATTGTCACAATAAATCATTGTGCCCTTTACCTATTCTTGACACAAATTCCTCAACATTCTTCTCAATCACATTGCTTGACACGTTGTTGTCGTAGCTTCCACATACTCTGCCTCTGCTGTAGATAATGCTAAAATAGGTTGTTTTTTAGAAGCCCATGAAATGGCTCCTAAATCCATATGAAAAACATAACCAGAAGTACTTTTCCGCTCATCAATACTTCCAGCCCAATCACTGTCAGTATATCCAATCAATTCAAAATTTTCTAAAGTAGTATACAAAATACCATACCTTTTAGTTCCTTTCACATACCTCAGAATTCTTTATTCTTCTTGCCAATGTGCTTCTTTTGGCCTCTCCATAAATCTGGAAATCAAACTAATAGCATGCATAATATCTGGCGTAGTTTCAGTCAAATACATGAGGCTGCCAACTATGCTCTTGTACAAACTAGGATCAAAATCCTTGCTACTGTCCTCTTTGCTGAGCTTCAATCCCATTACTGTGGGAGTAATTGCTGCCTTGCAATCCTGCATATTAAATATTTCCAAAACTTCATTTACATATTTAGCTTGTAAGATAAAAATCCCATTTTCATTTTTCTCTACTTCTATTCCTAAGAAGTATCTCAACAATCCCATATCGGTCATTTCAAATTCATCCTTCATGAATGTTTTAAAATTTTCAATGAGGCAATTATCACATCATCAACATATAAAACAACAATGATCATCTTACCATATTTTTCTTTGATGTATAATGTGGGTTCTCCTTCACATTTTTGAAACCCATTCTCTAGTAGATAGGAATCTATCTTACTGTACCATGCTCTCGGTGCTTGCTTCAACTCATAAAGAGATTTCTTCAATCTGTAAACTTTATGCTCTTGGCCCTTTTTCTCATAGCCTAGAGGTTGTTCAACATAAACCTCTTCCATTAAAACTCCATTTAAAAATTCTGATTTTACATCCATTTGGTAAACCTTCCATTTGTTTTGTGCTGCTATGGGCAGCACTGCTCTCACTATTTCCATTCTTGCAACTAGTGCAAAAGTTTCCTCATAATCTCTTCCATGTTGTTGCTTATATCCTTTGACAACAAGTCTAGCCTTGTGCCTTTCAATTTTACCTTCAGCATTGATTTTGGTCTTGTAGAACCACTTAACTCCAATGACTTCTTTCCCTTCTGGGAGATCAACCAATTCCCATGTTTTGTTCTTCTCTATTGCGTTTATTTCTTCATCCATGGCTTCTATACATTTTCTATCTTTTATAGCCTCTTCAAAATGAATAGGATCATCAACATGACAATATAATGCAAATAAGGAGTTCATACCTTCATTTTTTTCTTCTTGCTCATACATTTCATTTAAATTTCTAAATCTAGTTCCTATTTCATTTGGTGTAGTTGTGCTTGAAGCAGCACTCAAATCTGCTCCATGTGATGTGCTTGGAGAAGCACTCTCATTTCTTCTCAAGGGTGTTCTTACTCCTGCTTGAGGTGTCCCTTGTTGTCCTTGTGTTGGTGGAGGTGGTGCTTCCGATGAGGTTTTCCTTTCAGCCACATATTCCTCATCTTCATCATGAGGCAAACAACTTTTAACATTGACTGTTTTCTCAATGCTTCCATCCCATGCTTCCTCTTCAATGAATTTCACATCTCTGATTATAACAAATTTCTTTGTGGATGGGTTATACAATATATATCCCTTGGATCCTTCACAGTATCCAAGGAATATTCACTTCTCCCCCTTACTATCCAACTTCTTTCTCAGCTGATCTAGAATGTGTGCATAAGCCACACACCCAAAAAATCTCATGTGGGTGACTCCCTGTTTTCTGCCATTCCACGCTTCTTCTGGAACTCTGTTCATTACAGCTTTTGTTGGGAATCTATTTAAAATATACACAACACAATTTTTTTCTTCTGCCCAACACTCATTTTGCAAATGTTTTGCCTTTAGCATACTTCTCACCATTTCCATGATGGTTCGATTCTTCCTTTCAGCAACACCATTTTGCTGCGGTGTGTACCTTATTGTGAACTATTTGTGTATGTCATTTTCTCTACAAAAATGCAGAAATTATTTTGAGATGTACTCACCTCCTCTATCAGTCCTAAGGACTTTGATATGCTGCCCACTCTGTTTCTCTACTAGATCTTTAAAGTGGCAAAATTTCTCAAACACTTCACTTTTATATTTCAAGAAATAAACCCATAATTTCCTTGTGAAATCATCAATGAAGGTCAACATGTAATTGCTGCCCGATATTGATGATGTTTTCATCGGCCCACATAAATCTGAATGGATAATTTCTAAGGGTGCTTTTGCCCTTATGCTCTTTCCTGATGGAAATTTTTCTCTGTGTTGTTTGCCTAAGATGCAACCTTCACATAGGCTATCTAGTTTCTCAATCAATGGTAGTCCTCTTACCATTCCTTTTATGTGCAACAAATTCAGTCCTCTGAAATTGAGATGTCCAAATCTAAAGTGCCATAACCAATTCTCATCCTTCACTTCCTTTTGAAATACCTCTTGAGTTACAACTGCTACATCTTTTCTCTTTCCCTTCAGGTCTGTATTGAGCTTGAGTGGAAACATTCTATTGCTGTTCATTTTCACTTCAACAATAATCTTCTTGCTTGGAGGTATTTCATTATTGTGCACACATCATTATTAAAGAATACATTGTAACCTTTGTTAATGAGCTGCCCAACACTCAAAAGATTACATTTCAATCCAGGAACATAGTATACATTTGGCACAAGTTTCTGCTCACCATTTCTTGCACAGATACTTACTCTGCCATTTCCCTTGACATATATCTTAGTATCAGTTCGTGTTGTTACTTCAGATTTAACATATTATCAAGATTCGCAAACATTTTTATGTTTCCAGTCATGTGATTACTGCAGCTTGAATCTAAGAACCATACATCATCCTGTCTATCTTGTGCTACATTACATGTTAATAGCACATTCTTTGGGTTCTTTTCTTCTTTTGCTATATTTACATTCTTCCTATTATTCATGAAAATTTTATTTTTTCTACATTCATTAGCATAATTCCCATATTTTTTGCAATAATGACATTGGACATTGGATTTGTCATACCTTTGTCCATGAGCATGTTGGTGTCCACCTTGCTGGCTGTTGATTTGGCCTTGGCTTTGATTCTGACTGTTGCTCCTTCCATGTGAATGTGAAGAGTTGTTTCTTCCTCCTCTATTTTGGCTTCTGCCTCTTCCTCTTCCTCTGCCTTGACCTCTTCCTCTTCCAAAATGCATCTGGGTCTTGAAGGCATGCTCCAAAGATGGTTTTACTGATCTTCCCAATCTCTGTTCATGAGTCATCAGTGATGCATGAATTTCATCAACTGTGAAATTTGAGAGATATTTTGTCTCTTCAATGGTGGTTACAATAACATCAAACCTTGAGGGTAGGCTCCTCAATAGTTTCTCCACAATCCTTCTTTCTTCAAGTGTCTCTCCATGAGACCTTATCTGGGTGACCATCCCAATCACATGTGTGAAGAATGAGTCTATGTTATCAGACTCTTTCATACAGAGAGTTTCAAAATCTCTCCTCAACAATTGTAGTTTTTTTGTCTTCACTTTCTCCATACCTTGATAGGCTATCTTAAGAGTATCCCATACATCCTTGGATCTCTTAGCTGCTGCTATCCTTGGAAACACACTCTCATGTACTGCTTGATAGAGGTAGAAGAGGGATTTGGAGTCCTTCTTCCTATTGCTCTTCAATAAATCATTCTCTGCCTGTGTTAAGGCATTAAAGTCTTGCTCATCAACCGGTTCATCAAAACTGTCTTCAAAAAACTCCCATAAGTCCTGGGAGGCAAACAGGGCTCTCATGGTAATGGCCCAATAATCATAGTTTCTTCCATTAAATTATGGAAGCTGAGTATTCCCAACACTCATACTGGTGCTTGGTCTAGCCATTACTTATAAACTGAACTCTGAACTAAACTTGACTGTGTTTTTCAAACAAACTGTCTTTCCTTCTTTAACAGACAAACTCTGTCTCTGATAACTACACTCTTTTAAAAAAAATGACAACTCTATTTTTTTAGAAATACCTGGACTTAAACTTTTGCTGAGTCTTCACGCTGCTGGAGAACTACTGCAACAAATCCTTCCTTCAGCTTCTTTGACACCTTCAAAGAGCCTGGATAAGCTCTGATACCATGTTGGAATTTTTGAATATTCTGAACGCAAAAGGAGAACATAGAGTCTCCTCTTACAACAGAGAGATTCAATATGAAAATTTCGAATGCTGGAAAGAGATGGCACAATTTTTCTTTTTCATTAACAAAAAAAAACTATTACAAAAAGATGATTCAGTCTTCAGAACGAAGTTCTGGTTTATAGTGGTTTAGCTGCTATAGACACAGTGATATAAAATTTCCTCTTTGTCTCTCTGTCTGCCTTTGGGCATTACAAAATAACAATACACAATCTGTTTGTGTAAAAAAACAACTAACAACATTACATTACCAAACAAATATGCTATCCTTTACTTTATATATGACGCGACATTTTAAAACATAAAACAAACTATATTAAAACATATGCGAAACCCTTTCCTGTGCGTCCCTATGGAGGCACTCTCCCTCGGGTACATTTTATCTGTGTTGTGCCCCCATAAAAAATCTCCACCGTTGATCTATGGTCAATGTATGCTACCTTAGTCAACTGCGGAGGCACCCCGTGGTTCTTTTTCAAAACCTTTCACTGCCCTCGTAACACTATATTTCATCAAAAACATGAAACATTAAACCCCAAACTTCAAACCAAAATTAAGCTGGATTGGATTCTTTTTGCGTTACAAAACGCCCCTACGTCAACAAGCCCAAAATGAACGCAAATGCATTCTGATTGGAGATTGCTAGGGCTCGCGGAACTTAAACAGAATTATAAACCCGATCTCATAAAATCTTCACGTAACAAATTGTGGTGGTGACGTCATGGGTAAAACAAACGTGAATCAACGCGATTGGTTCATGTGGCAGTGGGACCACATCGACGCATCGATGATCAATGGTTATGGTGGAATGGACTTTGGCTAAGAAATGTAGCGATGGTGCGATGCTGCGATGAGCGCTGAGCATTGTTGGCATCTGCACATCGCATCAGCGGTAATAATTCGGCGGAAACATATGCGGATGGGCAGATGGCTGTGATGTGATTGCGATGTGCTATGGATGTGGGGACCACATCACATCATAACATCAGTGATGACATTTTCGGTTGTATAGACTCTCCTCTATTGCGATATGCAATGTGCGATATCGCAACATCGCATCGCAGCAGGACTTCATATCAACAAGACATTGTCATATGGATTTTGCGATGTGCAATGGTGGTGGAGACCATATCGCATCGCAAGTTCGGCTTTTGAACAAAAACTAGTGGGGACCACAAAAGACTTGGCCCATTCATAAAACTTGAAACTTGGCGCTTATAACAAAAGCTTCTTTATTTGGTTGGTGAGGGATTTTACTCCTGAAAGGACTTTCTTTAATAAAATTGTTGTTGCGTGCTTTGAACCACTATTTCCTTCAATTCTCCTTTTACAAAAGTAGTTGTGCCCATAAAAAAATTAATTTCATCTCTGCAATGGTGGCTGCGGCCCATAAACATAAATCCATCCTTACGGCTCCATTAAACTCTATTAAATGCACAGTGTTGCGCACTCAACCTTCTGTTGCCCCTGTTGTACTCTGTTTCTACTTGCACGGGGTATGTAGGTGACTTTAATATTTTCAACACAGATCCGACTTTCAAAACACTTGCATCAAATAAGATCTAAATATTATATTCATTCATTCCTACATATTTCATTGACTCCTGATCAAATCCATGAAATAAATTATGAATTATTTTGTGTTTATCTAAACATAAGTGTCAGCACAGTAATGATCATGCAGCAACAATTTGATTTGAAAATATGATGTTCTCTTGACAGATAATTTGGAAATGGTTATGACATAAATACTTTTTAGATATATGGAAACATAATTCCTTCATTTATGACATGGTTTTTGTATAACAGTAACCCTCATGTTTGTATGATATTGGTGACCTTGAGAAAAATATTAATGGTTGTGACCTCTGATGTATGATTATACCACTAGCATAACAAGTGATCTTGGTAGATGATGATCTACACATAGGTAATTGTGCTAATTTGGAAGTGAATAAATTTTGGACCGTGACATCCTTTGCTTTCATACACACCTGAGAGTTTATATTTCAAATAACTAAAGGGATGAGAGAGGCTAAGAAATGAGGATAGAATAGTGACAACGATTGAGCATACTATTACATGAAAAAATATTTAAAAAAATTTCATGTTGTGATATTGAGCCTCTCTGTGTAACCAGTAATGGTCTTGCACTATGTTTCTGCATGATATCTATGACATCAAAATTCTTAATAACACATAGAAAATTTCCTGAAGTGTGATAAAATTCTTGATATTAATCAGAACCTTTCCAGTGATGGAGCTACAGTATCAGTTGTGACAACAAATATTAGTGGATCAATAGTAGCAAAGGCAACACGTGACAATAGTGGTGCAACAAGAGAGGCAACAGTCGAAGGCTTGAAGTAGAGAGTGTCGCAGGAGCAATAGAAGAAAAATGTGAAGAGTGTAGAAGTGGACAGTAGATGCAACAACAACATATATGGACATAGAGCAACAACAAAGGTATATTAGTTACAGCAACAAAGGAAAAAGAAGATAGAAGCAGTGGACAGTTTCAGTGTGGAGAAGTCAAAGAAGAGTTAACAATGGCAACATTTGAAGTAGGTGACAGCGGCAACAAACACAACAAGTGTTTGTAGCGATAGTTAATTGACTAATTGTAACTGGGCCATTATCCCTGGTATGTATTGGAAAATGTAACTAAGTTCAGTTTTCATTATTGTATTTGAAGTCAAAATGTAAAATGAAAATGAAAAGAATTCTATTATTATTTGATTTGATTTGTTAAGGCATGGGTTTCATGCTTCCGTCAAATGTATAGGCCATTCCTCCATTGTAGGCTCTATATATTGTCAATGTCAAAATTTGAATACTCCTCCATCCATCAAGTCCAAGTCTCCTTCTTTTTGAAAGAATTATCTTCAATACGTCCTCAAATAATAAATGATTCATGTAGTCTCACTACAATCTCCTCACTTGGTCACGTTGACTCAATATTTAAAAGACATAAATATTCACAATCTTATGTCGGGAAATTTAAGTGGGGAAACCACTACATACACCCACATGGGCTCCTCAAATAACATAAACTCAGAGCTCGCATTTCTCATAGACCATAAGCTCAAATTTCATAGGTATATCAGTGGAGAATATCGATGATCACCAAAAGTGTGTATAGGATTCATTCATAGAAATATGTTCGATGTCTTTACAGTAAAAGGTTTGGATATCACAGAGTGCTCAGTTCTACTTCAAGCCAGAGCTATTTCATAAGGAAGGAGATGAACTTGCATTACAGTGACTACATGATTCAGTGTTATCACAGTGAGCTTAACTCGGTGCTCTCACCATAGTGACTTCATCTGAGTGTTATTACAATGATCTCATCTGAGTATTATTATAGCGACTTCAGGAGCTCAGATTAATTTCAAAGGTGATCTCTTCAAGGACAAATATAAAGAATAATGAGTGTTATAGGAGAAATGGAATTGAATCATGAGAAGGTTGTTTTTATGGATGGAGATAACATTGATCTTGAGTTGTAAGGGTCTTGGCAATATCATCTTAAACCTACTAAAATATGCCCCCATTAGATACTTGTACACCAATATTTGCATGGAATTTAAAAAAAAACATTGGCCTCAAAAATATCGTTACTTGCAAGTTCCCTAGTGGGTAAAATGACAAGAACAAAAATAGGTGGCCTTTTATGATCTTGGAGGAATGGTGACTTCACTATCACCTCAATAGCTGGAAATAGAAACACTATTGTCTTGCCACTACAATTTTTAGGTATGGCCAAGACATCCTTGCCTTTAAAAATAGAAGGAAGAGTTTTCTTGCACAATTGTTGTAAGTTCATATCCCACTTTGTTGGTTGTCTTAAGTGTCAATTTTTATATATTGTACTAGTTAAATCTTGATTGGCTCAATTAATTAGCATCCCCAGTAACCTCCACACTTCTTTTTTTGGGATCTAATTTTTCAACAGGACTCAACATTGGCTGCTTATGCCTCAAAGCCTTTACTAAATCAAATTCATCATCTTCAACTTAATCTTTAGACTCATATTTTTCATCACTGAACTTTATTGCTTGGATACTGAACGATTTAGAGCCTATTTTGTTCAAAAAGTCACCTTCTTCTTGGTTGCCACTTGTAGAGACCCCATTACCTCTAGAAGTTCAAGAGAATCCATCATTATCATTATTTCTACCATGCTTCAGCCAACCAAACATAAATATGACTCACTTATTAAACTAGGTATCCACATCCAGTTTCTCTTCAATTAGACGTTCCAATTGGGTCTACCTTTGATTACTATGTTTTTTGTTAAAATCCTTTGTTTTGGGGAATTTTTGCAGAGACGAAGAGGTTTTGTTTTCCCAGTAAATTTAGGTCTATGACCTTGATGATGTATTTCATGACCATCACTCTTTATGTATTGCATAATATCAAGTTCTACGTACATAGGTGAACCACACAATGTTTCAAATATCTCTTGGGGTTGCGGGGTCTTGGATTCTACAATTTTCAGTACCACATTCTTATCATTTGTTGAAAGGAGAAATATGTGGTTTTGATTCCATATGTATAATATTGTTTTCTCATAGAAATTTTAGTCCAACAACAAGTTTTAACGTTATTTGTCTCGCAAATTTTTTTGAAAACCTTCCATAGTGTTGAATATATGCAACTAAATCACCACTAGACATAAACATTGTTACTATGCAGAAATCTGGTGGCCTTGTGCAACCACCAATAAACTAGACTATATTTTTAAGCCATACTTTCCTCGAATTGAAGGCCTCTTGGACCATTGAAAAATGTGTTGCAGTACACAATGTAGTTGTCGTGACTAAACAAGATATTTTGGTTCAAATTTCATAAGCTTCTTTGAAAAATTAACACTCCTTATTTCCTGCAGTGTTGTTGCATGCATTTCCTTGTACATCTATAGTTCAATTCTCACCACGGAAGAATCAAATATATCATGCATCTGCATCCAAGGATCCATGCGTAGCCCTTGAAAGTTAAATCCCTAAATATGTTGCTCTTTAAGAACAACATAAGCAATGCCAAAATGCTTCTCATTTAAAGCAATAATTGATGACTAACAAACCTTTGAGTGAGTTTCCTCACTACCCTCTTGAACTATATTAATAAACTTATCATCGTGCTTTAAAGAAATAAAGGAAACTTTGTGAACATCTTCCGGAATTGTAGCTTAGAATAGTTTGTTTTCATGTGTCTTTCGGATCCATCGCATCTAGATTTTTGTTAAACCAATGTTTCGAACGATCTACCCATTAGGGGAATTTTGAGGTCTAAAATGGGCCTCGTAAGGAAATTATAAAATAATAGTGGAAATAATGAAACAATATTTGATTACATCATCAAATTTTGGAGGGAAAAAATAAAAAACTACTTTTTCAACTCGTATTTTCAACTTATCTCCCAAAGGTTTTACTAAAATTTCGAGCGAGAGTATTCAATTGATGAAAAATTTAATTCGTCATCCAAGGAGTACCCATGTTGCATACTTTTTATGGATCGTGCTACATGAAAAGTGAGAAATAGATGAAAAACTTGATTGTAATCATGTTTTTCATGTATTTCTGATTTTCCATGTAGCATGGTCCATTGAAAGTATGCAACATGGGTAATCCTTGGATGAGGAATTAAATTTTTCATCCAACAAGTCATCCCAGTTGAAATTTGAGTAAAAAAATTGGGAGATAAGTTGAAAATACGAGTTGAAAAAATAGTTTTATTATTTTATTATTTTTTACTCATTTTACCCTTTTACTGAAAAAATGGTGAATCATCGCCCATGGTTGTCATGATCATCTTGAATCCTATTGGTTCTTATAAATTTTATTTTCATTGTACATTTTTCTTAGGAGGCCCATTTTAGACCTCAAAATTCCCCTAATGCATGGTTCATCATCAAGGTTTGGATATCACAGAGTGTTGAGTTCTAATTCAACTCAGAGATATTTTAGAAGGAAGGAGATTAACTCGCATTACAATGACTACATGATTTATTGTTGACACAATGACCTTGTAATATTCCCAACTTAGCTTTAGCTAATAGGAATATTAAATTTTTCTTTTGAAATCTAGATGCATGAATAATTGAGCAAGGAGGCGCCTAATTTGCTCAAGTATGAATAAAAATCCTTCCTAATGTGAAAGGGGATCATGAAATAACCAATTCAAGCATCCACATGTGTGAACAAGGTCTAAACCATGTGGAAAAGGTCAATTTTGACCAAGTCAACATGATTTATTCCCAAAGAAGTGGATTCTAAATAAAGCCAGCTCAATGTGAATACAGATCAATCCAGCTAGATAAAATGAAGGCACCTTGAGTGTGAAAAGGGACAGGGCATGAAGAATCAGTCAAGGTTGACCAAGTCAACAAAGATGTCTAGATACATTGCACGATCTTGATGGACAGCGCAGTTTTTGTGGAGGAGCCTTTGCATGGAAGCAACCTCATAGTGGATGGGACCCTTGGTGAGGAAGCTCATCAATTATATAATGAAGGATATGCCAAGCATATGGACATATTGAAGATTATATTTTCATGTGTTATTCTTAGACTTTCTGCATACTTGGCTGTTTAGCTAAGTTGCTGCACTACTTAGTGCAAGGGTTTGCCCGGGCGGGAATTCCCTATTTTTTCTTGGAGATCTTGTCTAAGAAATCTAAGAGGAGGTTTCTGATCTGAATTTTCCACTACCTGGTGTTGGGCCAAGAAATTACCTTTTCCAAAAACGTATTCCCTTCATAAAACTGCGTTATTTCTTAAGGTGTGCAATGGAAGGGGTGAAAGTCCCATTTTGAGGAGCTAGTTTCCCAAGAGAAGGATCAACCTTTCTTTGGGAGAACTAGAGAAGGAGTCTGCAGCCATTTATTTGTATGTTCAGCCATTATTATGCAGAGCTACAGCCATATAGCATGATTCAGCCATAGATTTGCAACAGCTTTCTCTTGTATATCTTTTCTGTCAAGAAACCCTTATCGGGTCTTCTTGGATCTGTATAAAAGAGACTAGATCTCTATTTTTATGCCTCATTGAGTATTCTCATAATCATATCAGATATATTTCTCTATTTTCTATGTTTAACCTCTATTAGACTACGCATTCTCTTATGCAGCAGCTCTGAGATTTTGCAGTCTTGGGGTTTTGTGAATTTTAAGTTGTTTTGAGCATGGGAGACTTGTTTAACTAAGCTAAAGGCATTTGTTTCTGAAAATATTTTGAATTCCTGTTCTATATTGTCTATTATAAGGGACACAACCATTATTTTTCACTGTTATAACTCAATATTCAGAAAATAACGTTTTTGGGGCTAAAACTGCTACTTTTCCCCGCTCGGTGACATTGTAAAAAGGCATAGTTTGTTGTTGTGATTGTTCTATTGAAGCTATGTGTTTAAATACATTATATGAGTTGATCACTTACTTATCTCCAACTTTGGAATACCTTAGGATATTCTTATTGTTGTATAAAATTCCAGATTTGGAATATTACAGACCTTAATTCAGTGCTCTCACCATAGTGACTTCATCTTAGTGCTATTACAATAATCTCATCTGAGTATATTAAAACGAATTCAAGAGCTCTAATTCATTGCAGAGGTGATATCTTCAAGGAAAAGTATGAAGAAAAATGATTGCTATAGGAGAAATGGAATTGAAGCATGACATGTTTGATTTTATGGATGGATATAGCCTTGAGGCTAAGTTGTAAGGGTCTTGGTCATCTCATCTTAAACCTACTAAAGGATGCCCCCACTAAATAATTCTACATCAATATTTTGATGGAATTTAAACAAAACATTGGCATCAACAAGATCTTTACTTGCAAGTTCCCTAGTGGGTCAAATGAAAAGAACAAGAATATCTTACATTTTATGATTTTGGAGGAATGGTGACTTCATTATCACCTCAATAGCATGATACATAAACACTATTGTCTTGCAGTTGCAAGTTTTAGGTTTGGCCAGCACATCCTTGCCTTTGAAAATTGAAGGAAGAGTTGTTTCTTGCACAATGGTCATATGATCATATCCCACTATGTTGGTTGCCTTTGTCAATGGTGATATATTGTGCTAGTCAAATCTTGAATGGCTCAATTAATTAGCATCCCAAGTAACCTTCACACTACTTTTTTTTGGATCTATTTTTTCAACAAGACTCAACATTAGATACTTGTGCCTCAAAGGCTTTACTAAATCAAATTCATCATCTTCATCTTCATATTTAGACTCATCTTTGTCATCACTAAACTTCAGAGCTTCGATACTAGACGATTTAGAGCCTATTTTGTTGAACAATTCACATTCTCCTTGGTTTCCTCTTGCAGAGATGCCATTACCTCTAGAAGTTCAAGAGAATCCATCATTATAATTATTTATACCTTGCTTTGACCAACCAAACATAAATATACTTCACTTATTAAACTAGTTATCCATATCCATATCCTCTTCAACTAGATGTTTCAATTGGGTCTCCCTTTGATTACTACGTTTTTTCTTAAAATTATTTGTTTTGGGGAATTGTTGCAAAGAAGAAGAGGTTTCATTTTCCCGGTAATATTTAGGTCTGCAACCTGCATCTCTTCTTGCATGACCATCATTCTTTCTATATTTCATAATATCAATTTTTATGTACATAGGTGAACCACACAATGTTTCTAATATCCTTTGGGGTTGCAGGGTCTTGGATTCTACAATTTTTAGTACCACATTCTTGTCATTTGTTGAAAGGAGAATTATGTGGTTTTGAGTCCCTATGTATAATGTTGTTTTCTCATAGAAATTTTAGTCCAACAATATGTTGTATCTTATGCCATACTTTCCTCGAGTTGAACACCTCTTGGACTGTTGAAAAATGTGTTGCATTACACAGTGTAGTTGTCGTCACTGAACAAGCTGTTGTGGTTGAAATTGTAGAAGATGCTTTGAAAAATTATCACTCCTTATTTCCTGCAGTGTTGTTGTATCCATTTCCTTATAAATCTCTAGTTGGATTCCCACCATGGAAGAATCAAATTTATCTTGCATCTACATCCAAGGATCCATGCGTAGCCCTTGAAAGTTAAAGCCCTAAATATGTTTCTCTCTAAGAACAACATTAACAATGCCAAAATGCTTCTCATGTGAAGTAATAATTAATGACTAACAAACCTTTGAGTGAGTTTCCTCACTTCCCTATTCAACTATATTAATAAAATTTTCATCCTTTTATAAATTTATTCTAGAAACTTTGTAAACATATTCTGAACTTGTAGCTTAAAATAGTTTGTTGTGATGTGTCTTTCGAATCCATCGCATCTAGATTTTTGTTAAACCGACGTTTCGAACCATCTATCGTGGTTTCACCTTAAAATAGTTGTTTTCCTCTCTTTAGGCATAATAACTATTATCTTACCAATATCCCTACGGAACCCCGTATCTATCAAATCGTCAAATTCATCAAAGTATGAGCACTTTCACACCGATTAAATGACTTCAGATAGTTTGGGTATTCTCTATATGGTCCCAAAGTCTTCTAGGAGTTTCCACTAATATTTGGAAATGATTTTTTTGTAGCCATTTAGATTCTCTTGGTAATTTAGTGCCCAAACAAACTACTTGTACATCAATATTTGCATGGAATTTAAACAAAACATTGGCCATAACAACAACTTTACTTGCAAGTTCCCTAGTGGGAAAAATGGAAAGAACAAGAATAGGTGGACTTTTATCATCTTGGAGGACTGGTGACTTCACTATCACCTCAATAGCAGGAAACAAAAATTATATTGTCTTGGTGGTGCCAATTTTAGCCTTAGCCAAGACATCCTTTCCTTTGAGAATATATGGAAGAGTTGCTTCTTACAAAATGGTCATACGCTCATACCCACTCTGTTGGTTTCCTTTAGTGTCAATGGTGAGAGATTTTATGTTGTGAAACCAACTCACAAAATAGAAGAAAAGATCGATCAATGTATTAGAAATTAGCCTCTTCGAGGGGGCAACCTCCTTTACATTACATAAATGAAAAATTCTTGGATGATACAAATGAAAAAACCTCTTTTCTATATATGGGAATCCAATGGGTCCCAATATAATCCTAGCTGACATAACAATAACAATGTAAGGGCACAACAATAACAATAGTGGGCTTCTATGGGGCACAATAGCAATAATATGGGGACTACATGGGCACAAAAATAACAATAAGGGGGCTATACTAGAAATAATGATACGGGGATACACTACTAACATAGGGACCTAGCATGCCCCTCCCCTTCAAACAAGTGTTGTCCTTTGTTAGGTCCCTGTAATTTTTCAGATTGGAAATACAAAATGGACAAGGGTAACATCAAACCAAATTTGGAGTCCTAGGACCTAGCCTTCCTGGACTCAAAGAGGGCCCTCTCTATATTTCATAAAAGATATGACTTGTTTGTTTTAGGATGTTGATTTTAGGCTAGTTAAAATGACAGGGTTTGTTTGTTTTATTTTGTCTGGTTGGGTAGGTTGTCAAGAAGAACAGATAGAGTAAGAGAAATTAAAACCATTGGGCTATGGGGTTTGTGAAAGGCTTGAAAAGTAAAATAATAGATCAAGGGTGTTTCATAGGGAAAGTTAACAAAGCCAAATGGATCTTAATAGTTTAGGTGGGTGTGAAATGAACATTAAATTGTGAATTTAGTAGGTTTAAAGGGCAGTTAAAAATCCTTTAACATATACTATAACAAGAAGAGTCTTTAAGATCACTATGCATTAAGAAAGACCCAAAGGACAAAGCACACCATAAACTTCTTTGGCCTAGTTTTATCATGTAAACTTTAAAACAATAATCCAGCAAACCCTACAGAGAAGGGAACTCCTAAATTGTCTAGTTATTCACTTTCAGAGAAAGAACATTCAAGATAACACATTAGTAATGATTAAAGAGCAAGGAAATCCTAAATTCCTTAATCAAACTGTAAAATACCTTCAAAGTGACTATTCAAGATGGACTAAAGGACAGGGAAAATCATAAACTTCTTCAACCAAACTCTAATTAGTGAACATCAAGGAAAAGGCCTTAAAAACAATGTTTTAAGCTACACCAAAGCATAGGGCATACCATAAAATTCTTTGGCTTTAATCCATTAAATCATTTTCAAGGAAAACAAGCTAAGTGGAACCAGAGAGCAATTAAGAATTCTCTAATCAGAACTAGTAGAGGAAAATATTAGATCAATAGAAGCAGTCACACTTAAGGTGCCTCTAACATCATATCTTAACCTAAATTTTATATTCTTTTGCAAGAGAAAAGATGAAGCAACATGGAAAACATAAGGAAACAAACGCAAGATAAGAACAACATCATCATTCAACAAATTTCATGAATCCTATGAATGTGCTTGCTCCATTGTCATTCAATTCAAAATAGTCACAAATCTCCAAAGCCAATTTCTTCACAACTCCAAGTCTATGTATATTGAGCTCAACAATCAACCAAAACCATACTGAAGCTTACATGCAGTATTTAATTGCAAAATGAGGAAGTAAACCCTATCTAGGGTTCCAAAATTTCATTTATTACATAGTTAAGGCACTTTGACCTTTGAGACCATGCAAGGCCAAACGCAAAAATATCTAAACTCATTTATGGAAAAAATAACTTCTAACATAACTATTTGAGCTAATTTGGAGAAAAAATTGACTTTAAGGCCTCAAAATATCTTTTGGAATAACTCCTAGCAAGGGCGTAGCTCCAGGGTACAAGGACGCAGCGCCAAGCCAAATGCATAGTGCCAAGACTTGAAAAATCACCTATTTTGCAGCTGAGTTTTGGAGGCCTTCCCGGTGTCCAAATGAGCTCCATGATAGCTCATTGCAAAGCTTGTCCTGTCTAGTCTCTATATCTACCTTTCGTTTTCATATTGGGGCCCATTTTTTAAGTCAAAAACTACTTTCCCCAAGACTGCTAAGGGCATAACGCCAATGCTGAAAAGAGGGCAGAAATGTGATTTTTAAGTGGTTTTTTGCCCTTTTTAGGGACCAATTTTGCTCCAAATGATCAAAACTTTTCTGAGGATGATTTCCTTGGCATGAGGAACATGGAAATGCAAATAATTTTTTAATTTAGTGCCCCAAAAAAGAGTGCAGCGCCAATGGCGCTGCGCGTTTGGCCCTTTTTCTACTAGCCAACTGTCAAAAATAAAAATTGTGCAAAAATGTGCCAAAATTGGATTTTTATTTGTTGATAAAGGTTGGGAGGCTTGGAGGGACACATCAGCAAGAATTTCAAGTTTTTCCTTCTCCTTTGCCTCATTTAAGGCATAAATCTTTGCAAGGGCTCGTTTGAGCTTAGCCCTTGCAATCATGTTCCTCATGGCATAATGCTTTGCCATATTTCTCTGCATGTCAGTGTCTCTCTTGGCCTTCTCAAGTTGACCCTCTAGGTGTAGTTTTTCTCTCTCTAGCCAAGATTCTCTATCATAGCTGATTTCCATTACAAGAAGCTTAATTGGAGTGAGCTTCTCTGCCAATTCTGTCTCTTTATCTCTTTCCCGGGATAAAGCCTTCTTCAACCCAAATGTCCTTGGTCTCTTCCTAGGAAGTTGTTCTTCCTCCTCTTCATTTTCATAAAAAGTGCCCAAGGTCTCATCTAGCATAGCCTTGGCCTTTCCAGCCTCTTTCCAACCTCTGATTGCTCTGACCTCACTGATGGCTTGCCTAGTTTCCAACTACTGTTTCTCTAGCTCAAGATAGCTGATCAAATTCTTGGCCCTACCAAGATTAGCTTGAAGCTCACTAATATTGGAATCCTTGGTTTTGAGAAACATGTTTGTAATCCTCTCTTCATCTTCATCCTCAAGTTCAATCAGTTGAAATTCTTGTTCAGGTTCATGCTTGTTCTCCTCCTCAACAGTGATAGGTTCTATGACCTTTTCCTTACCCTTGTCAAACTTTTTTGTTGATGTAGAAGGCATGGCTCCTTGCATCTCATGTAATATTCCTAAATTAGCATGCAGCTAATAGGGATATTGATTTTTGATTTTTTTTCACCTAGTAGATGAATAAATGGGGGAAGAGACCCATACTTATCTTGAATTAGCATAAAAACCCCCTTGGTATGAAAAGGGATCATTCTAGTATCTATATTTTAGACTTCCATGTGTGAACAAGGACAAATGGATGTGGACAAAATTAAGTTTGACCAAGTCAACAACATTCATGAACAAGAGTAGATCATCAATGAAAATAGCTCAATATGAACAAGGATCAATTTAGACAAACATATGAGTGCTAGATTGAAGACCATTAGGTGTGAGAAGGGGTGAAGCAGGTTGAAGAGGTCAACTTTGACCAAATCAAATAGTGATGTTATGGAGGAGTGGCCTTGATGGAGATACAACGTAGTTTTGGAGGGAGATTGATTATGTGATGTTGGAAACCCTAATGAGTGTGACCAAAGGTGAGGAGGCTCACATATTTTATAAGGAAGAAGATGGCATCCATTTGGGGTTAGCTTGATGATTATTGATTTTATGGTCTGCGTGACTATTGTGCCTTCTCCAATTGTTCAGTTGAGATTACAGTGATGTTTAGCACAAGGAATTCTTGCTTAGGGATTCCTTCTCCTTCCTTGAGAGGCCTCTTGGAGGAGAATTGTACTTCAGTTTTCCACACTCAGGCTTAAGGCCAAGCATCCTCCTTTAGCCACAACGTTATTTCTATAGAGTGTAATGTTGTGTTGTAGGGTGTTGCAGTGGAAGGGTCACAACACCACCTCTAGAGCTTGTTTTTCAGAGGAGGAAGCACTCCTCTCTCTAGGAGATCAGTGAGGAAGACCGTTGAGCATATTTTACATCTTGTCACTTTGCCAAAGAATTTTCCATCTTCTACAGCGTAGTCCCTTACAGGAACTATGTCATTTCTCTCAATATTGCAGTAGCAGGGTCAAGACCTTTGATCTTGAGCTAGTTCCTTTGGGAAAGGGCCAACCCTTCTCCCGGAAGGCTCGTATAAAGAATTTTACTCTACTCCTTGTACTATTCAGCTATATATATACAAAGTTGCAGTATAACTACATTGTTTCACATCTAAATCTGCAGATCTAGCATTTTATACTTGTACTTTCATGAAACCCTTATCGGGTTATTTCCATATTGTATAAAAAGGGTTAGATCACCATTTTTCTTTGCTCTTGGACAATATAAACTCCAAATCTATTATTATACATATTTTTTTGCAGAAACCCTCAAGGAATAACACTGCCACATGCTACAGGAATTCTACATGGCATAAGTCATGGGGTTTGGTCATTTTTAGGCCATATTGTGTTGGGGAGATCTGTTTAACTTGGCTAGAGTGATTTTTTTTTTCTCCCATTCTGTATATGAGATGTATAATGTATGAAATAAGGGATCCAAGTCCCATTTCTCACATTTATAGCGTAATTTACTGAAGATAATGTTTTTTATGGTCCATATTGCTGCATTTCCCCAACTTTTGGGATCATAAAAGGAATAATCAATTGTTTTTGTAACACTAATTGATGGCTATGTGTTTTTCAACACATTTTATGAGTTAATTACTTAATTCTATTTCATTTTTGTGTTCATTTATTGCAGCATCCCCATTTTGGGATATTACATCTCAAGTGTAGCAAACACATGCTTGTAGCCCCTCCGGTATGTCACAGGAAAAGGCTCTATGTCAATCATCTCAGTTTCATTTGTCTCATTGTATCTTTCACTGTTGGATTCTTTGGTGTCATAAGATGAGGGTGAAGGGTCGTGGGAAGGTGATGCATGAGGTGAAGCAACGTGAGTAGATGGTGATGTGGAAAGGTCATCATGCGGTGAAGGAATCTGAGTGGATGGTGATGCATGAGTAGTGGGATGTGAAGGAGAAGTAGGGATGGGAGGATGAGAATATGAAGGGATATCTTGTTGATGATGGCCTTGTGGAGCAGTGAAAACCTCATTGGCAATGAAGGTCTCCCATGGAATGCCTTTCTGCTGTAGTTGGTGCATAACTACCATCTTGATAAGTGAGTGATGGAATAGGCTCTGCATTTACTGAGGATAATCTCTCTTTCACACTATGTAGGTCATTTTATCAATGCTACGGAAGAGATAATATGGTATATTCAACATCCTCACTCTGGTGAAATGTATAAGATGCCATATGTGGTATGAGTAGAGGCAGGAAAACCTTCCCTCACATGTGAAATACTTCATGATTATCCTCATCATGGGTGCATATCTATCAAGAAGATGAGAAAAGGGGAATAAGGGCTTGTGGTGGTCTTTATACCTAGGTTTTAGATATGGTTCAAAGTAACTCATGTCTAGGTTTTCTTGTTTGAACCACTTTTCTCCCACACTTGGTATTCCTGTAGCATTTACAATGGAATCTGTAGACAACTCAAAGGTAACCCCAGTAAGATTAACTTATTTTTCATGTAAATTGATAATGAAAAGTCTTTTTAGCTTAGGGTCATCTTTTACTTGCTACACCTTCTCACAAAATTCAAAGCAGCCTACATGTTTCAAGTAGGATACCGTAAGGGGAGATGCCATGAGTTCTCTTGTATTGAGGGGTTCAAATCTATTTATCTTCCCTCCCTTGTGATCATACCAACTTGGAATTTGTGCCTCCATACCACTATTTTCACTCTCAGACATTGTAAACTCTATTTTGGAAAACCCTAGGGTTGATGTGAAAGGAGATGAAGGGAGGGTAATGAAATGGAAGCCTTGCAAATGAATGGAATGAGTGAGAATGAAGGGAATGGATGTTGTGACAAGCAAGATGAATGGTAGCCCTTAAGCATTGTAAATTCCCTTGTTTTGACTGATACTCTTTATAAGAATATGAAGCAAATGGTAAAATAATGATTTCAAGGTTGAACCTTAGGGTTTGATTAGGGTTTCATTCCATTGATTAAATGATGATCAAAATAGCTTCAAAGTGGGTTATGGAATGCACTTAACTTTTATTAGTGCCTTAGAAGACTTCAGCCAAGATTTGGAAGAAATTTGAATTGATTTGGGTGATTTGAGGAGGGAGAAACCCTCTTTGTCGAAGTGTGCAGTGCCAAGGCAAGTGCGTAACGCCAGTTCTGAGAGCGCAGAGCTCGTTTTGAGTGCGGAGTGCCTTTGAAAATGAATAGAGGCACTGTCGGGTAAGAGTGTAATGCCACTCCCAGTGTGCAGCTCCACCTCCCAGGTGCATACCACCTTCAGAAAATGAACGAAGGAGAAATGCCAGGGGCGCAACGCCTTCTCCCAGGCACGCAATGCTAAGCTAAATGTGCAAAGTCGAGAAAATTTTCCCAAATTCGACTTGAAAACACAAAAATTCTTCTCCTTTGAATGCTCTTGATCTTTTGAAAGGAAACAATGGTTTATTTGAAGTGTTAGATGGGCTTTACAGGAAAATGGAAGTTTGATTTAATTTGAACAACCCACTTTCTAATGTCAAAAATCCTTTTCTTTTCTCACCAACTCTTTTACACTTTTTTGCATGCAGGTTTGCTAAAGTCATGGAATTGACTTTTCCTTTGTTCCTTGAGGCATGAAAAGTTCATTTTGACAAGTTTTGGATTCAAACACAAAGTAGCACCTTCAAAATATTCTGTAGTTTCCACTGTTAAGTTCAACTCATCTTTTCACCTTCTCTGGCCACTTTCTTCAAAACCCTAGGTGTCTACATCTCTTTTATAGAAATCATTAGTGTTGTTTTCTAAGTTTTGTATAGCCCTTTAAAGTTCATTCATTTTTTTCCAGTTCACCTCACATTTTTCCATATTTCATCAATCTTTTCTGATAGACTTTCTTCATGTTTGGCTTTGTGTGCTTCCTCCATGTCATTTTCTGCAAGTGATCACTATTTTGGCACTCAACTGGACCATAAGTTCAAAAACCCTAGTTATCTACAATACCGAGTGTTTCCTCTTTTCCTTGTTGTAAGTATTTTTCATTAAGGAGTAGATGGTATACCTCATCAGTACTTTCTGTTGATAAATCTTTCAACACTCTTGCAGAAGAGCTGAACTGTTTCCATTTTTCTCATTTTCGGACTTTGAACTGAGAAGATAATCCTCTTTGGAAAGTTTTAGGTCCTTCTTGAATAACCATGTCTTGACATTCTATTACATCTGAGCCAGATTCTAGCAAAGGAAATGCAGTGCCTGAAACATCGAAGGATGTCCTTAAATAATGTAAAACCCTAATGACCTAATGGGGGGGTCCTTTGACCTGATTTTGAAAGAAATTGGACTTGGATATTTTCAAGTGAAAACAAAGTATTTGCTATGGGTTATTATGCCCAAAAAGAGATGGGAATGAGTTAGCTATAGGAAACCCTAAAGGGAAGGTGGGTTTTATGGACAGGGGAAAATAGGCCAATGAGGTTATAGGTAGGAAAAAGGATGAAGATGAGAGGCATAAGCCCATAATTATTCTATTAGGAGCAACGGGGTGGCTTTGGGAAGAGCAAATAAGGAAAAGTGAAAATAGTTTTTATAAGGATAATGAAGGCAGTGAGATTTCTGAAAACACATAATGTTTCAATAAAAAAAATTTTCAGATGGCTGCCATCAATCTATAGTCATCAAAAGATAGTGAAAAATATTGATGACGAACAGTGGCTCCACTTGGAGAGGTCCTCTCCTTTCAGGAGGTGTCAAGAACCTCAGATCTTTGATTTTGCAGATTAGATATCTCACATTCTTGCTGATTTATTTCATTTTTCAATGTTGATCTTGCTATTGTTCTTTGAAGCTGTGATCCTACAATCTGAAAAAATAGGATTTCTTCAATATCAACCCTACATACCCATCATACTTTTCCTAACATTGTTTCTTCATTTGGGTGCATTTGGATTGGCAAACCCTGAACATCATCTTTTCTTTTGAAAGCATATAAATTATCTATGTCTACCCTTATCACTTCCAAGAGCTCAGATTAGACTGATGAGCCATTTTATTCTCTACCTAATCTACTTATCTGTCAAGGTTAAACAGTTTGACATATTTTCATTCTCTAAGCTATCAACATGAAATTCAAATCATGACCAAATCAAGGTTGAGCAATTTGGTTTGTCATGAGCTGTGTCATCTTGGACAAGTGGCACACATATTTTATTTTTGTACAAGTAAAACATAGAAAAACTGAGGGCTATGATTTAAAATTTGTCATTCATCCCTCTATTTTCTCTTTGGTTCAGATTTGAGCTTTGGGAGTCAGCATTTTTTCTAACCTAGTCTACTGATAAGCCAAGTTTAAACTATTTGGTAAATCTTCATTCTCTATCTTATCAACAGAAATTTAAAACATGTTCAGTCATGGTTAGACTGTATGAATGAATAAGACTTTACTTTCTCAAAATTAGTGGCATTTAGACTTGCACACCTTCAGAAACATTCTTTTTTGGTATGGGGCTTTACCTCTTCTTTTTATCTGCCCCCTTTTTCTTCTTCCTTTTTTTTGTTTCATTTTTTTTGATATTTCATGCAAGCAATGTGATGTACAATGAATAAAGCTTAAAACTAAGAAATTCAACAAAAATAGTGCTTGAGCATCCTGCCATTGACAGGACCTCTAAATAACTCTGTTCCATCCACTTCTTGTAGAAAGAATGCATTGTTACCTCTTACTGAATGGATGATGTATGGGCCTTTCCACAAATTTTCAAATTTTCCATGCTTGCCTTTTTCCTCTCTTCTTGAATCCCACTTCAGCACTTCATCTGCAATTTGAAAATCATTTTCCTTGGTCCTCTTATCAAAAATATTTTTGATGCTCTCTTGCACTGCTTGTGTTCTATTGTATACTTCCTCCCTTGATTGTTTTAAATGAATGGTTTGGTTTAGCCTCCTTTTCATATCATTCTCCTCTGACTGTACCTCTTGGAGGAGCTTCATCACTAGGATTCCCAAGGATGTTGGAAAAACTGCATCCATGGCATACACTAGCTGATAGGGAGACATGTTAATTGATTTCTTTCTTGTTAATATGTCTGCCCATAGTGCATGCACCAATTTGCTATGCCATGACATTTTGTTCTCTTCCAATAACTTCTTGATGATGTTTACCAAAATTTTGTTAGAGGACTCAGCCAACACATTACCTTGAGGGTAATAAGTTGTAGAATGCCCTAATGTAATGTGATACTTGTGGAAAAAGTATACCATTCTCTCGGATTTAAATGCAGCAGCATTATCAGTGATAATTTTTCTTGGACAACCAAATCTGGACATAATATTGGCTTCAAGGAATTTTATGATTACCAAGTCAGTGGCAGTCCTTGAAGGGATGGCTTCTATCAATTTGGTGAAATAGTCAATTGCAGTGAGGATGCATTTGTGTTGGGAAGAGGAGGCAGAGTGGATTTCTCCAATGAAATCTAAACCTTACCATTGAAAATGAGTTTCAACATTGATAGGGTGCAAAGGCAAAGGCAATAGTTTTATCTTTCCCTCAAAGATTTGGCATTTATGGCAAGTCACTACTAGCTTGTGGATATCAGGGAAAAGAGTGGTCCAATAGAAAACAGCTCTAAGGATTTTTTTGGTAGTGGTTTTCCAATATATATGACCTCCACATTCTCCTTCATGAGACTCATGAATGATTCTATCTGCATATTCTTCAAGTAAACATTTAAGAAAGATACCAAAATAATTTTTCCAAGATAAAACTTTGTCTAGAATGCAAAAATTTAGAGCCTTTTGTTTCAAGAATCTGGCCTTTGTTTTGGACAAATTAGGAGCATTTAGATTAAAAACCACATATAATATGTCATCATACTAGAGTGAGTTCAAAAATTCTTCTTCAATAGGTGGAGTCGCCAGCTCCACTTGTTCATCCAAGGAATGTATCATGTTTATGTCCAAGGCTTGAAAGTTTGATTCAGCCATTAGTTTGGCCAGTCCTTTCCCTTTGATCAGCTTAGTGGGCTTGATTTCAAAATCATACTCTAAGGTGACATCAATCCACTTACCTCTTTTATCATCAGGATCCTGAGTTAGTATGCCCTTAACAACTGCATGAGGAACAAAAGCAATGACATGTGAATGCAAGATGTAAACTCTGAAATCTTTTAAGGCTTTGATTAAGACAAAAGATAATTTTTCCATGATGTTATATTTCAAAGGTGCATCTCTTAGTGCCTTGCTGAAGAAATATATGGGTTGTTCTTGTTCCATGATGTTCTTTTGTAGAAATACTGCAGCAATTGTGTGTTCTGATGCAAATGAGAAGATAAAAAAGTCCTTGGTAAAGTCAGGGCTGATTAGAACTGGTGTTTGGGTAAGTGCTTGTTTTACCAGTTCAAATGATTTATTTGCTTCAATGGTCCATTTGACTCCTATTTCTCTTTTCAGCATGTTTGTAATGTTTCTAAGGAGTTCTGCAAGGTTTGGTATGAACCTTCTTAAGAAATTGATCATTCCAATGAAGAATTGCAGCTCTTTGATGTTTCTAGGGTGGTTGATATGCAATATACCTTCAATTCTCTTTGGGTCTATCTGATTCCCTCTTCAGATATGATGTGGCCTAAAAGTTTTCCTTCTTGAAGGCCAAACATATTTTTCTTGGGATTGAAAGATAAGCCATACCTTCTACACTTTTCAAAGACCTTTCTTAAGTCAGCTAGGTGTTCTTCATCAATTTTTTAGTAGATTGTGATGTCATCAATGTATTTCACAATGAAGTAGCCTATTTATTCGGGAAAAGAAATGTCCATGGCTCTTTGAAAAGTGGCCCTGATATTCATTAACCCAAAAGGCATTTTGACATATATGAACATGCCCCAAGGTGTAGTGAAGGCGGTTTTGTGATGATCAGTTGGAAGTACTAGCACCTGATTATACCCTGAAAAACCATCAAGCAAAGATATTCTTTTGGAACCCACTACCCTTTGCAGTATATGATCCATCTTAGGTAAAGGGTAGTTTTATTTTAGGGAGGCTTTGTTCAAATTTCGAAAGTCTATGCATAGCCTAATTTCACATGTCTTCTTCCTCACTGACACAAGGTTTGAGACCCATTCTGAGTACCTGAGTGGGACTATTATTCCAACATCATACATATTTTTTATTTCTTTCTCAACTAGAGGCAATAGGACAGGGTTTATCCTACGCAATTTTTTCTTGAATGGTTTTTGGTTTTCCTTGAGAGGAATCTTACACTGACTGATGTTTGTAAAATAGGACTTCAAGTCCTCATATCCCCATGTAAACACATCCTTAAACTCTTTAAATAGCTCAATGTATTTTGGTTTTATAAGGGATGGAAATGTTTTGGAAAGCTTTATCATTTTAGGTTCTTCTTCACTGCCTATGTTGAATTCTTCTACATCTGTTTTGGTGGATTCCATTTTAGGCTTCCTAGAAACATCATTGAAATCAAACAATTCTTCTAAGGGGGTAAGACTTTTTGGCAATAAGTTATCTTTGCATTGCAATACCTCAAGGTATTTTTCATCTAGATCCCCACATAATTCTGCCTCATGAGGGTGTTCTAGTAAATTTACATCAGCAGTATAAGGTGGCTCTATTTTGTGTGTTTGTTCCTCATCAGAGCAGTCTTCTCGACGGTCTAAGTCTGATTTTGGCATTTCAAATTCATTTTTGGATTTCAGGAAGTCTTCAATGTATTTTTCACCTTCAAAAACTTGCCAAAATCTATGTTATCAGGGACTATAGGTCTGTTTTTTACCTTTACAGCGTATTGTTCATTGGCATGAGGTAGTTGGCAAGTGCTATAAATAAATGCTAGTTCATTTGCAAGGTTGTTTTGAGTTCTTTGGACAGAGGTAAGGTCATATTTTTGAGGATGTCTAAGGCAACATTGCTATATTCTCTTAGACTAGGATTCTTGGCTGAATATTCTCCTTTGATTTGCCTAATGATTATCTCAGAATCTCCTTGAACAAAAATCCTCTTAGCTCCTATTTTTTTAAGCCATTGTATCCCTAAGAGAAGAGCTTCATACTCTAAAATATTTTTTGTACATGGAAAATCTATCTTGTAAGAGTGTCTTTCATTGGTGTTGCATATTCAAATGCCTGTTCTTGAACCATCTTTGCCACAAGAGCCATCAAAGCTCATGTTCCAAAGTGTTTCAAGTTCAAATTTTCCATTATGTTGTTTTTCATGGCTACTAAGGTTTTGGTTGTTATGTTCTTCATCTTGTGTTTGGTTTGACTATTCTGAAAGGTCTTTCTCTTCCTCTTTTTCAATTTCTTGTTCATTAATGTCATCTTCATTGTAGAAGATAAATGAGTCAAGATCTGAATGGATAGAATAAATAGGGGTGTTGTTTGGCCTATCTTGGCTGCTTACCATGTATTTCATGTGAGATTCTCTGTATAGTCTTCTTGTTTGGTTAAACACTCTGAATTGTAGCATATGCAACAACACTAGTTTATTGGAGTTTGGCTCCCCATGATCTAGATAAAATTATGCCATACTTTGGGAATGTCACCACTACAATGTCCATGGCTAGGTTATTAGCCGGTATTTGTGCCGTATCGACACATGTATTTTTTATCGTTTCCGTACATTTAACCCTACCCGAATCAAAAGAGTACAAGTATTTGTATGGTTTGGTTATTTCGAGGCCTAATCTCTCCATCACTACCTTTGGCATGAGATTGTGTGAAGTGCACTCGTAGCTCAGTATAGCATTGTAAGATTTTGTCATGAATGTTCAACCGACAGAACGGAGGGACAACTCCCTCTTTTGGAATTTTCCTCTACTTCTCCGTCCAAAAACAACTTTGGCTTCACAATAGTTAGATTTAGAGCATTTCCAGAGTCATTTCCTAAGTTTAAAGATTTCAAAACTTGAGATCTATACAAGTCTTGAGTCACCAATTCAAGAAGGGGTATGGCTATTTTGATCTTGGAAATTTCACCCTCATCATCGAATGGTGTTTGTGTTCTTGGCATATTCACATCATTTTTATCATACATGGTCTTTTCAAAGAACCTTATCTTGCTAACTTTTATTTGGAATGTTAGTTAAAGCGGTTTTTTCAAAGCCACTAGTCGATGTACTAGGGTAGCTTTGGTCACCATTATGTTGGCTGATTTTGTTTTTTCTTTTTGGTCAACATTCTTAGCTACATAAGCTGTATTTTCTCGTTGTCTTTCTAGGACTGTCATGTATCTCCTAGCAGAAATTTCCTCGATTTGTTCTCTAGGGATGTCTTCTAGGCTTTCCCACTTCGAGGTCATACCGCTCTATGCACCTCCACATGGTGGAATTTTTAAACCCTGGGGCTTGTACCCTCGCATCCGGCATGTTCTATCAGTTTGGTTTGAGGGAAAACAGACGTTGTTCTTCTTTTCCGTGGAGAAAAACAAACATCCTCATTATCGGAGTCTCGTTAGATTGACATGATTTTCTTTCCTCGTCTCGCCTTCTCTCCTCTTCATCTACATAGTTTTCTTGGAAAGGAGGTCCGATTTGGTTTCCGTCATTTTCTCTTCGTCTTATTCGAGGAGGGTCTTTTCCGAATTTTTTTTTTAATTTCTATTTTGAGGGTTTGTTTGGTTTTCCTCAGAGGTGCTCTTTCATTCAAGTTGATTCTCTCCATCATCCTTTCCATTGTCCTAACTAGACTTTCAATTTTAGTATCGCATGTGGAGGCCATGGCTTCCTCTTTGTATGTAACCTTCTTCTCTTAATCTAGCCCTTTAGCATTTAGGTTGGCTTCTACATCTCATCGCTTCCCTTTGCATGTCTTCTAAGGTAAGGGGATCTTCTTTCTCTTATTTGATAAGACATGTCTCTGGATCAACCATCCGGAAATTCTTACCAAGGCTGTGCCCCTTGTGGGGGTTTCATGTGGGAGGGAGTGCATTATATACACTATTGAACTCAGTACAAGAGGTCTTGGACACTTTCCCCAACATTCCTCTTAAGGTTATCATACTATGATAGATTTGAAGAGGATTTTTGTTAGTCTCCCACTTATTTATGAATGTTTTATAAAGGAAGGGAGGTCATGAATTATTTTATATGTTTTCAACCCATTTGTCTGCTTCTCCTCCTAAACGTTGGGTGAACATTCTCATTTTTATGGTCTCCTCTTTCTCTATTTCTTGGGTAGTCAAATGCATCATTCATATTGTCTACATGTTGTTGGGCAATTGTAGAATCACCAAAAGAAAGTGAGGGATTTTAGATTGTGGGGGCCCCAGCATAGGGCAGAAAGGTCGGTAGTACCAGAGGGCATACCATGCTACCATGATAGGAGGTAATGGAATCCAAGGAGGATTTACAAGAGAGGGTTTATGAGTGGGACCTAGAGGATGAAATGGAGTGGTTTGAATAGTGGATGTTGATGGGTAGCAGATGTACTTGGACCAACTAGCCGAGATTGAGCAGATTTAGATCGAAATGAGTCAAAGTGTTGGAGAAGCTTAAAATTAGAAGGGAGGAAGGAGAGGCTTCTCTACTAGGACTCTACCCAAGTTTCAGGCTCAAGGTTCTGACTGTCTATCCAATTTTAAGACTTAGTTCCTAATAGGCTTTCTTCTATGGTGTAAGTCAAATTGGGTATCTTGCAAGGATGTAAGGTTTTCAGTGACAAAACTTGCTTTGTGAATTGATCTAACAATAATTTGTGTCTTCTGGGCCTTAGAATTTTTTCTTAGGATTTTTTTTTGGGTCATCAACTATAGTAGGAGGGTTTAACAAAAGAGATCCAGTTGATTATTTGTGAAGCCGCATTTCGACCCACAACACAAAGAGGCCGATACTTTATAAGAATTTGAAAACAAAACCAATCTGTATGAATACTGAATTCATAGAGTGAGTGACTGGGTTTTATTCTATTAGGATTGATTAGTGCATTCCCAGGGGAGTGTGTGAGAAACAATGGAGTCACCAGGTCTACTGGAAAGACAATGGAGTCACCAGGTGGATGATGCTAAGGGTTTTGAAGATTTTCTTGTTGTCCACCATCAACAATTGAATACCAATCTAGAGATATTTTTGGGTTTTCTGAGTTCTTTATGTAACACTAAGATTTTTAATGAGTGTTCCCTAGTGTGTTCACCATGGTGCTAGTATGGAAAATCAACCAGATATCATTCTTAGCTAACACTTGATTTATCTAAGTTTTATAGGGGATTTTTGAGTTTTGAAGGAATATTTAAGCTATTACTTACTCAGTCCCACCGTGATCACCATTATTTTAGGTCTTTGTAATTTGGCAGATTAGAAATGGCCAAATAGACAAGGGTAACACCAAACCAATATTTGGAGTCCTAGGACCTAGCCTTCTTGGACTCAAAGAGGGCTCTCTCTATATTTGTATAAAGATATGACTTGTCTGCTCTTAGGATGTTGATTTTAGGCTAGTTATAAGGATAGGGTTTGTTTGTTTTTTTTTGTTTGGTTGGGTAGGTTGTCAAGAAGAAAACCATTGGGTTATGGGGTTAGTGAAAGAATTGAAAAGGACAAAAATGAATCAAGGGTGTTTCATACGGCAAGTTAACAAAGCCAAATGGATCTTAGTAGCTTATGTAAGTGAAATGAACATTAAATTTGTGAAAATAGTAGGTTTAAAGGGAAGTTAAGAATCCTTTAACAAATACTATAACAAGAAGGGCTTTCACATTTACTATGCATAAATAAATAACAAAAGGACAGGGCACACCATAAACTTCTCTGGTCAAACTTCACCAAGTAAACTCTAAAACAACAATCCAATAAACCCTAGAGAGCAGGGAAACCCTAAATTCTCTAGTTATTTATCTTCAGAGAAAGAAAACATGTAAGATAACAAGAAAGTGATAATCAAAGAGCAGGGAACTCCTAAATTCTTTAATCAGACTTCAAAGACCCTTGAAATGAATTTTCAAGATATACCAAAAAACAGGGCAAACCATAAACTTCTTTAGCCTAAACCCTAATAAGAACCACTTCAAAGAAAAACCTCAAAAACAATGTTTTAAGCTACACCAAAGGACAAGGTATACCATAAACCTATTTGGCTTGACTCCATTGAACCATTCTTGAGATAACAAGCTAAGTGGAACTAGAGAGCAATTAAGAATTCTCTAATCTGACCTAGCAGAGGAAAACATTAGAGCAATAGAAGCTGACAGACTTAAGGTGCCTTTAACAGCATATATTAAGCTAAATTTTCTATTCTATTGTAAGAGAAAGATGCAAAATATGGGAAACATAAGAAGTCAAGTACTAGATTAGAACAACATCACCATTAATTGTGTTCATGAATCCTTCAAATGTGCTTGCTCCATTGCCATTCAAGTCAAAACATTCACACAACTCCAAAGCCAATTTCTTCACAACTCCAAGTCTATGATATTGAGCTCAACAATCAACCAACAACCAAAATGAATCCTCCATGCAGTATTTAACTTGAAAATGAGGAGAAAAACCCTATATAGAGTTCCAAAATTTCATTCATTACACATTTAAGTCATTTTGTCCTATGAGATCATGCAAGGCCCAAGGCACAAATATCCCAAACTCATAAATGCAAAAATAACTTCTAAGCTAACTTCTGAGCTAATTTGAGAATCATTTGACCTTTAAGGCCTTTCAATAAATTTAAAAATATCTCCAAGTGTCTTTTGTTGACTTTATGTCAAGGGCGTGGCGCCAAGGTTCAAGGGTGCAGCGCCAAATCTAGAAAAATAACATGTTTTGCAGCTAAGATTTGGAGGCCTTCCCAGTGTCCAAATGAGCTCCATGATAGCTCATTGGAAAGCTTGTCCTGTCTAGCTTCCAAATATGCCTTTGGTTTCCAAAATGGTGTCCATTTTCTGTCTAAAAAATCCATTCTCCCAAGACTGATCAGGGCACAACGTCAGTGCTGAAAAGAGGGCAGAAAGGTGATTTGTTGCTTGTTTTTGGCCCTTTTGAGGGACCATTTCTACTCCAAATGACTTGAAAATTTCTGAGGGTTATTTACTTGGCCTAAGGATCATGAAAATGTAAATTTTTCCTCAATTGGGTGCCCCAAAAAAGAGTGCAGTGCCAGTGGCGCTGTGCGTTTGGCCCTTTTTCTGCTAGCCAACTGTCAAAAACTTAAAATTTGCAAAAATGTGCCAAAATTGGGATTTATCTTATTGATAATGTTTGGGATGCTTGGAGGGATGAATCAACAAGAATTCCAAGTTTTTCTTTCTCCTTTTCCTCTTTTAGGACTTGAATATTTGCAAGGGCTCTTTTGAGCTTGGCCCTTGCAATTTTGTTCCTCATGGCATAATGCTTTTCCATCTTCTTCTGTATGTTAATGTTCCTTTGTGTCTTCTAAAGTTGATCCTCTAATTGAAAATTTGCTCTCTCTAGCCAAGATTCCCTATCATAGCTGATCTCCATGTGAAGCAGCTCACTTAGAGTGAGCTGCTCTGCCAATGTAGTCTCTTTCTCTCTTTCCTTGGCTAAAGCCTTCTTCAAACCAATTGCCCTTGGCCTCCTCCTAGGAAGTTGTTCTTCCTCATCCTCAATGTCATCAGGAGTTCCCAAGGCCTCATCTAGATTAACCTTGGCCTTTCCAACCTCTTTCTGATCTCTGATAGCTCTGACCTCACAGATGGTTTTCTCTGTCTCAACTGTTGGTTTTCTACCTCAAGGAAGTTGATTAAATTCTTAGCCCTACCAAGATTGGCTTGTAGATCCCTAACTTGGACATCCTTTCTCTTGAGCTGCATGTTTGTGATCCTCTCCTCATTTTCATCATCACTGTCAAGATGAATTAGCTGAAATTCTTGTTCAGTCTCATGTTCATCCTCTTTTTCATCAATATCTTGCTCTACAACCTTTTCCTTACCTTTGTCAAGCTGTTTTGTTGATGATGAAGCTAGGGCCCCTTCCACAATCTGTGGAGAAAAAACCTGCCTATGACCTCTTTTATAGGTCAAAGGAAAAGGCTCTATGTCAACCATCTCAGTGTCATCTGTCTCACTTCCCTCATCACTGCCATCTACCTCGTTGCCATCTTCTTCCTCACTGCCATCTGTCTCATTACTCTCTCACTGTTTGATGTTGTGGTGTCATGAGATGAGGGTGAAGGGCTGTGGGAAGGTGATGAAGGAGGATCATCATGGGGTGAAGGAATGTGAGTGAGTGGAGATGTAGGAACAACAAGAAGTGATGGAGAAGTAGGGATGGGAGGGTTAGAATACGAAGGAATGTCCTGTTGATGATGGCCTTGTGGAGCAGTAAAAATCTCATTGACAATGAAGGTCTCCCATGGAATGCCTTTCTGTTGTAGTTGGTGCATAACAACCATCTTGATAAGTGAGTGATGGAAGAGACTTTGCATCTTCTGAGGACAGTCTCTCTTTTGCACTATGTAGGACATTTTATCAATGCTTCTATAGAGGTGATAGGGTATGTGCAACATCCTCACTCTAGTAAAGTGCATAAGCAACCTGATGTGGTATGAGTAAAGACGGGAGAACCTTCCCTCACATGTGAAATAATTCATGATTATCCTCATCATGGGTGCATATCTATCAAGAAAATGTGAGAAAGGAAAGATGGATTTGTTGTGGTCTTTATACCTGGGCTTAAGATATGGCTCAAAGTAACTCATGTCAAGATTGGCCTTCTTGAACCATTTCTCCCCTACACTAGGTATGCCTGTGGCATTGGAAATAGCATCTGTAGATAACTCAAAGGTGACCACTACAAGGTTAACTTATTTTTCATGCAATTTAATGATAAAGAGTCTAGTTAGCTCAGGGTGGTTTTTCTCCTACTGCACCTTTTCACAAAAATCAAATCATCCCATGTGTTTGAAATAGGAAATAGTGAGGGGAGATGTCATTAGCTCCCTTGTGTTGAGGGGTTCAAATATATTTATCTTTCCTCCTTTGTGCTCATGCCTCCTTGGAATTTGGGCCTTAACACCATTGCCACTGTCTCCCTCTTGTGACATTTTGAAAACTTTGTTTTTCCAACCCTAGGAATGATGTGAAAATTGAGATAAAAAAGAGGGTAATGGAATGGCAGCTTTTGCAAGTGAAGGGACAGAGTGTTATGAAGGAAATGGATATAGGGACAAGCTTAGATGAATTAACAACCTCCAAATAATGTAATCCCTCTGTCTATCACTAATTTTCTTTACGGGCAAATGAAGTAATGGTAAACAGTGATTTCAAGTTTAAGCCTTAGGGTTTCACTTCATTCATTAAGAAAGCACCACAATTGCTTGAAGATGAGTGTATGTCAGGTACTTACCTCTTCCCAGTGCTTTAAAATACTTTGGAGGAAACTTGAAAGGGTTTTGAAGTGGTTTGAGTGGTCAAATTTCTTAGAAATCCATCCTGGCCAAGGGTGTAGCGCCAGTCCCAGGTGCACAGCGCCTTAAAATTTGTTGTGGGCCTATCGGGCAAGAGCGCAACGCTCTTCCAGACGTGCAGCGCCGGTGTAAAATGTGTGGGGGGAATTTTCCAATGGCGTAGCACCCGATCCCAGTCGCGCAGTGCCAGTCTAAGCGCGGAGCGCCAAGACACTTTGCCCACATTTGGCTTGAAAACTCACAAGTTTTTTCCCTTTGAATGATATTGATCTTTTGAAATGAAACAATGAATATTTTGAAGTGTATAATGAGCTTTTATAGGCACGTGGAATTTGATTTATCTTTGCAACCCACTTTCTAATGTTTAAACCTTTTTCTTTTCTTACTAACTCTTTTACACTGTTTTTCTTTGCAGGTGACTGAAATGATAAATTTGACCTTTCTTTTTCTCCTTGAGGTATGATAAGCTCATTTTGACAATATTGGGATTCAAACATATAGTAGCATTTTCAAAAACCTCTTTTGTTCCCACCTTGGAGCTCAACTCATCTTTTTCTCATTTAGGCATGACAATCTCATTTTTGGCAAGTTTGGGATCTGATCACATAGTGGCATCTTCAAAATCCTCTTTTGCTTCCACCATGGATTTCAACTCATATTTTGCTCATTTAGGCATGAAAATCTCATTTTTGACAAGTTTGGGATCTAATCACACAGTGGCATCTTCAAAATCCTCTTTTGCTTCCACCATGGTGTTCAACTCATCTTTCACCTTCTCTGGCCACTTTCCCAAAACCCTAGGTGTCTGGAGTGCTTTACAACAATCATCAGTGTTGTCATCTAAGTTCTTTATAGCCCTTTCGAGTTCATTCATTTATGTCTAGCTCACCTCACCTTTTCCATTTTTCTTCAATTTATTCTGATAGACTTTCTTCATGTTTGGCTTTGTGTGCCTCCTCCATGTAATTTTTGCAAGGGATCACTGTTTTTGGCACTCAACTGGATCATCAAGTTCAAAACCTTATTTCTCTTCAAGACCAAATTGTTTTCCTTTCCTTGGCTGTAAGTGGTCTTCATTCAGGAGTAGACAATCTACCTTATCAGTACCTTCTGCTGATAGACGTTTCAACACTCCTACAGAAGTGCCAAAGTTTGTCCATTTTCCTCATGTGCAGAATCTGAACTGAAGGGATAGTCTTATTTGGAAATCTTTTAGGTCCTTCTTGAATAACCATGTCTTGACATTCTATTACATCTGAGCCAGATTCTAGAAAAGGAAAAATAGTGCCTAAAACATCCAATGATGACCTTAAAACATATGAAACCCTAATTGACCTAGTGGGAGGATTCTTTGACCTAATCTTGACTAAAAATTGGCTTGGAGGCTTCAAGTGAAAAATAGAGTATTGTCAAAAGTGTTGTATTGAAGATCCAAAATCCAATGTACTTGATTTATCTAAAGAGCCTACAAAGATAGTTTTGAGATCATCAATTCTTGAGGGACCTGGGGAACATGGGGATGAGTTAGCTATACAAAATCCTAGAGGAAAAGTGGAGTTATGGACAAGGGAAAAATAGGCCGATGAGGTTATAGGCAGGGAAGGAGGGTAAAAATGAGAGGTATAAGCTTATGAGGAGTTTGTAGGAGCAACAGGGTAACCATGAAATAGGAAACTGATAGAATAGTGAAAAAGTTTCTATAAGGATAATGAAGGCAGTGAGATTTATGAAACTCACAATATAAAAGGAAGGTTGCTTACAAAAATCTAGAACCAATCTATAGTCATCTAAAGATAGTGAAAAATATTGATGACTAACAAATGCAAAGTGTCAATGGATGTTTATTGATCCAGTGTCTAGGCCATTTGATTGGATGTGAAAATAATAATTGTAACACCTTTTTTGCACTATCCATTTCACTGCTTTTGCCTCTATTTCCACACTCTAAATGTCTACTTATCACTAGGAAATTTGACTATGACTTTATAGGAGAAATAAATTGAAATCTTCATCAAACAAGAGAGGTTTCAATACATGTTCATTGAGATGTTAGTTCCTATGAAATACTTAAGATTGTTGTAAGTATATGTGGTGCAATCCTTTTCAACTATTGGTTGATATTTGATCATACATGAATAATTTATTGATTTTTCACCACTGCAAAAGTCATCTTGGCCAGGTACTCTAATTTTGTGTCAATGCAACTCCTTGTACTTCTTGTATGTCAGGCTTGCACTAATATTATAATTGTTATTCTTGGTCGAAGGATTAATTTAAGCATTGAAAAGATTTATTTGCTTCAATATGTGACCTCTTCTCTTCTCTAAACCATTGTCTCTCCTCCTAGATCATAACTTCCTCAACGTCCCATTTTACAACAATCTATGTCAACAAGGTGTATTTTTCCCCAAACTCCAACATCATTTATTCTGTGTCAGTGAGGTATTTGATTAAGCTATGTTGTAACTTGAGTTGGTTTCATGTCAATGCAAAGTATCTTGGCCAATTGCTCAAAATGGTTGACATGGGTGTCACAAAAATAGTTTTTGTCTCCAAGTTCTTGATTATTTGTTTGAATTTAACAAATTTACTTTTAGTATTACCTTTTTTGGTTGATATGTTCTTATCAACTCTAGTATTTCACTTATTGTTGATATTTCTTTAATTTTACATCCATTTCCACTAGTTGATGGAATGGGAATTAGAAGGATTCTAGTCAGTCAGTTTATAGGTTGGGTGGACCAATTTTGAGCTTCTCTTATGCCAATTTGATGCACTCTTTCGATATCTGCTTCTCTCTAATTATTTTAAATTATGTTTCTCATTCCCTTCTTAATGTGTTCCTCGATCTCTATATTTCTTCTTTATTTATATCATTATAATAGTTCAAATTTGTGATTGTCAGAAACCTCCCATGGGTTGAATGTGACTAGAATAGTTCATATTATCCCCTCAATTAGTTTGAATGTGGTCCATGTTTTAGTGCTTATTTTTCATGTCGTTTAGGACTTATTTATGTCAGTTCAATTATTGGTCTTTTTTGTACTATAGGAGTCAGGATATTTTCATCCTTGGTTTTGTCATTTTATTTCCCTTACAAAGTTTCATCTATATATATAGGGTTTGTTGTTGTTGGGACAATTTTTTAAAACACTAGCTCTACTTTCTTTGTCTATGCATTTTCTTGTTCGACCTCCATTTCCTCTATTTGTTACTCCTCTCTTTACTTCTACTCATTATATGCTTCATCGATTTTCTCCTTATCTATTGAGTTTGGATCTAGATGAGTTGAAAATTATAGTATAGTTGATTCTCAAGATCTAGTTGATTTTTCCTAATGGGTTGCTACTTTTGTTGAATTAATTCTATGTGGGTCAGGTCCTGAGGTTCCAAAGTTGGAAAATCCACAGATAACTCAACTGTCTCTTGTTATACATCCTATTTTCCACCTTCACTCCTTGTAAAATCCTTAGAGTTATGTCGTCATTTGGTTTGCCTTACTTTGACTAAGAAGTCTCCCCCTACTTTTCTTTTCCCTTATCCTTATTTGGTGGGAGAAGTGGTGGCTCATCTAAGTTATTTTGTTTTAATATTTGCAAGGATCTATCAAAAAAGACCTACTTTTCCGCTATTTTTGGTGACAATTAGTTTGTTATAATATTTGCACGGATCCATTAGATGAGACCTCCTCTGCCACTACTGCTAGTGACACTAGTGATGATTCCTTAGTCAAGTTGACGTTTATTGATCGCCTTATTATTGATCGCTTGGGCACTAGATTCAATTTTTTTTATGGTTTTAATACAACAATGGTTGTTTGTTGTTTTCCTTTGCCTATTATAGTCATTTTAAGCTCAATTTTCATTTTCTTGGCTTATGCGACTTTTCCCTTTATTGTTGTTCATGTGTTTTCATGTCACATATCAAATGGAGTGATTTTGAAACAACAAGCTTTTAGTCAATTTTAATGTTGCATATATTCTTCACACAAGCCCAACAAGGATTTTTTCTCTTTTTGAACAAAGAGAAGAAAATAAAATACATCAAAGAGATATAAATTTATTATTTTCATATTCTCATTCGATAGACTTATGTCCTAGCTTCTTCTAGTATTTTGCAAAATCAAAAACAAAGACCATATGCCAAAGATATCATCATGTTCCCCTCATATCCCCATTAATTCCATCATTTTTCATAATCAAAAGCAAAGAACATTTCCAAAGACATCATTATTTACTTCTTCTCTGCACACTTCACACTCCATGCTTTATTAATTAGTCAAATTTTCAATCAATTTTACCCTTATTTACTTTTACTTGTTCACCTTACTTCTGCATTATATTATTTCTCATATTATTTTTATCCCTTATGGCACATGGTAACCTGTTGGGTATATCACGGGACGACACTTGGAAGGTATTAGTTGGACACATATGACTAGGAAATGACTTAGCACAATGACTTGGCAATGAGGCAGTAAAAAATACTACATTATGCGTAAGCTATGTAGGGCTATGTGCCTCTTTATACTTTATATAAAAATAGTATAAGGAGTCCCTTTTATTTTTAAATCATTATAAATTCCATCCCATAATGCATGTGGGATCAGTAGGATGGATTTATAAATCAAAATTCCAATATTTATGTGGATTAGATCAATGATTTTTAAGTCACTCTATGCAGATAAACGAAGGTTTAGTCGTGAACTTTCAAAGTCCATAACTTGAGTTCTCAGTGTCCAATTTGGGAAAACAAGATATTTATGGAAATTTGGAGGAATGAAGAAATCATTGGAAGTAGTATTGTTGTCACTACTACAACGCCGTCCAAATTTTTTGCTTACATTCAAATTTTGGAGCTTTATTTGACCTTGAAATTTATCATTTCTAGCAGTAAGAACCACCCCATGTATATTCTCTAAGTTTCCTAGTCCCTTTGTGAAGAAAACTCAAGTGTCTTCTTTTGGCATGGGAAGTGTCACACATCGTAAAAATCAGAGTTATGGTTCATTTCACAGGGAAATTTTGGTGTCGATGGATCCTTTTTATCATATCAAGATGTATTATTCCCATTCCCAAAGTTTCATGCACTATCATCACTGTCGTCGCAAAGTGTATCTTAAGTGTCACACTTGGAGTAGTACATTGTTTTGTCATCGAATTAAAGGGACCATGTTGTTTTTGAGTGTTGAGGGTTTAATGTTGTGTCGTCAATTGATATGATTGTGTGACCATGTTCAAGTCCTAACTTGGTTTCATATATGGTTCATTGATCCCACACTTAGCCAAATCCTGGAAAATTTTCTGCCCGACCAACTTGAGTTCACTCTGCCCTTCTTGAACTGCACATTATGTCGTGGAAAGTCTCAAGCATGCACCCTTACCTCTTGGAACTGTGTAATTCACAATTTATACCTCCAAGGACTATGCATTGTGCAATCATAGTGTTTAATCCTAACCTCCTAACCCTGAAAACCACACAATCAATCCTCCTTGTCAGTCTCCTTCTGCACATTGAAAAATCCAAACCTGAAGTCTACCTCCTTGGCTCCCTAAACTGTACAACCGCACAATCTACTAGCCTCCCTCTCTCCCGAATTGTGCATTGCACAGTTTCTGTAGGAAAGCATGCCTCACTATGAACCTCAACTATGTAGAATTCCTGCCCATGCCTCCAGTGTTGCGCATTGCGCAGTCATAAGCCTCAAGACCTCATTCCTAGACCCTGGAACTATGGACTATGCAATACTTGAGACTTCCTCCCAGTCGAGTACCAGTTCTAGTTTAATCGATTATTTTCATGAAGCATGTTAGACTAGGAGTTTTTCGGGCTAATGTTGTCTTTTCATGAGTGATTTCCAACTACAGGAACTACACCTTCACATGATAGGTTAATGATCAAGGAAAAAGAGAAGGAGACTATATTATAGGGCACTTATGAAGCTGCAAGGACAAGTTGATCATTGAATAAGAAGATGAAGGGACAGTAGATTGCGACAGAAGTTGAAGATCAAGATCATAGTGAAGAATCCCTATCTTCAATCCTTATGGAGGAGGAATAGGAAGAGAATGTATCATATCTCATGAAGAAACAAATATAGTAGTAGAAAGAGTGGCTTGACATTGATATATCATCAACAAGTACATGTCAGCAATGCCATGCCATGTTTTGTCAAGGTGTCACTTCAAGGTGTCATACGAGTCATATTTTTCCACACAATTTGTGGATATAATCATGTAATTTTCAACAATATGAGAAATTTAATGTAAAGTGGAAGTCCAAAAGTCACCTATAGAATGTGAAAAGTCATGTAGAAGTCAAATAGTCTCATGGAAATTCGAAAAGCTAGATGGAAGCTCAAGAGTCATGAGGGGAGTCCAAGAGTCACAAGGGAGGTGGAGAGTCACCTCATTTGTTATCTATACACCCTCATAGCTCAAGCAAAGGACTTTTCACCTTGGCCTCTCCTACTTGGTGTTGGCCACCTGTAAATTTTGGTCTATCAAAAGGTGGCCAAAACATGTTTTCAGCCTTCAAGAAACACTTTCCTGGCCAAAATGTTATCTCTTGAAGCCTGAAGATGATCTCATGCTCATGTCTCAAGGTTTTCACTGCTATTTCCCAGAAAACTCAAAATTCTGCTACAAATTCCAATAGAAGACTGCTGCAATATCCTCCTTCTTTTCCCCTTTTTCCTCTCAGAGACTAGCCTTCATATTTTTCATCATTTTCCTTTGTTTTCCATTTTCCTCACCTTCCTTTCATAAAAATTTGCCTTTGCAGAGTTCCAAACTTCTTTTGAACTCTGTCGAAACCCTCAGAAACCTTTGAAAATCACTGAAAATCCGTAAAAACCCATTTCTTAAGGGCTGTCTCTACCGAAGCCTAAACTCCTGTCCCCAATACGCCTCATCATAAAAACCAAGCGCCAAACCCATGAAGCGCTAATCGCATCGGAAAGATTCAAGGGTGCATGTTTGTGAGCCATTTCAAAATGCCGATTGCGATCAGCCCCTTTGTCCTAAACCGCAGATCATATTGTTATTTCATTTACCTGGGGGCCCGCAATCGGGCGCTAAACCATTGAAAAATCCCTCTCCGATCAATATTTTCCTTTGTAAACCCAAAAAACCCACTTTCAGAAGTTTTAAGTTAAAATCTTAAAGCCACGTGATAAATAAAAATGGGTAGAACAAAAAGACCGATGCGCAATCACATCGGAGAAGTTACAAATGGGTTGATTGAAAGACCGCGCCCGAATTTTCCGATTGCGATTGGCCCTAGTTATATAAAGCCCCGGGCCCATGGTACTCCATACACCCAGTGGCCCCGCAATCAGGCGCCAGCCTATCATATATATATTCCGCCCGATCCACTCAAAACCTTGGTTTTTATTGAAATTTGTGGGTTTCTTACGAAGTATAAGGGTCTCGCCGGTGCAAGAAAACAAAGGATCTGGACCGTTGATCTAGACCCGATCTAACGACCAGCACTCAATCGCATCACTGCGTTCCAATCGCATCCCCTTTGCTGCCCTCCCCGATTGCGATCCTCCGATTAAATCTGGGCCGTCCATCTCCCTGATGATCGGACGGACAGCGCTCAATCGCATCGCTGCGTTCCAATCGCATCCCCTTTGCTTCCCTCCCCGATTGCTATCCTCCGATTAAATCTGGGCCATCCATATCCCTGATGATCGGACGGACAACACTCAATCGCATCGCAATGTTTCAATCGCATGCTTTGTTGTGACTCGCCATGAATCTCCCACAACTGGCCCATCTCCCCGCGGGATTTAATGGACAAGGTTTAATCACTGCCTCCACCCGCATCCCCTGCCGCCCTCCCACTGGCACCGACAAACTGGGCCGCCCATCTCCCTGTTGATCGGACGGACAACGCTCAATCGTATCGCAATGATTCAATCGCATGCTTTTGTGTG
>CM076577.1:450436084-450669585 GCA_034641835.2 Pinus albicaulis
GTAACTCCTCAAAACTGGAATTGTGTATTAGCTGAAGAATGTACATGCTTATATAGATGGGAGGTGAGGCTATTGGGATTCAGCTCCCAATGACTCTTGGCCTTCCTTATTTCCTAATAATAAATAATATACAAAAATACATGTGCACACCCATCCATAGGATTAGGTGTCAACATTCCCCCTTTTAATCCGAAGGGATGTTGGTGAGTCCAAGCATCGATCTGAACTTTTCAAACTTTTCTCTTCCAAGTGCTTTGGTGAAGATGTCAGCAGTTTGCTCATTTGTGGAACAATGATGTAGATGGATGGTTTTGGCCTGAACATGATGTCGAATTAGATTGTACTTTGTATTGATGTGCTTTGTTCGATCATGGAACTTTGGGTTCTTGGCCAACTTTATTGCAGAAGTGTTGTCGATCATGAGTGGGGTGGAATACATTTGTTTCATCTGCAAATCTTCCAGGATTTTCCGGAGCCACACAATTTCCTTTGTTGCTTCAGCTGCTGCCACATATTCTGCCTCGGTCGTGGAATCTGCTGGAACTGACTGTTTGCGTGATCTCCATGAGACAGCTCCTGATCCAAGACTCATGGTGTAACCTGTAGTAGACACCCCTGTTTCCTTGTCGCCATCAAAGTCTGAATCAGAGTATCCGGTCAAGATGAAGTCGCCTACCTATGTATATTTGAGTCCAAAGTCTTGAGTCCCCTTCAAGTACCTTAGTACTCTTTTTGCAGCAGACCAATGTCCTTCACAAGGTTTTTGCATGAACCTTGAGAGGATTCCAACAGCAAATGAGATGTCAGGTCTGGTGGTGGTCAGATAGATAAGACTTCCTACAAGCTGTCTATACTAGTTGCATCCTCAAATTCCTTCCCTTCAACTGATGTGAGCTTCAAGTTTTGTTCCATTGGAGTGCCTAAGGGTTTACAATCATCCATGCCAAATTTGTTCAAGAGATCTCCAATGTACTTTTTCTGAGAAAGAAAGATGAATTTAGGATGTTGAATTACTTCAATACCCAAATAGTAATGAACATGACCCAAATCAGTCATTTCAAAACCTTTCTTCAACTCTTTCTTCATGGATGCAATATAGCTCTCATTGTTTCCTGTTATTAAAAGATCATCTACATATACCACAAGATATACAACTGTTTTTCCAACTTTCTTAACAAACAAAGTTGCATCATCAAGATCAAAGTGTTTGAAATCAAGTTTCAGAAGATGCTCGATCAACTTCTCATACCAGGCTCGTGGTGCTTGCTTGAGGCCATACAAGGATTTCACAAGTTTGCAAACTTTGTGTTCTTGACCCTTTATCACAAATCCTTCTGGCTGGGACATATAAACTTTCTCCTCCAGATCTCCATTTAAGAAGGTTGTTTTTACATCCATCTGATAGACTTTCCATCCACTCTGAGCTGCTAAGGCAAAGAGAGTCCGGATGGTGGTCCATTTTGCTGTGGGAGCAAACGTTTCTTCATAATCAATTCCTTCCTTCTGTGCGAATCCTTTTGCCACAAGCCTGGCCTTGTGCTTGTCAAGTGAGCTGTCTGCTTTGTACTTGTTCTTGTAGACCCACTTGCAGCCAATTGGTTTCGCTCCCAAAGGCGGATCAACCAGCTTCCAAGTGCCATTCTTTATCAAGGCATCATACTCCTTCTGCATCGCTTCTTTCCATTCATCATGAGAAGCGGCTTCTTTGAAGGAAGTTGGTTCATGATCTGTAGACAAACTCAATTCACAATTATAAGAAATATCCATATCAACAGGGGAATCAGAATTATCTACATCACCTTCGATTTCTTGAGTGGAACTTCTTGTTCCTGTTTTTCCAACCTCATCAGAATGAACATCCTCCAGTGTCTTTGTCAGCCATTTGGGAGGACCTTTCTGAGATGGCCCAGGCTGGTCACTTGACTGAGTTGGGATTGATTCAAGATTCAATCTCCCAATTCTGTCAATCACATCATCCAATGTGTCATCCATGGTTTTTTCTTCATGCGGGGGAGAGAGTGCTTCAGGATATGATTCCACAGTTTGATTCAATATCGGAATCCCCCCTTCAAGGTGTGGAATCACATTATCAAACTCTTGGAAAGACTTTGCATGTGTGAATCTATCCAGGCGATCAAGTTGCCACTCAACAACTTTGTCACTCTTGGAAGATTCAAGAAATATGACATCTCTTGCTATCACAAACTTCTTATTTGCTTCATCATAGAGACGATATCCTTTGGAGGTATTGGAGTACTCCAAGAAGATACATTTTCTGCTTCTAGCACCAAGTTTGTTCCTTTGACCCTTGGGTATCAAGGCATAACAGGTGGACCCAAAGACCCTGAAATGATTTACCGAAGGAATGTGGCCATGCCACATTTCAAAAGGAGTTTTGTTTCTAATTGAATTTGAAGGACACCTATTCTTTATGTAAACAGCACATAGAACTGCATCAGCCCAAAACATCAATTTTACATTCTTGAAAAATAACATGGAGCGGACCATATTTAAGATGGTTCTGTTCATTCTTTCAGCTACACCGTTCTGTTGTGGATTATATGGCACAGTTGTTTGATGTTTGATTCCATGTTGACGAAGATAATTTTCAAATTCGCTTGAAGTGTATTCTTTTCCATTATCAGTACGTAGAGAGCCAATATGTGTTTGTGCATCATTTTCAATCCATGCATGAAAATTCTTGAAAGTTTGAAAAGCATCGGACTTATTCTTCAGTAAGTAAATCCAACACATTCTGGTGTAGTCATCAATAAATGTCATCATGTATTTGTTTCCATTTGCAGAAGCAATAGGCATAGGGCCACATAAATCTGAATGAACAAGTTCAAGTTTCCTATGTGCTCTTGAGTGTGAATCATGAAATGGCCGTTTGCTATGCTTTCCTAGAATACAAGCATCACATTCCTTAGGTTTTCTAGGAATTGTAGGCAGTCCATCAACACCATTTTTCTTCAACAAACGAAGGCCGTCATAATTTAAGTGTCCAAATCTAGCATGCCATAAAAGACTTGATGGAAATGTACCTTCATCATGATGTGAACTGAATGCAAAGTTTTGAGCATGAGCAGATGAAACTTTCAGCTTCAAAAGTCTCCCTTCTTCTATTCCCTCCATGACAAGTGAGTGATCTGATGCTGATCTGACCTCTGCCTTGCCATCAAACAAGTGAACTGAGTGTCCTTGCTGCCGGATTTCGATCAGGGACAGCAAGTTTCTCTTCAACTCCGGGAGGTATAGAACCTCATGTAGGATATGATCAGAAGACCAGGCAGTTTAAGCCTGACTGTGCCAAGCCCTGATGGCTTGAGTTTGGATTTATCTGCGAAATATACTGCTCCATCAACTTTGTCAGTGAAATCTTCAAAAAAATCTTTTCTAAATGTCATGTGACATGTTGCTCCTGAATCTAGCAACCAATCATCTCTCTATGAAGTAAATGAAACATCAAAGAGGTTTTCAGTTACTCCATTGTTACAATGTGCTAGAACATAGTGAGCGGATTCAGGTGCTTTACCTTTGTCTTTGTCATTGGTTTTACCTTTGTCTTGATTTCTGTGCTGCTCAATTTTGTTCCATGGTGTTCTACATTTGGATGCATCATGTCCATCTCTATTGCACCGTGTGCAATTAAGATTGGATTTGTCAGCTTGTCTGCCCCCCCTTTCTGTGAAGTTCCTTCTTCCTCTTCCTCTTCTGCCACCTCTTCCTCTGGATGAATCTGGAGTATGACTCTTTTCTCTATGTGCCAAGTATGCAGCCTCTTCGGAAGATGAAGGGACTGTCATCTTCCCAAAGGCTTTCTCTCTTTCTGCAAACTTCTGCTCAAGTTTATCAAAGGTGATTTGCTCAAGGTTTCCACTTGCTTGCAAAGACTCAAGATAATGTGAGTAAGTCGGATATAATGCCTTAACATATGCTATGAGAGGTATGTCCATTTTTACACCATTGTTTTGAATGTCATGCATTATAGATCTTATTTCTGAAGCTAAAGCAAGGGGATCATCATTCTTCATTTCAAGACTGAACAGCTTAACCATCAATTGAACATTTTTTAATTCTGAGTGTGAGTCATAGAGTTATTTTAGTTTCTTCAAGGCTTCAAAGGCATTTGAGAATGATGAAATATGGCGACTCACCTCTTCACTCACTGAGGCTGCAATCAAGGCATAAGCCTTGCAATTCTTGTTTTCCCAAATGGCAAGCTCTTTGTCTGAAGTGGGCTTCTCTGGTGGATTTTCTGCTTGTCCTTCACAGATTCCTCTTCACAGCTCATTAAAAATGAGTGTGTGTTTAATCTTCCGCGACCATTCAAGATAGTTCTCTTTGCCAGAGAGAACTATCCCAACAATGGAGATGAGAGAATGCATTAGACTGCTGGAAAAAATCTTCTGAAGAGGAAACAAATTCTGTTATAAAAACTTCGAACTCTTGAAATATTTCAAATAAAGGGGCAAAAACTCTTGCTGGAACAATTTTCTGAGTTTAAAAACTCTTTCTGGAAACTAAATCTGCTCAGAAAACTTTTGCTGAAGACTGAATTTTTTAAAAAACACTCTATGCTATAGACTGATTCTGCATAAAAAAAATGTATTTTTTTTTTGTTTGGGGAAAAAAATGTATATAAAAAGATGATATGGAATGGTGAATGGGGCGTATGGGCAGTGATACAATATGAGGGGCAGTATATAGTGGGGTGGGGTATTAGAAAGTGGGGGGGGGCAAAATTACCATAGGGCGTATTTAAAATATGTGAAAGGGCGGTATAACCATGTATATGACAGCGCATTAATACAATGAACAGCGCATGATATAACCAATACACTGCATACAATAGCACAACATTTTATATACCACAGCAGCGTAATTATGGGAGGGCGGAATTATATTTAAAAGGCAGAATGGTGCTGTTGTATACAAATGGTGGTTTAATATAAAATGAGGGCGTAATGTAATATGGACAGAGACAGCGTATTATATGTGCGGTTCACAATATAACAACGATATAGACCAGACACACGTTTTTAAAACCAGCGTTAAATGTATGACACGGCATTATATAACACATCAACACAGCGTTTAAAACCACAGCGGCGTTATACCACAGCGCATATATAACACAACATTTAAATAGAAAACGGACAGACCAAGTCAAACCGGCGTTTAAAACACAACGTTTATTGACTGTGCGTGGTATTAAATGGTGTGACTGTATCACAATACAACCAGTGATATTATACAAGAGGCAGTGGTATTATAACGCAGAGAACTGTGTTTTAAGAGTTGAGTGGAGTATGCAGGCGCTGGTGATATATGGAGGCCGAGAGACCGGGTTGAGGAGTGTTAGAAACGCTGAACGCTGTATTCAAATGTGGAGAGAGCGGACTGTGTATATATGCAGAGAAGTGGTGTTATAAAATATGGAGGTCGATATGTATGAGTGAGGAGAGGGGAATGGGAATGCAGGCAGGGAGAGGAGTGAGGGAGAGGGGAATGGGAATGCAGGCAGGGAGAGGAGTGAGGGAGAGGGCGTAGGGCGCAGAGGGAATGGAGGAGGGAGGTGTGAGTGAATGGAGCGTAGGGATGAATGAGGAGGCCCAAAAGGGCGTTACATAAAAAAAATTTGAACTTGAATCTGCAGAAGACAGTTGCAGGACTGCTGGACTGGCAGAGCCTGCAATTTGCAGATTGACAGAGCCTGCAAATGTCAGTGCTAAATAGGGAAAAAAAATGCAGAATAACAGTCTAGCAATTAGGAGCAGCAGAAAACAATTAATAAAATTGACTGAGCAAAGGGTAGGGAGTTACACCACAGGGCAGAAATGCCAAATGTGGGGCTAGGCTATTGGGATTCAGCTCCCAATGACTCTTGGCCTTCCTTATTTCCTAATAATAAATAATATACAAAAATACATGTGCACACCCATCCATAGGATTAGGTGTCAACACATAATTTTAAAATTAAATTATTGCTATTTTAATAAATAAAAAATAAAATAAAATACAACAAAATCTAAACAAATCAGTAACCTTCATTCACACGTTTTCATATCCACTTTCAATCCAGTTTGTGATGGGCTACCGTCCCATCCTTATTTCGATTGCGTGACTGTCAAGTCTATAAAGTATATCTTTAAATTGATATTTCCAAGTTGTGCACGACCACATCATACTTTGCCACCTGAAGGACATTATAATGTACACATTGAAATATTCTGTACAAAGTAGTAATTGTTTTAAAAGGTGTAAAGATATATGGAAAGAATAGAAGATTTGGAAAAAATATTTTCTAGAAATAAAATAAAAAACAAGTTTATAATTAAATTTTAAAATTTGAAATAATTATATAATTTCAAAAATGACTTTTAATAATATAAATAATCATAATTTTTTATTTATAAAATATAAATAACTAAATAAATTTAATTACATTCACTATAACAATGAGAAACAAATGTTTATTTTTACTAAAACTTTATATACATACAAAATTTGTAATAAAAAACTATAAATCTTACACCCTGTTTAATTTTAAATATATAATTTTAAAAATATTAATTAAGATTTTCACAGTTTTACATGCTAACATTTCACCCTATTTAATTTTACATAATGTGAATTCATAATGTAATGTTTCTTTGACACTAGTGTGCTCATAACGGAAAGTCTTTAAAAGATGCATATCAAGGCCATTGGTGTTATATTTCAAGCATTGAAAAAGCCAGTTTCAATTCTCCCATCACATTGCCAAAAGACATTTACAATAGGTAAACATTTCTATCGCATTGTCATTTTGAGAAACCGTGTTTGTGACTCACCAATGATATATTTCTTATTATAATTCATGTTTTTTTGTGAAATATGCACATGGCGAACTATTACCGTGGGTTATTCCAATGGGGTTGTCTACTGACGCCACAAATTCCCCTGGATGATAGATTTCTTATTGGAATCTGGTAAAATAAAAAATAAAAAAATTCAGAATGCTAGAGTGTTTGAATCTTTTTTTATGGTGGCAATGGATTCAACACCATCAAGAACCCTACGGACACCCAAAATCGTGAACTTCGATAAATATCCTTTCTTCTGTCAAGGCGGCTGTGAAAACATAATCAAGCTCTTTTATGGATGTGCGACATGATGATACATTGTTGCTTCATGTTTATAACATTATTTTCCAAGGATTCTCCGCAAGGTTAAGGGAGCACGAAGTCGACAAGATGCAGAGAGCACTAGGAATTCTCGCCATTTTTCTTCATCATGTACTCCAACTGCACATGATGTGATCCCCATACTTCCTCGACCTCAGGAGACCTAACACAAGGCACTTGTGGGATAAATTTGACTATGTTTTTGATGTAGTGACCGGTATGATTTATTCCGGTATTTTTTCAGAAGGACAAAGCTTCATCGATCAGGACATGGCCCCATTCCCAAGCACTGGAAAGGAAAATGCGAGAGTGGGATAAGATTTTCCAAGTCCACTACAACTAAATTTTATTTTTACAATATTTTATTCTAAAGAATACTATGTTTGAAAATTATTTAATTTATTTCTTTCCCCTTTTCGATATATTATTATTTTAAAAAAACTTTAATTTATATATCTTTATTGATTTTAAAAATATTTAACATATACAAATTGAGATTTCTTTTTAAATATAAAATTATTAATAAATGTGAGCTTACTTCTTCCTGTTATCAAAGGAAAAATATTCATTCGAGCGAAATATTTTTATGTTTTTCATTAATAAATTTATTGATTATATACAAAAATAAAAAATTTAACTAATTAAACACAATTTTAAATTTTATTTAAATTTTGGGAAATACATAAAAGAAATTGAAAAGGAAAGGTCTTTATTAATATAATCTTAAGGATCTATAAATTTAAGCCACTAAATTCCATAGAAATCTTAAATGTTAAAGGTCATATATAGTGAAAATTTTTAAAGTCTTCACGCATGCGTAATTGTCAAAAATAAAATATTGGAAAAATAATAAATTTTCAATGGGAAAGAGAGTTTATCTATGTGGTAATGATGTGTTATTATTACATTGATGTGGTTGTATTGGTTGACGAATCATGTTTCTACAAAGGCTACAAACCCATATTTGGCCTCTTGAATGAGATAGTGGAAATCTATTTAGTGCATGACTCACAAGGCCATGGCACACACACTTCCTCCATCGTCGTGGGTTATTTCAAAAGGTGCAAAGAGACACCGAGAGGTTTGTTAAACTGGAAAAGTTGTATGAGGAACACATTTGTAGAAATGTATGCCATATGTTTTTTCTTTTGAATTTGGGGATTATGGTGTTAAACATTAATTACGAAATGAAATATTGTAGTCGCAAAAAACTAGAAAAAAATATTTTGTCATTGTAAACAAACATTTATTAAGTAGAAATATTAAGAATATTTCTGAATAATTTATTAAATGAAATATACTTGCATTAGGGATCAAATCAATTTGATGAGTAACACCTCTAGATTGAGGCAATTCATGTGGTAGTTCAACTCTGTTATCCCTAAAAATTCATTGAGAAAACCTTGAACCTCTAGTGGAATTTCCTCATTTAATCTCTTCCTATTTGTAGCACATAGATTATAACCAATAAAAAAATTCTTTTCTGGACTCATGCTACAATTTATGTGTTTTTTCCAGAAAATGTTGAATGGCATTCCTATAATATTTTCAGGTCTCCCCAACAAAAGGTGACCAACATCCACTCTATATTACATCACAAAACAGCCAATTCTTGTATGCCCCATTATTAAAGAAACCCAACATGAGTTGTCTACTAAAATACTATGATATTTTTTTAACCAAGAGGTTTTATAAGGATCGGCTAGAGGAATACAAGTGAAATTGAGTTTCTAGACAATTTAAGTTCATACATGATGATTTTCAAATCTTGTATATCCTTGCCTCTTAGGCCTCACATTTTGTTCCTTTTTTTGCACTTCATTACTAAATTTCTTTGCAACATTAATGCTTTTCTTATTTCAGACTCACCTTCCTCTCTATGCGATTATTATTGGGCTATTGTTGTCTTGTTAGAAACGCTGAATTTTAGAGGCATTCTTGGGATTTATGTGTCTCATTGGAAATAAAGCACCTTAAGGGTGTTTGATCTCCAAATCCTTTTAAACCTTCCATTCCTTAAATATTTTGACTTTAAATTTGGAGCCTCAAGGTTTTTATATGCTTTGAAGTTTGCTCTATAATTTTTTGTTCTTTCATGTGAATTTCTCTCTATAACCTTGTTTAAACTCTTCTCAATATCTAAATTTATGAGTGTTACCTTGTGAGTTTTTTTCCTAATTTCATAAAATCCTACGGTTTGATATCAAAATGTTTAGATATAAAAAAATCAGTGGTTATATTTCATAAGTTTCCTTTATGCTGTCATAAAATCTCTTTTTTGACATTAACACCTATGTTGTCACTATTTATTAAAACCTCTTGAATCAGTATGCTCGCTTAAAATTTGAAGAAATGATTTTAAGAAACACTATATACAATAGAGGGGAATAGTGTGCCATGTTTTAATGCATAATATGAATAGGTAGGGAAACCAGGATTCTGAATTTTTGTAACAGATCAACAGTGAAAGAGAAGAAAACACTTCATCGAAATGCAAAATATTCAAATATGTTTGCATTTAATTTATGAAGCCTCAAAATATGTCAATAATAGAAGATCTATGAGAAATAAATCACATGTTAAGATCTCATATTTTCCTTATGATGATACTTGAACATGAAATGCATATTAGGATTTGAGGATTAAAAATCTACATTAGTATGCAATCCTCCATAGAAAAAAGGACAACAAAAGGTAGCAATGAATTAATATCCATTGAAAAAACATGAATATATAAGGAACAAAGAAATAAAGCCAAAGGGAAACATTAGGACAACTGGAGTGGTCAAAAATGTGAAGTAGGAATCCTAATTAGTAGTGGTAATACATGTTTCGTGCTTCAACCTCTATAGGTGGAAGTAATCAAAGGATTAAAATTATGGATGCAATTTCTCTCAATCCAGTAAACATTACGAGATGGGAAGAATTACTGGGAGAAGATGAATATGAGTTATTATTTAATTACATAAGAAAATTCTTCTACATTTCTTGATTAGATTAAGAGAAATTAACATTATTCGAGTTTTCCTATTTGGCTGGAAATAGTCAATGACTCCTTCGAATCCTGAGAAATAATGTAGATCATCTTCATCTACACTCACTTCCTAAATTGAGACCCAGAAGAAAAAAAAACTCGACGCTGACTCCCGTTAGTTTCTTGATCATCAATCTTGATCTGGATTATGACTCAACTATTGCACTTCATTTGGTAGCTAGTTAATACTCCCTTGCCATGAGCGGGCCAAAATAAACAACTCGGCAATTGCGATATATTAAGCTTGTGATGGTTGATAATTTAACGAAGTGATATTTTTTATCCATCTTTATTCAAATTTATTCAAGGCCAATAATGCAAGAGGTAAATCATAAGGAATACTTTTTTTCCATAGGAAAAATTGTAGCTTCTATTAATAAAAATAAAAGTTACATGTTTTATATGCTAAGTGCATATTTAGATTAGCAGTGTAGCTATTAATAGATAGCAGTAAAGTAGCAAAAATAAATACATTCGATAAGTGCCTCATAAATACATGTTGTGGATCAACGATCAAAATTCTGTATACAAAAATACTATAACTAACTATAAAAAAAAAACAAAAAAGCAACAACAACCTTTAATGGGGATTCAACCCCATCCAATGATCAGGTACAAAAGGGCGATGAAAGTATTAAAAATATGCATGATCATTATGCTCCTGAATCTCCATGTGTGTGGTCAATAGGTGCGTCGCCTCCTTGGAAAGGAGACCAGAAATCGTATTTCTCTCCCTGTAAATGTGTTGATAAGAAATATGATCAAAATATGTTTTGTGATGAAGAACTTCATCCAAAATGTTCTGCAGTGTGTGTATGTGACAGGTTTTTTGTTGGTTGAACTAGTCAACGATAATTTTGGAATCGCCAAATGTTTTTAGATCATGAACATTTTTTGTGATGGCGAATTGAAGGAGGTATAGTAGGCAGGACCATTCAGTATAGTTATTGGTGCCACGTCCGAGTCCAATCTTGACTTTGTAAAAATGATGAGGTGAGTAATGAAGTAGGAAAACACAACCACAACCATGTATTTGTGAAGATCCATAGAAATAAGCCCAAGTATGGGATATGTCAATAATATCAAGGGAGATAACTTGGGGCTGTGAAGGAGGTGGATCATTAGGTATTAAGCGGTAAATGGAAATAATGCAGGCAAGAGATGAGGGCCAGTGATTTTGTGTATTATGGAATATGGTCTGGTTGTGGGCCATCCAGATACTCCAGTAGATTAAGATTGGCAAATTACACAGCTTGTGGGGTTGAGAAGATGTCCACCAGGTCTCCCATGCATCTGTAAGAGAAAGACCCTCCCAAAGGAGATTATGATTAATAGAGGAGTTGATAAGGTGCCAGAGTTCATGTAAAGAATTACAGTGGAGAAAAATATGTATTGTATCTTCAATAGCCGCATTACATAATGGACAACTATGTGGACCAATATGTGATATTTTCTAGAGGTTGGCCCCCGTGGGAATTTTAGCAGTGAGAATGCACCACATGAGGAGCCTAGCTTTTGCAAGTCCCTTTAATTTCCAGATATTGTGCCATCACGGGAGTAGGGATTTAGGCCTATGTGATCAATAAATGTGCATATACCCTCTTTGGGAATGTATAAACCATGTTTTGAGACAGTCCATATGAGTTCATTATCCCGGTCAAGAATTCTAACATGTGAATCTCTTAATGTATCCAGATAGGCAGTCCAAAGCACTTCCCATTGTGGTTGAAGCTGTATTTCTAGGTGGTCTAACCAACCTTGAGTGAATAGAGTGGTGTGATTTCTGTCAGCAATGTGGTTTAGTGTCTGATATCCATCATGATTGAGGGAGTCAATAAGGGCAGGGGAGAGGAGGTGGGAATTGCTGCAACCCGACCAAGAATCTGACAGCCAAGTTTTGCAGCTAGTTCCTGAGCAAAGGTCGGAAGATCTTTCATTCCCCATCCCCCTCAACACTTAGGTAAAGCAATACAAGTCCATTTAGTCCAAGCAAAGGTGTGTCCCTATTTAGCACCGAGCCATAGAAATTTTCTACAGATCAACTGTATCATGTGAAGTATTCCTTTAGGTATCCAAGCCAGAGACATCCAATATACCAGAATGGCTCTAATATAGATTTGATAAGTATCAATCATCCAACCCTTGATAGCCAACGGTGGCACCAGTTGTTCAGTATTTTTTCGATCTTGGTGATATGACAATTCCAATCAAAAGTTTTATAGCTCACTAGTTTAGGGTAAAATCCCAAGTACTTCAGTCCATCATCAAATATGGTGAGGGTAAATGTGAATCTCTACTGTGCAAAATGTATCTAATGTGGTGAGCATCCATGGCATTTCAAAGTAAATTTTCTCTTATTACATTGCATACCAGTGGTAGTACAAAATAGTAGCAAGATGGATCTTACCACAGTAGAATCACCAAGTGTTCCATTGAGGAAAAGTATGATATCATCAAAAAATAGTAGGTGTGTGAGCACATAGTTTGTTGAGATTGGAATTCCTTTCAATCTGACATGATCCCTTTCATCAATGATACATTTTCTCAGGCCCTCCATGATCAAAAGAAAGATAAGGGGGGATAATGGGCACCCCTGTCGAAGTCCCCGTTCGGCATGAAAGAAATTTGTTGCAGCCCCATTAATGAGAATGTTGTAAGAAACAGAGGTAATGCAACACATAATACAATTAATAACATGTAAAGGGAATCCCATATGAGTAAGAAGCAGGCGAATGTAGAGCCAGCTAGCTTGATCAAAATATTTTGCCAGATATATCTTGAGGATTGCCCCTTTGATCTTCTTAGTGTGCAGAGTATGTAGTCCTTCTTGTGCAATGCCTATAGCATCATGGATCTGTTGATTTTAAAGGAATGAAAATTTTTCATGTGAGATAAAATTAGATAAAATAGGCTTAAGCAGATTAGCAGGAATCTTAGCCATAATATTGTAGATACAATTGCATAATGAGATCGGACGAAAATATTTGAAAGTTGAGGGATGATCATATTTGGGGATTAGGGAAATGAAAGGTAGCATTAAAGCCTCACAGATTCACCCAGATTGTAGGGTCTCTTCCACAACCTCCAGAAGTTCAAATAATTCCAGAAAAAATTCCACAGACCATCCATCAGGTCTAGGGCTCTTGTCCTTTTTGAACCATTTAAGGACAGATTCGAGTTCCCCCATTGTTACGGGTACAATGAGGTCATTAGCATCTGCGAGATCCACGTATATAGGAAATAGGGAGGCCACCTTGATGATCTCACCCAGTGAGGGATGTAGAGGAGCCTTATATATATCTTGAAAATGAGTGATTCCCTTTTGACAAAGTTGTGATAAAGTAGAAGTAGTGGAACCATCCTCATTGTCGAGTTCCCAAATGGTATTGATGGCCTTTCATCCCTTTGAAAATTGATGGAAGAATTTGGATTTTTCATCACCTACTTTGATCCAGGTGGCACAGCTTTTTAGTCACCAGACTTCATCGCGATTTTGTAGGATCTTTAGGCAATCAGATTCCAATTTAATAAGTTTTGATTTCTCATATTTTGTTGCAAATCCTACCCCAATAGAGCATTCCAATCTGTGGAGATCCTGTTCAGTTGTTGTGAGCTCTATATCCTCCATTCTTTTCATATTCCTAGCCCAATTAATTGACTTATTTTTAATGGAGAGAAGTCTGTGTGCAAATTTGGAGGATGGCGAGTGTAAGCTCTGTGGTGGAGGGAGTCTCCACTGATTATTCACTAAATTGATGTAGTCTGCATCTTGTAGCCACATAGATCATAATTTAAATGGTGTGGCTGACTTATTGAAGGCCCTAGTGATTTCAAAGTATATTGGAGAGTGGTCAGAGATACCCCCTGAGCCAATCCATTGTCTGAACGAGACAAGAGTGTGAAGTAGATATTCCTTAATGAGGAATCGATCAAGCCTGTGAGAAACCATATCGAACCCAATGTGATTTTTACGCCAGGTGGGAGAAGGAGAGGTTATGAGGGGATCCACCAGTTGATAGGATGATAGAAGGTGTCTGAAGAAATCAAAGAGTGGATCCACATGAGAATTAGGTCCCCAAGATTCAGAGATCCCAAGGGAGAAATTCAAGTCTCTAGCCAAAATAATATTGTCAGAATGCAGCACCGATAAATTCATTAGAGAGGTACATAACTACTTCCTATTGGTACAAGGGCCATAGACATTGATGATACAGAATTGTAGGCCAAGAGCTTCCGAAAAGAAATCCATCACTAGAATGATATTCCTCCCCAAAACATTTAGAATTTTAATATGTCAGGGGTTTATACAAAGGGAAATTCCACTCGAGCATCCATTAGCATTGATGGCATGGATGGTCCATGAGGGGAGGAGGGAAGCAAGTAGTTGAATGAAAAGTTCGGAGGTACCATGAGTTTCCTATAGGAGGATGATTTCTATAGATGAAGAAGTGAAGAGGCACTGAAGAGCAAGGCGCTTAGCAGAGCTGGCAAGCCCTCAGCAGTTGAAAGAGAGACAAATCATTGAGAAACCATATGTGGGGATTTTTTTTCTCTAAGGATCCCTTCTATAGAGAGTTGTATGCCAGAGGTGACTTCAATATTGCCCTGTAGAATGGCCTTCAAAATGTGTGAGTGACGACCATGAGTGGACATGTGCAAAGTTAAAGGAGGGCCATGATGAGGGCCAAGTCCAACTGGGGTGTAAATGCGAGGGCACAAATTGTAGGAGTGTGTGGAAGAGGATTCAGATGGTACCACAGTAATATATGGGGTGGGGAGTGATGGGGAAAGTGTATAAGGAGCAGATGATGAGGGAGGAGGAGTTGATGATGAAAGGTTAGGTATGGTAGGGGCGTAGGGGTAAAAAGGAAAGGTGAGGAGGTAGGGGGAAAAATGATAGAAGAGGTAGAGAATCCAGCCAGAGAGGGCTCTATGCATTGAATAGATGCAGTAGACAAAAATGATAAAAATGAGAAAGGAGGTAAAGAGGGAGTACCAGTGTCCGAAGAGAGACCAGTAAGTGTAGCAGCAGTCATGGATTGAGTGACCCTGTATGGGGCAGTCACATCATCCATAGTAATGTCCTCCTGCGTAGTGGTAACTAGAGTCGAGAGGAAGCCTAATAGCTATACCTAACGTTGTAGTGAGACCAATACTGGTTCTATATGATGCTGAACTCCCGGAGAGAAAGTACTAGAAGCCTGTCCATTTAGTGGACAATCTTTAAAAACATGTCTAACCTTATGACAGCGACAACAACGGAACTATACCCCTTTGTAATCCAGAATCTGTGTCAGGGTAGTATTGCGCCATTTAATTTTGAAGGATTCTTCAAGTCCTTCCCTGGTATCCACATGTACCAAAATGCGAGAAAATTCCATCTTGCATGATTCAGTATATGAGTGATCATGGTCCAAATATGTGCCCAGAAGATTACCAATATCACTAAAGCTCTGTTCATTCCATAAATGTAGCAAGAGACCAGGAAAGAAAACCTATATAGGTTCAGCTCCCAATTGTTCACGTTCAGGATCAAATAAGGGGCTCCAACGCTTCAGAAGCACTGGAGCCATCTCAATGTGCTAGTATTGCAATAGGACCAGATCTGTAGGGTCTCTGATTATGAATAAGAGGGAAAACCAACCCTTAGTAAGTGTATGAATGGATGGGAGCTCATGTAAAAGGCCACCCTAGATCTCTTGAACGCATTGTTTCAGTCTTTTGACCCCATATTTCGGCAACGGACACACCCCACCACTACTTTATCCACAGTGCCCATCATATCTACCATCTAAATTCCTTCACTGAGGATGAGGAGCCTACCACGATTACATGACCGTATACATTTCATGCGACGGGGGGCACGAGGGGGTGGTCGAGGAGGTAGGGATGCTGTGGTGTCCGAGGTAAGCGAAGGAGGCAACGAAGAGACAGGAGGGGGGTGAGGGGAATCGGGAAGGGGAATGATGAAGCGATCGGATAGGCGGTGAGGGGGAGTAGTGTCAGGGCCAAGAGTGGTGTTGGGGTGTTGGGGGGATGGGGTGGAGTGCAAGGGAGGAGGAGCCGAGTGTGGAGGAGATGAGGTAATGAAAGGCGGAGGTGTCGGTGCGGGTGAGCAGGGGTAGGTGAAAGGGGGGGCAGCTGCAGAGAGAGGGAGGGTCTGCGAGAGAAATGCTAATTTTGCAGGGGACAGAGGATGGAAATCCGGAGAGGAGATAAGGTCCAGGTCTGCTGCAGAGAGAATGGAAGGAGAGTTGGGGGTGAGGTGAGGGTCCATAAAAGATTCAAGGGTAGGGAAGGAATGCAAGGGTGAAGATGTAGTTGGAGTGGACCCATAGAAAGCAGAAAAAGTAAATGGAGAGGATGCCGAGTGAGAAACATGCATATCAGATGAAAAAAATTGTGCAAGGGTCCAAATGTCCACATGGGAAAATGGGTTCTCCTAATAATCCACCAACTGTTCACCCTGGGCCCCTCCATTGATGTCCCTAATAAAAATTCATTGATGCCAGAGTCAAACCATCAGTCGGTGCAAAACCATCATGGGAAAGTAGCAGTGTAACGGTATTGGGAAATAAAGAGTCGTTGGAAGCAAAACAATGAGGATTCAAAGAAAACAAAATTTTTCCAGCTGCTACGTTCCAATGCAAAAACAGGTCGATAAATCTGCGGGGACTCCGTCGATAATGAATACGCGCAGTCGAGGGTTCAATAGGGTGCCAGTCAAAATGATGGGTTGTCAGATAGTGCATCGCAGGTGACTAAGATAATGTGTGCCTCCATGTAAAGCCTCAAAAAATGAGACCCAAGGAGTGTCGCCATTAGGTAGCTATAGTTTTGCAATGGTTGCTGCCATACTAAGCCACCAAAAATGAAACCCTAGGTGCCGCCATGAGAACCAAATCCAACTTTGCATTCCGCCAAATCGAAAGGAATAATGAACAGAAACATTAAGAGTAAAATATGTATCACCCAAAGTAAACAGCTAGAGAATTTTGTGTAAAATTTATTATATTGCTCTATGAGTTACCCATTTATACAAGCAAAACAAAGCCTAGAAAATAGAATTCAGTAACAACAAAAATTGGAGTTACGATAGAGAGAAAACCCTCTTGTGTTGATGAAGAGTTAGCTTGGGATGTGCCTGCCTTTGCATCTAGTAGTATTGATGAGTCTTTAGTCAGCACTTCTTTGTGTCTTACAAATTCAAGTTCAAGAACTCTTATGGACCTTGTGTAAAATATATAAGAATAAATTAATGTATAATTCATTAGTTTTTTTGGGGCCTTTCTAAGATTTTTTGAAAACTATGCAAGCTACGTTTTAAAGCATAATGATCAAGCTGACTTAGATGTCTTCAGATGCAAATTTTATAGTATATGCAGATGGTAGCAGAGTTTGGTGTTGATATGTTCCATGGGAGAGAGAAATGTGGAAATGGGAGGATGTCATTCTTGTTGAGGTAACATTGTCGATGTCAATTATTTTGATGGAGACGAAAACCAAATTTAGGGTTTAGTAGGTTATGAGTTCATGCTACAATTTGGATGGAGGTGAAAGCCAGAGTTATGGTTTAGTAGAAGGTTATGAGTTCATGCTACAAATATTATTTAGGAGAGCCAAAATTTTGTAGGCCATAACCCATATGCTTCCGGATTGTGGCCATCAAGGGATTGAAGTGAGGAACCCCTAGATTCTGTATTCATTTATTTATCATTGGGTTTTCACAAAGTTCAATATAATACATTCCTTAAACCTCATATATAATCCTTAAGCAAGGATAAATAAACTTTGTAGGATTCAACTAGGTTCATTATTACTAAATCCTTCATAAATCGCTTTGCGTGGCATTCATCCTGTTAGCCATCAGTAAATTTTTGACTAAAGAAAATGATGGTTAAAATAATTCCGAAGCCTTCAAGAGAAATTTTCCTTTGAAAATCTATCCTCTTTGAATTTTTATGATGTTCTTTATCCTTGAGATTAATCTTCATTGTTGTTTCACTATAAAACCCTCAAGGACCTTGTTGTTTATAAAAAAACTATCTTTCATGACCTAATTTCCATCTTCTCCTCCTCCATTATTCATCCTTATATTTTCCCCTCATATCATTTATTTTTTTCCCTTCATAACCCCTTCCTTCCCTTCATTTAACTTCCAAAAATGTCAAAATCCTCTTTTCCCATTTATCGGAACCCTTGTTTGGCTTTAAAATCCCTTTTAAAAAGCCTAAAAATAGTCTTTTAACATTTGGGTTATTAAGCCCCCGAGAGCTTAAACTCAACCCCTTTCTTTACCATAGGACCAAGCCCCGTAACTGGGCGCTAAATCTCCTTACCTCCCTTCCCTTCCTAAATCCTTTTCCTCCCTTATTTTTCCACTCCCGACATTATGGTTTTAAACAAGTCCTGACTGTTGATATGAGAAGATAAACGACCATCGGATTTTCTCCCGTTTATCCCTTCATCCATCATCTACACCCCACTTTAATACAAGCTGTCTGATTTACCGCATCCAACAAACATCGCACAAACCTGACCCATTCCACTTCTCCATGCCTCCATCTCCTCATCGGCCCTTCGATCATCTCCACCATCCGATCAAAAGATCCAACGGCCTTTGCACAAACCTGACATTCACCCTGCTATTGGAATTTTCCACTCACGACAAAGAGACACATGTCATCATGGACCCCACCAAAATTATAACCTTGCATCTCTCTGCCTATCGCTTTCTATCCACGTCGTTGGATCTGCATCAGACAATCCAACGACGAGTGATCAATATCGCGTAACTTTTTCCCCTCCTCCCTCAACATGAAACTATTGCATGAAATGGGCGGTATTCGGAGGGGCGTGTGTCAGATGATGTATGGTATCGCGTTCCCTCCGAATAATACCACTCACCCCCATTTAGTTGTGATAAAACCACTAATGGTTTTCCCGAAACCACCAACTCTCATTTCACGCTATATTTCAAATTAAATCCTGTTTTTATGATTCTGCCATAGAAACCCATCCTCCGCTGCAAATATCTTCGTCCTCATAGCTCCAAACACCTCCATAAACCCTCCAAAGCAGTTTCCAACCAATATTCGCAAGATTTAAATAACTTTCGTTTGTTTTTATGCAGGTTTAATGAGTTATAGGGTTAAAACCCTCCCGCAGCCAGTTACAGTGGCATGGGTCGAGGATGATCTTGAGCCCTAAAAGTGTCTTCTCCTTTCCAAAATCCTCTTTATCTTATCATTCCTTTTGTCATTTATATACCTAAAATATCAATAAAAATGATTAAAATCACTTAAGGAATACATGCAATGACTAACTTGTTGTACTTTTGTGGTTTTGTTGTCTTAATGATTTCTGAGCAGTTTTAGCTACAGAATGCAATCATTTTGTAGCCAGTTACACATTCCGTAGCCATTTTGGTGTTTGGAAATATTACAGGTGTCATCTGAAGAAAAGGAGTATATGGTTAGATTATAAATCTTTCCTACATTGTTCCTTGTCATCCACGAAGGTTGAATCAAAATCTGGAGATGCTTGTGCACATGGTCAAACCAAGAGTCCGAGAAGAAGATTTCTATAAGGATAAGGACTCTTGATTTTCTTTCAGAAAATCACGAGTCCTATCAAAGAGTTTTAGGCTGATTTTGACTTTAGAAAACACCTGTGCCTACTTTCATTCAATTTCAGTTATGTAATTGCCTATAAATTTAGCTCGGTCATACCGAGAAAACAAGTTGACTATTATTTGCCAAAACTGTGATACTCTGTTTCGAAGTATTTTGATAATAATGAGGAGCGTAAATTTGATGCTGTGTTGAAGAAAAGCTTAAGGAGTTAAGGATTTTCATGCTAACTTGATAGCATAGGGCCCCTGCTATCCAAGGAGGCTTCCATGTGCTTTCTAGATAAGTAACTTTTAATTATGTGTTGTTGTATTTCTCACTTAGACAGTTTTTTGAGTTGTATCTTCCAGTATCATGTCTTGTTTTGTTTGTTCAGTTAAAAGATCCTCATGATGTTATAATTAGTCCTTTCTTAAAAAAATTCCAATATATCACTATTCATTGAATGGATTTCGCTGTGACATCTTGAGATACTAGCACTTTAAGTTTTTGTCATTTCGATTATAAGATTTTAATTATCCTACAACCACTCTTTTTCTTAAAATCTTTTCCAACATATCACTATTGACTAAATCATATTTGGTTGTATGATGATTAAGTTAATTATTTTGGATTGAAGATCCTCATATTGTTACAAGAAGTCTTCTCTCAAAGTTGTCCCAATAAATCTCTAAATCACAGAAAGACCTAATTGTAATACTGTGGGTTACTTGTCGTTTACAAGATCCTTGTTTTGTTATATCAAGTCTCCTTCAATGAACTATTCCAATAAATCTCTAACTGGTGAATGAGACCTATCTGTAACAACATAAGAATTTTAAATGTTCATAGAGATCCTTAGCATATTGTGGAAATTATCTTCTCAAGTTGTTCCAAAATATCACTAATATATGAATAGGATTGCACTACAATATTCTAAGTCATTGTCTGTTTTTAGGAAGATCCTCATCACATTGGAGTTCAATCTCTTCTACAAACTATTCCAATAAACCTCTAATCAAAAGGATTAGAATGAAACATAATGTCTTGAGTTACATTTCATGATCATTTACAACCTAAGACATCCATGGATTAAAATGCTATGTTTTTCATCATTAGGACAGAATTTACAATTACACTTTGTTGTGAGTTTAAAGTTCTCTTTTCTTCCCTTTTTTGTCATAGATTTTATATCACCTTTTGAACATAGATTAGCATACTAAAACCTAAACATAACAAAACTCAAAAACATCAAAAAAATATTGAAAACAATGAAATAAGAATAAGTATATTTAGGCATATATAGTGCAACTATACCTCATCAGTTTACAAGCCCTAGTCGATAATTTATGCTATCAATTCAAGACACTGAAATGACTAAACATTTTGGCGCTGTTGCCGGTGAAGTATAACTAGGTAGCCTTATTTCCTATTTGCCAAAAACAATGATATGCGTAGAGAAAGAGATTCTAGGGGTAGATTTGTAAGAGGCGGAAGTTTAATTCCCACATCCCCACTCACTCCACCAAGATCAGGAAGTAGCACACCTCCAACCCAAACTCACATTCCATACTATACTGGTCATAGGCTTCCAAAAGTCTCAAGATCAGATATCCCATCACGAGGATCCCCCACTTCATCCACTAAAGCAATTCTAGAGGAGGACGATCCAAGGATTTCTATAGAAGGGGTAACCTTTTTCACTTCCACAAGGGAATATATTGCAGCAGAAGAATTACAAATCCCTAGTGAAGAGGAAGAAGAGGACTATTTCTTCAATATACCCTTAATAGAAGAACCAGTAGAACAAATAGCTCTTCCAACTGAACCCTATATCAATTCAGAAGATTCTATCATGGCAGAGGAAGGGGAATGAGAAGTCTTTAATGGAGAACATACACTATTTGGAGAAGGTATAGGAAGAGGAGTAGACAGAGGAAGAGGTAGAGGAAATGTAGGAGGAAGAGGAAATGTAGAAGGAGGCAGAGGTATAAGGGGAACTGGAAGTCCTTTTGGATTCCCTATAGTAGATGAAGAGACTAATGAAGCTATGAAAAACATCTCACCTTCTATTCTTCCTAACTTTCATGGACTGAAAAGTGAGGATCCTGAAACCTTCTTATTTGAATTTGAAGTTCTATGTAGAACCTATGATTATCTATAAGATGCTCAGAAACTTAAACTATTCCCTTCAACATTGAAAGGAGCATCATTAAAATGGTTTATGAGTTTAATCAATAGGTCTATTAGGAAATGGGATGAAATGAGGAAAGAATTTCTAGATAGATACTTAGATTACTGTATACCAGTTAACCATAAGGAAGAAGTGTTCAAGATGATGCAAAAAGAGGATGAAAATCTGGAAGACTTGTTGGAAAGATTCAATTATAACATCAAGAGGGAAAAAATGGAAACCCTAGATCAAGAAACTTTGAAAGCTCTCTTGCTGAAAACAATTAAGGATGAATGGATAGATATCCTCAATATGATGGGAAAAGGGGACATATCTCAGCTTCCATTACCTGATATAGCTGAGTTATGTATTAATCTTTCAAGAGGAAAATCTAAGACTCTAAAAGGACCAAGAGACCCTGCTCTTGCAAGGGCAAGTAAATATGCAGCTGGAACAGTAAGTAGGGCAGAAATAGGTAATATGCTTGATGAATTCAAATCTGGCATTCTAGGGAGTCTTAGTGAACAAATAGACACCCTTAAATTATAAAACAATCAAAAATCTAAAACTGATGCCTTAGCAATCTTTTGTCCCAAATGTAGGAAGAATCATGCCTTGAGAGAGTGTCCTTTAGATGCAAAATTAATAGAGACTTGTGCAATTTTTTTCAGAAAATCATGATACCAAGAGTTTTCCTTCACTCCCTAGTCTTAAAACAATATTTCAAGAAGAAACACCTACAAATTCCATAGAATCTCTTAACTTTGTCTCTAGAAGACCTTGGCAAGGACCTCAAACACAAGGGTTTAATAATCAAATGTACAATCAACCCCCACCAAATTGGAACTCCTGGCAGCAACCTTGGCTCCAATTTCAAAATCAATCTCAACCTTGGGCACAAGGAGCACAAAATCCTTATGGAAGGTTCTCCCAGTATTATCAATATCCACCTTCTTATCCCTCATATCCAACATATTCAAACTTTACCCCACAACAAAATCCTCAACAGGATCCACAACATCAAAACCAAAATCAAAATCAACCACTTCCATTACCATTTCCTCAAAAAGAAAATCAATTGCCCGCTCAGCCAATAACAAACCTAACGCAACAAAACTGAAATGTCAGCCCCAAGGAGAGATGGTCAACTGTGACGTGGCTCTGTCGGCATTTTCCTAGTCAACCCCGTTCTCTGAATCCACGTGGCCTTCTTTCTTTTTAGTTTATTTATCAATTTCAAATAAATTGACAAATAAACTCATTCATAACTTTCGCAGGTTATATTATACTTCCCGACTTATATATTATCTCCGAACCTTTATAATCAAGGTTTAACCCTTTGGCTTTATATAAATCCAACGCTTTTTAAACAAATAAACTATGATACCCCTAGGCTCTGGGCCCACCTCCACGTCCAATCAACCAATCAAATGCTTGTATCGTACCTAGCTATCCTTCGCGCACCTTGGTTAAACTCTGGGCAAGTCCAACGTGCAATCACCGTCCGATGACCCTCTCCCAAATCAACGGCTCTCGTCAATATCGCTCGGTGTCCGGGTACGAATGTTAACGTGCGATGGCGCAGGTTAAACATTGGTTTTACAGGGGTCCACCTTTCCACGCATCGACAGGTCTATGGAATCTCTCGCGTTCAGGAAATACTGCCTATTCACCCAAAAGCGGTGCGATATGGGCAATCTGCCTAGAAAAACCACTCGTGGTTTTTTTTTTTTAAGTGATTAACTATGGTTCACGCCAGTTGCAATGTCCTTCTCGTTAATTAACTCATGTCTAGACCACGGTTCCGAATTCGAAAGAAAAAACTCTATATCTTTACAAAGTAGGAAATCTTCCAATTTAAATAGCGTTCACGACCACTGTTCCTCTCCACAGGCCCCGCCTGTGGGTGGGATTTATTCAACATGGTTTTGTTCAATAAATTTTAAGAAAACGATAGACAGAGGGGTGCAGAATCAACACAATAGATCACTAATTATACATACACAGGGATCAATCACCTCACAATTAAACAATTTCTTCACAATTAAGATTCAAGACAGTTCTATGGCAAATGTACACTGAAATCATTTAACTGGAAGCAATTGTAAACGCACAGATTTTATTGTAGAAATCTCTTCTACTCTTCCTCTCTGCTCTCCTCTCCTTTGATATACACATCTGAGGGATTACATTTATATACATAAACATATGACTCTTCGGTTCCTCTGAGAGGACCGTTCTAGAAATCAAAGGTCTAATTACAACTTATTCCAATAACTGAAGTGACAGCTGGATGGAGCCTAACTGTTCGATTTCTACAACTATAACTAATCTAAATAATACAGTCAGCTGAGGTATTGACACCTAGTTGTTACAATTCAAGTGATTTCGAACCCTCCTAGCCACAACATGTGGACAAAACTTCCTACATTGCTGGCTAGTGTCTAATGCCCCTGCATCAGACTTCCGAGGGCAATTTTCTTCATGGGCTCCTTTCCATGAGCTCTTCCACTGACATGCCTATCTTCTGCAACATCCCTTCAGTCATCCAAGTGGCATATTCCTCTAGCTTGTCCTTCCATTTGATCAAGTACTGAAAGTACTATTGTCCTCTGGTCCTTCTAAATGGTCTTTTATCCAATATCTTCTATGGTTGCAATGGTTGTGCTGGAGGTAGCTGTTCCCTCCACTCAATCCATTCCTTGTCTGTTGTTCTTTCTTCTGCACCATCATCTTCATACTTGTACAAATCTACAACATTAAAAATGGGAGATATTCCAACATCAGGAGGTAATTCAATCTCATAAGAATTTGCAGAAAACTTCCTAAGTATCTTGCATGGCCCAATATTTTTGAACTTAAATTTGTTGTACTGCTTCTTCGGGAATCTCTCCTTTCTCAAGTGTGCCAAAACCTGATCTCCCACTTCAAAATGAACTTATTTTCTGCTCAAGTCTTCTCTGCTTTTATATTTGATGTTGTTGCCTTGTAGTTGTTGTTTCACTTGTTCATGTATGGCTTGGATCTCTGAAGCAAATTCCTCACCATCTGCACTCCTTAGCTCTGCCTTTCCCACAATTTCTCAACTATGATATTCCTCTGGGGTGCATTCCATAAACAATATGAAATGGCGCTGCCATGTGCTCCTGTTTGGTGAGTCATTATATGCATATTTTGCCTGAGGAAAAATATGATCCCACTGCTTGGGATGCTCTCCTGCAAGACTTCTCAACAAATTTCCCAGACTCCTATTCACTACCTCAGTTTGTCCATTAGTCTGAGGATGATAAGATGAGCTGAAACTCAGTTTGGTACCAATTTTCTTCCACAGTGTCCTCCAAAAGTGACCCACAAATCTGGTGTCTCTGTCTGAAACAATACTCCTAGGCAACCCATGCAATCTAACAACTTCTTTGAAAAAGAAGTTAGCAACATGGGTGGCATCACTAGTTTTATAGCATGGAATGAAATGTGCCATTTTGGAGAATCTGTCCACTACAACAAATATTGCATCATTCCCTCTCTGAGTCTTGCGCAACCCTAGAACAAAATCCATACTCACCATGTCCTAAGGCCTGTCTGGAATAGGCAAGGGAGTGTACAATCCTTCATTATGGCTTCTTCCTTTAGCATATTGACAAATATTGCAATTATTCACAAATTTTTCCACTTCTGTTCTAATCTTAGGCCAGTAATAAAAGTGACTCAACTGCTCATAAGTCTCATCAGTGCCAAAGTGTCCAACAAGTCCACCATTATGCTTCTCTTTGATCAGATTTTATCTCATGGAACATTTTGGTACACACAGTTGGCTTCTCCTGAATAACAAGTCCTCCTGCAGGAAATAATCCAGCCATTGGCTTCTATCTGTTAAAACAGGGTTACTACATGCCTCAAATGCTTCTTTAAAATATGGATCTGTTTTATATAATTCTTTGAGAAAATCAAATACTACAACTTCAAAATTACTTTCTTGAACAAGCATGTGCCTCCTACTCAAAGCATCAACTACTTTATTAGCTTGGCCACTTAAATGTTTCAAGACAAAATTAAAAATTTGGAGGTACTCAACCCATTTAGCATGCTTATGTTTCAACTTGGGCTGCTGTACAATATACTGCAAAGCATGATTGTCATAATATAATACAAATTCCCTGGACATCAAATAATGTCTCCACTTCTTCAGTGCCTGAACAATCGCATAGAATTCCTTCTCATAAGAGGAATACTTCTTTCTGGTGTCATTCAGCTTCTCACTGAAATATGCCACAGGCCTATCATCCTGACTCAAAAAAGCTCCAATGGCCTCTCCACTGGCATCACACTTCACTTGAAATGGTTTAGTAAATCAGGGAGGATCAACACAGGCTTCTCCGTTATCTTTTTCTTCAAAACTTGCAAGTTTCTTTCTGCTTCAGCAGTCCACTTAAATGGTTGATTGCTCTTATTTATTGTCTCAATTATGGGTGCATTAATCTTACTGAAATTTCTTATAAGCTTTCTGTAAAAACTGGAAAGTCCATGGAAACTTCTTACCTCAAAGACATTCCTGGGTGAAGGCCACTCCACAATTGCCTTAACCTTTTCTGGGTCCATCTTCAATCCTTCTGTAGAAACAACAAACCCCAAATACACCAACTCTTCCTTCATGAATGAGAATTTCTTCAAATTTATCAGTAGTTTCTCTTGGTGAAGCTTCTTCAAGACATGATTAAGATGCCTTAAATGTTCTTTTTTAGTTCTGCTAAAAACTAATTAATCATCCAGGTACACTATGTTGAGCTCCAAAGATGTTCTTTCTTCCACCACATTCCACTCCATTTCCTTTGTCCATTATTAATCACAGGCTCAAATGATCAGTAGAATTAGTTAAAATTGCTTTAAGAATGAATATCATGACTAACTTGCTATGTTTTTATGATTTTGTCATTGTAGTACTTTTTGAACTAGATCTAGTTACAGAAAGCAGACATTCTGTAGCTAGTTGCCGATTTTGCAGCTGTCTTCATGTCTACGTAGGTTCCAGGTGTCATCTTGGATAAAAACAAATATGGGCGTATTCCACATCATTCCCTCATCATTTTTTGCTCTCCACAAAGTTTGAACGGAATTCTGTAGGTGGTTATGCACGTGGGAACTCAAACTAGGCGACAGACTCCTAATAGGACAAGGATAGTCCAGATGTCCTTAATCATGTTACGAGACCACCATGACAGTCCTAGTTTGATTTTAATTTGGAAATACAATTATCCCTAGGTTATCTCAAGACAGTTATGTAATTTTGATTATAAATATGGCTCGGGAAACCGAGGGACAAGGTTAGATTTTGTATTTGATTGCTAGATTTCAAAAGTACGAAAACACTCTGTTTTGAAGTAATTTCTCTCGAATGCAAGAAGTATCACTTTATTGAAAGCAAGTCAATCTTGAAGTAGATTTTGTGTGCTACTCCAGTGGTAGAGGGCCCTTGCCTCCTGAGAAGCCTTGTTTATACAGTTTAGATAAGTATTTTAGTTTCGTTTTTTTTTTTCATTTCTAGCTTAAGCAAGTTTCTGAAGTTTATGTTTTATGCTTGTTTACATTGATCATCACACCTAGACTTACTTTTATAAACTCTTCCAAAATATCATCATGATGAATAAGGCATAGCTATGGTGTTGTAGGTTTTAGTTGCATTTCCTTTCGAGTTTTATGATTTATGCTTGTTTTCACTAAGTGTCACAGCCGGTCTTACTCCTACAAACTCTTCCAAAACATCATTAACAATGTATTAGAAACAGCTGTGGTATCTTAGATTTTAATTTTATTTGCTTTCAAATCTTATTTTTATGTTCAATTTCATTGAATAATACAGCCAGAATCGTTTTTACAAAATCTTCCAAAATATCATTCACATTGAACGAGATGGGCTGTAGAATTCCATAGACTAGTTGCATGTTAGTTTAGTCATAACACTCCGGAGGTTGATTGCATTTAGTTCAGCTCTGTCACTACATTTCAAGCTTTGATAATGGCATTTTAGTTTAACTCTGTTCACTATACTTCAAGTAGATTAGTAGCACTCTAGTTTAGTCTTAGCTCACTGTATTAGCATTACAGTTTAGTTGTTATCCATTGCATTCTAAATTGTATTAGTTATTAAATTTAGATACCACGGTCTTCATTATTTACAAAACTTCTTTTGTTCCAACCTCATATTAATACATAATCACTTGGACAGAAGCTAGTATCAGTCTAAGGCCTGGAGTATTTTGCAACCTTTTTACCATTTCACAAATAAGCATTTTCTCAAGGACTATTCTAAAAAGAAACCTATAACTTTTGAGTGAGGCCTAGTGGTGCTAAATTGAGTTGCATAACAGAATTAGAAGTTAGTTTAGAGTAGAATCTTATTGTGATACAAATTCTCTTTTCCAAATATGTTTCAATAAACCTTTAACCATGGACGAGATGTTGTAACATTGTAAGTTGATTGTTTATTTAGGAGAACTTCATTCACACTTAACTTGTCCATTTCTCAAGCTCTTCCAACACATCTTTAATGAATGAATTGGATAAGTTCAAGTTCATGTTATGATTTATTTCCTTGCAATGAAGTCATTATCAAGATTTGCATTTGTTGTTTGCCAGCCATAGTTTAGGCTTTGTTATGTTTTAATATTTGCATTTGTTGTTTTCCATCCATAGTTTAGGCCTTGTTCTGCTTTAATATAACCAATAGCTTCTTTTCACCAGCATTTAGTTACAATATACTGCAAAGCATGATTGTCAGAATATAATACAAATTCCCTAGACATCAAATAATGTCTCCACTTCTTCAGTGCCTGAACAATTGCATAGAATTCCTTCTCATAAGAGGAATACTTCTTTCTGGTGTCATTCAGCTTCTCACTGAAATATGCCACAGGCCTATCATCCTGACTCAACAAAGATCCAATGGCCTCTCCACTGGCATCACACTTCACTTGAAATGGTTTAGTAAAATCAGGGAGGATCAACACAGGCTTCTCCGTTATCTTTTTCTTCAAAACTTGAAAGTTTCTTTATGCTTCAGCAATCCACTTAAATGGTTGATTGCTCTTATTTATTGTCTCAATTATGGGTGCATTAATCTTACTGAAATTTCTTATAAGCTTTCTGTAAAAACTAGAAAGTCCATGGAAACTTCTTACCTCAAAGACATTCCTGGGTGAATGCCACTCCATAATTGCCTTAACCTTTTCTGGGTCCATCTTCAATCCTTCTGTAGAAACAACAAACCCCAAATACACCAACTCTTCCTTCATGAATGAGAATTTCTTCAAATTTATCAGTAGTTTCTCTTGGTGAAGCTTCTTCAAGACATGATTAAGATGCCTTAAATGTTCTTTTTTAGTTCTGCTAAAAACTAATTAATCATCCAGGTACACTATGTTGAGCTCCAAAGATGTTCTTTCTTCCACCACATTCCACTCCATTTCCTTTGTCCATTATTAATCACAAGCTCAAATGATCAGTAGAATTAGTTAAAATTGCTTTAAGAATGAATATCATGACTAACTTGCTATGTTTTTATGATTTTGTCATTGTAGTACTTTTTGAACTAGATCTAGCTACAGAAAGCAGACATTCTGTAGCTAGTTGCCGATTTTGCAGCTGTCTTCATGTCTACGCAGGTTCCAGGTGTCATCTTGGATAAAAACAAATATGGGCGTATTCCACATCATTCCCTCATCATTTTTTGCTCTCCACGAAGTTTGAACGGAATTTTGTAGGTGGTTATGCACGTGGGAACTCAAACTAGGCGACAGACTCCTAATAGGACAAGGATAGTCCAGATGTCCTTAATCATGTTACGAGACCACCATGAGAGTCCTAGTTTGATTTTAATTTGGAAATAAAATTATCCCTAGGTTATCTCAAGACAGTTATGTAATTTTGATTATAAATATGGCTCGGGAAACCGAGGGACAAGGTTAGATTTTGTATTTGATTGCTAGATTTCAAAAGTACGAAAACACTCTGTTTTGAAGTAATTTCTCTCTAATGCAAGAAGTATCACTTTATTGAAAGCAAGTCAATCTTGAAGTAGATTTTGTGTGCTACTCCAGTGGTAGAGGGCCCTTGCCTCCTGTGAAGCCTTGTTTATACAGTTTAGATAAGTATTTTAGTTTCGTTTTTTTTTTTCATTTCTAGCTTAAGCAAGTTTCTGAATTTTATGTTTTATGCTTGTTTACATTGATCATCACAGCTAGACTTACTTTTATAAACTCTTCCAAAATATCATCATGATGAATAAGGCATAGCTGTGGTGTTGTAGGTTTTAGTTGCATTTCCTTTCGAGTTTTATGATTTATGCTTGTTTTCACTAAGTGTCACAGCCGGTCTTACTCCTACAAACTCTTCCAAAACATCATTAACAATGTATTAGAAACAGCTGTGGTATCTTAGATTTTAATTTTATTTGCTTTCAAATCTTATTTTTATGTTCAATTTCATTGAATAATACATCCAGAATCGTTTTTACAAAATCTTCCAAAATATCATTCACATTGAACGAGATGGGCTGTAGAATTCCATAGACTAGTTGCATGTTAGTTTAGTCATAACACTCCGGAGGTTGATTGCATTTAGTTTAGCTCTGTCACTACATTTCAAGCTTTGATAATGGCATTTTAGTTTAACTCTGTTCACTATACTTCAAGTAGATTAGTAGCACTCTAGTTTAGTCTTAGCTCACTGTATTAGCATTACAGTTTAGTTGTTATCCATTGCATTCTAAATTGTATTAGTTGTTAAATTTAGATACCACGGTCTTCATTATTTACAAAACTTATTTTGTTCCAACCTCATATTAATACATAATCACTTGGACAGAAGCTAGTATCAGTCTAAGGCCTGGAGTATTTTGCAACCTTTTTACCATTTCACAAATAAGCATTTTCTCAAGGACTATTCTAAAAATAAACCTATAACTTTTGAGTGAGGCCTAGTGGTGCTAAATTGAGTTGCAGAACAGAATTAGAAGTTAGTTTAGAGTAGAATCTTATTGTGATACAAATTCTCTTTTCCAAATATGTTTCAATAAACCTTTAACCATGGACGAGATGTTGTAACATTGTAAGTTGATTGTTTATTTAGGAGAACTTCATTCACACTTAACTTGTCCATTTCTCAAGCTCTTCCAACACATCTTTAATGAATGAATTGGATAAGTTCAAGTTCATGTTATGATTTATTTCCTTGCAATGAAGTCATTATCAAGATTTGCATTTGTTGTTTGCCAGCCATAGTTTAGGCTTTGTTATGTTTTAATATTTGCATTTGTTGTTTTCCATCCATAGTTTAGGCCTTGTTCTGCTTTAATATAACCAATAGCTTCTTTTCCTGCCCGGCATTTGGTTGTTATCTTGTAAAGCAACAGTTGTGAATATAGCCAAATTCCCTAGGTATAGTCGTATACTCCACTTTATTGGGTGCTGAACAATTGCATAGAATTCCTTCTCATAAGAGGAATACTTCTTTCTGGTGTCATTCAGATTGTCACTGAAATATGCCACAGGCCTATCATCCTGACTCAACAAAGCTCCAATGGCCTCTCCACTGGCATCACACTTCACTTGAAATGGTTTAGTAAAATCAGGGAGGATCAACACAGGCTTCTCCGTTATCTTTTTCTTCAAAACTTGAAAGTTTCTTTCTGCTTCACCAGTCCACTTAAATGGTTGATTGCTCTTATTTATTGTCTCAATTATGGGTGCATTAATCTTACTGAAATTTCTTATAAGCTTTCTGTAAAAACTGGAAAGTCCATGGAAAATTCTTACCTCAAAGACATTCCTGGGTGAAGGCCACTCCACAATTGCCTTAACCTTTTCTGGGTCCATCTTCAATCCTTCTGTAGAAACAACAAACCCCAAATACACCAACTCTTCCTTCATGAATGAGAATTTCTTCAAATTTATCGGTGGTTTCTCTTGGTGCCACTTCTTGAGAACATGAGGATTAAGATGCCTTAAATGTTCTTTTTGGATTACGCATAAAAACTAATTAATCATCAATTTGCACTATATTTGAGCTCCAAGATGTTAACTTTCTTCCACCATTCCTCCATTTCCTTTGTCCATTATTAATCACAGGCTCAAATGATCAGTAGAATTAGTTAAAATTGCTTTAAGAATGAATATCATGACTAACTTGCTATGTTTTTATGATTTTGTCATTGTAGTACTTTTTGAACTAGATCTAGTTACAGAAAGCAGACATTCTGTAGCTAGTTGCCGATTTTGCAGCTGTCTTCATGTCTACGTAGGTTCCAGGTGTCATCTTGGATAAAAACAAATATGGGCGTATTCCACATCATTCCCTCATCATTTTTTGCTCTCCACAAAGTTTGAACGGAATTCTGTAGGTGGTTATGCACGTGGGAACTCAAACTAGGCGACAGACTCCTAATAGGACAAGGATAGTCCAGATGTCCTTAATCATGTTACGAGACCACCATGACAGTCCTAGTTTGATTTTAATTTGGAAATACAATTATCCCTAGGTTATCTCAAGACAGTTATGTAATTTTGATTATAAATATGGCTCGGGAAACCGAGGGACAAGGTTAGATTTTGTATTTGATTGCTAGATTTCAAAAGTATGAAAACACTCTGTTTTGAAGTAATTTCTCTCTAATGCAAGAAGTATCACTTTATTGAAAGCAAGTCAATCTTGAAGTAGATTTTGTGTGCTACTCCAGTGGTAGAGGGCCCTTGCTACCTGAGAAGCCTTGTTCATACAGTTTAGATAAGTATTTTAGTTTCGTTTTTTTCATTTCTGGCTTCGCAAGTTTACGAAGTTTTATATTATGTTTCTGACATTTACATTGATCATCACAGCTAGACTTACTTTTATAAACTCTTCCAAAATATCATCATGATGAATAAGGCATAGCTGTGGTGTTGTAGGTTTTAGTTGCATTTCCTTTCGAGTTTTATGATTTATGCTTGTTTTCACTAAGTGTCACAGTCGGTCTTACTCCTACAAACTCTTCCAAAACATCATTAACAATGTATTAGAAACAGCTGTGGTATCTTAGATTTTAATTTTATTTTCTTTCAAATTTTATGTTTATGTTCAATTTGATTGAATAATACAGCCATAATCGTTTTTACAAACTCTTCCAAAATATCATTCACATTGAACGAGATGGGCTGTAGAATTCCATAGACTAGCTGCATGTTAGTTTAGTCATAACACTCCGGAGGTTGATTGCATTTAGTTCAGCTCTGTCACTACATTTCAAGATTTGATAATGGCATTTTAGTTTAACTCTGTTCACTATACTTCAAGTAGATTAGTAGCACTCTAGTTTAGTCTTAGCTCACTGTATTAGCATTACAATTTAGTTGTTATCCATTGCATTCTAAATTGTATTAGTTGTTAAATTTAGATACCACGGTCTTCATTATTTACAAAACTTCTTTTGTTCCAACCTCATATTAATATAATCACTTGAATGAGAAGCTAGTATCGATCTAAGGAGCACAGTCTTTATATATACCCATTTCACAAATAGCCTTTTCTCAGGACTATTAAAAGAAACCTATAACACAGGCAAGGCTAGTGAATGCCTAAATTGAGTTAAATGGCAGAGTCAGAAGTTAGTTATTTAGAATCTTAATGTGATACTAAATTCTCTTTTCAAATATGTTTCAATAAACCTTTAACCATGAATGAGATGTTGTAACATTGCAAGTTGTTTATTTAGGAGAACTTCATTCACACTTAACTTGTCCATTTCTCAAGCTCTTCCAACACATCTTTAATGAATGAATTGGATAAGTTCAAGCTCATGTTGTGATTTATTTCCTTGCAATGAATTCATTATCAAGATTTGCATTTGTTGTTTGCCAGCCATAGTTTAGGCTTTGTTATGTTTTAATATTTGCATTTGTTGGTTTCCATCCATAGTTTAGGCCTTGTTCTGCTTTAATATAACCAATAGCTTCTTTTCACCAGCATTTAGTTCTTTCCCTTTTCAAACATAAAACCATAAAACTAAAAACATCAGAAAACACTAAACACAACGTAGTGAGAAACAAATACCTAGGCACATACAGTGCACCACATTTCAGCAGTTTACTAGCCCTGGTTGACAATTAATGAACTCAATTTAGGAACACTAAGTTGAGCACTAACATTTTGGCGCCTTGCCGGGGAAGTGTAATTAGGTAGCCTTGTTTCTTAAATCCCAAAAAAAAGGATATGCGTAGAGAGAGAGACTCAAGGGGTAGATTCATAAGAAGCAGAAGTTTGATTCCTAGAACACCACTTGTTTGACCTATACCAAGAGCTAGTACACCTCCAACTCAGACCCACATTCCATCCTTTACGGATCCTAGACTTCCAGAAGACTTAAGATCAGATATTCCATTAGAAAGACCTTCCACTTCATCCACTGAACCTGTCTTAGAAGAAGATTCAACGACCCCTGCTAGAGACACAAACTTTTTCACTTCCACAGAAGAATTAACTATGGTAGAAGAAGGGGGAGGAGGAGTTTTTAATGGAGAACATACATTATTTGGAGGGGGTAGAGGTAGAGGTAGAGGAGAAGGAGGTAGAGGTGCAGAAGGAGAAGGAGGTAGAGGAAGAGGTAGAAGAGAAATGGGAAGCTCTTTTGGGTTTCCTATAGTAGATGAATAAACCAATACAACTATGAAAAACATTTCACTCTCTGTCCTTCCAAACTTCTATGGAATTAAAACTGAAGATCCTGAAACCTTCCTATTTTAATTTGAAGTTCTATGTAGAACTTATGACTACTTACAAGATGCTCAAAAACTTAAACTATTTCCTTCAACATTGAAAGGAGCTGCATTGAAGTGGTTTATGAGTTTGATCAACAGTTTTATTAGGACATGGGAAGATATGAAAAAAGCATTTCTAGAAAGGTATTTGGATTATTGTATGCCAGTCAATCATAAGGAGGAAGTGTTCAAGATGATACAAAAAGAGGATGAAAACCTGGAAGATTTTTTGGAGAGATTGCATTACAACATCAAAAGAGCAAAAATGGAGAACTTAGATCAAGACACATTAAAAGCTCTCTTGTTGAAGACAATTAGGGATGAATGGTTGGATATCCTTAACATGATGGGAAAAGGGGATATATCTCATCTCACATTACCTAAAATATCTGAGTTATGTATCAACCTTTCAAGTGGAAAATCTAAAACTGTAAAAGGTCCAAGAGACCCTGCTCTTGCAAGGGCAAGTAAGTCTGCTTCTGGGACAGTAAGTAGGGTAGAGATAGGGCATATGCTTGATGAATTCAAATCTAACATCTTAGGGAGTCTTAGTGAATAAATAGACACCCTTAAGTTACAAAACAAGAAAAAAACTGAATCTGATGATTTAGCAATGTTTTGTCCCAAATGTAGAAAGAAGCATGCCTTGAGAGAATTTCCTTTGGATGCAAAAGTTGTAGAGACTTGTGTAATTTTTTCAGAAAAACATGAGACCAATAGTTTTCCTTCACTTCCTGGTCTTAAAGCTGTCTTTCAAGAAGATACTCCTACAAGTTCCACAGAATCTCTTAATTTTGTCTCTAGAAAGCCTTGGCAAGGACCTCAAACACAAGGATTTCATGATCAAATGTATAATCAACCCCTACCAAATTGGAATTCTTGGCAGCAGCCTTGGCCCCAATTTCAAAATCAATCTCAAGCTTGGGCACAAGGAGCACAAAATCCCTATGGAAGATACTCCCAGTATTATCAATATCCACCATCATATCCACCATACCCACATTTTTCTCCTCAAAATCCTCAACAGAATCCTCAAAATCTACAACATCAAAATCAACCACTCCCCTTACCATTTCCTTAGAAATCAAATCAGTTGCCTGCTCAACCCATACCAAACCCCAACAATAAAAATCCTTAGAACACATACATGATAGAAGGCCAACAGTTTCCTACTTATTTAATCACTCCTCTAGACCTTAGTGATGTTCAACTTAGGTCTGGAAGAATACTTGAAAAGAGGAAACCTTCTGTGATCATACAAGAACAAGACAACTCTGAGGAAGATTCTCTACGGGAAAATAAAAGTCGTGAAGAAGACACATCTTTTCAGGACCCAAACATTGAAAAATCAAAACAAAAAGAACCAATAATTTCAACTCCTGTATTAGAGCAGCCATCAACATCCACTCCTACACCTCCCTTTCCAGAAAGATTACAAATTGATAGAGGTGTAGAAAAAAAAATTATGGTGCCTAATTATGATTTCCTAGATGAGCTGAGAAATGTTTGTATTAAGATCCCATTATTGCAAGCTATCAAGGAAATTCCAATCTTAGCAAAGATAATAAAGGAGTTGAGCATGAAGAAAACAAGAAAAAGAATAAGAGAGACAAAGAAAATTCAACTGGCAGGAAAAATAGTAGATATCATGATGGGTAAGATTGTTATTCCAAAGTATCTAGACCCAGGAAATCCAGTTGTTAAAATACACATCAATGGAATTGAGATCGAAAACACACTTATTGATTTAGGAGCAGCAATCAATATCATGAGTAGACAAATCATGGATAAACTAAAGCTTCCTAATATTCTTTTTACACCCACATTATTACAATTGTGAGATAGATGTAGTCAAGCACGATGAGATATGAAGACATTCTAGTGCCCTAGATTCACAGGAACACCTATATATTTCATGATCCACTCCTATGATTAATATGAGAGAGCACCAATTATATTAGGAAGGCCTTGGTTAGCTACAGCTGATGCTTTCATTAGTTGTAGATCCGGTGATATGTACATCTCTAATGGTAGTTCAACTAAGAAATTTACCTTGTATCCTCCAGAAAGAACAATTATAGAATTAGATGATACTCAATGGATAGAGGATGAAGAATACTTACAACCTCTCTTCACAATTTTAGAAATTAGTGAAGATAGCCAGATTCTAAATACCTTTGAAAACTTTGAATCCTCTTCGGAATATAAACATGAAAAATTTCAAGAAGAATCAAACATTGAGTTTTTTTCATCAAGGCAGATGTCTCTCTATTCCATGGATAAATTTGGCAGCTCTACAACTGAGATATTTCCAGGAAAAACTTTAAACATAAACAAGAACCTAGAGAAATCTCAACAAGAAGAGCTAGTCAAGATTTTCTGAGGCATTCTTGCTATGCATGGCTTACAACGTGTAGAGGGATAAGCCCCAAGACTTGCACTCATCACATCTACATAGAGGAAAATTGTAAACAAATAAGACAACCTCGAAGACGGATTCATCAAATCTTAGGAGATTGTATTAAAGAAGAGTGCAGGAAATTGTTGAATGTCAATTTCTCTCCTATTTCGGATAGTCGAATTGGGTTTCTCCTTTGGTAATTGTGCAAAAAAGAAAAATAGTAAATGGAGGGTATGTATTGACTACGGGAGTAAACAAAGCTACTCTTAAAGATCATTTTCCCCTACCTTTCATAGATCAGGTGTTAGATACCTTAGCTGGAAAAAAGTACTTCTCATTTCTAGATGGGTTTAGTGGTTATAATCAAATTCAAGTGGCACTTGAGGACCAAGACAAAACCAAATTTACCTATCCTTGGGGTACCTATGCTTACCGAGTATTGCCATTTGGATTATGCAATGCACCTGCAACATTTCAAAGGGCAGTACTAGGAATTTTTTCAGATCTAATACATGATTGTGTAGAGTTATATATGGATGATTTCACGGTTTATGGAAACACATTTGAAGAAGCCTTAGCAAACTTGGAAAAAGTCTTAAAGAGATGTAAAGAAGCAAATCTTTCACTAAGTCATGAGAAGTGTTTTATGATGTTTATTGAAGGAATTGTTTTAGGACATCACATTTCAGGGGATGGGATTAGAGTTGATGAGTCAAAATTTGAAGTCATCTCTAACTTATCTATTCCAAGTTGTCAAAAAGATGTTAGGATTTTTCTTGGATTTACAGGGTATTATCGAAGATTTATAGAAAAATTCACCAAGACAACATCTCCACTCTTCAAATTACTTACCAAAGACTGTGATTTCAAATGGAATTCTAATTGCCAGTTAGCCTTTGAGACCATGAAAACAAAAATTTCTGAAGCACCTATTTTAAGGGGACCTAACTGGAAGTTACCTTTTCATATTTCAACAGATGCCTCAGATACAGCTCTAGGAGCAGTATTGGGACAAAAAGACCTGATTCCTTATGCCATCTACTATACCAGTAAAAATTTGACTCCTGCAGAGTTAAACTATACTGTAATTGAAAAAGAGTTTTTAGCTGTTGTTCATGCCATAAACAAATTTAGACACTATATAACAGGCTATGAAACTTTTGTTCACACTGATCATTCTGCAATTAGATACTTAATGAACAAATCAATTACTAATGGCAGAGTCATAAGATAGTTATTGCTTTTACAAGAATTCAACATTACCATTCTAGATAGGCCTGGAAAACAAAACACAGTAGCTGATTTCCTATCTAGACTCCAAAACATCAAAGATGACACTCCAGTTGAAGATCAATTTCCTGATGAATATCTTTTTGCAATTTCTACCCAAACTCCTTGGTTTGCTGACATTGCTAATTATTTAGTTTCAGGAAAATTTCCTTCAATAATGAATGCAAGAGATAAAATAAAAATCATTTATGACAGTGCAAAATATTCATGGGTTGCTAATGAGTTGTATAAGACAGGTCCAGATTTGATCATTAGGAGATGTGTTCGGGAAGATGAGATGCCTGAGATTCTCAAAGCATGTCATGATGAACCTTGTGGCGGACACTTTGCTGATAAGAGGAAAACCTATAAGATCCTTCATTTAGGATATTATTGGCCATCCTTGTTTAAAGATGCTAAAGAGTATGTCAAAAGGTGTGACAGTTGCCAAAGGGTAGGGAAACCTTCTCCTTCAGGTGAGATGCCATTACAACCTCGGGTACATATTGAACCTTTTGAAAAATGGGCTTTGGATTTTGTAGGACCTATTAGTCCTCCATCAAGACAAAAGAAATATATATTAGTTTGCACTGATTATGTTACCAAATGGGTAGAGACCAAGCCATTACTTTCTGCTACTGAAGCATCTATAGTTAATTTTCTTTTTGAGGATATTTTTACTCGTTTTGGTGTCCCAAGGGAAATTGTTACAGATCAAGGAGCTCAATTCACATCAAGGCTAGTGGAACAAATGATGGAGAGGTACAAAATCAGACACAGACAATCTACTCCCTATCATCCACAAGCAAATGGTCAAGTGGAATCTACTAATAAGGTTATTGAAGGGATCCTAACAAAGACTGTCCATTTACATAGAAGAGATTGGGTAGATAGGCTTCCTGAAGCCTTGTAGGCCTATAGAACTACATGGAGAAGCACAACATGCCATACTCCTTATGAACTTGTTTATGGAAAGCAAGTTTTGTTTCCCATAGAGTTCCAGATTCAAACTTTCAAAATGACAGTTTAGCTAGGACTTGATCTATCAGAGGCACAAAAGCACAGATTGGAGTAGATTAATGAATTGGATGAGATCAGACAAGATGCAGTTCAGAAAACAAGTCTAGTCCAACAACAAAGGACTAGATGGCATGACAAGTACATCAAGGGAAAGAAGTTCAAGGAAGGTGACTGGACTCTCTTGTTTGATTCAAAGTTCAAGGATTTTCAAGGTAAATTCCAAACACATTGGCTTGGGCCATATGAAATTATAAGAATTTTTGACAATGGAGCAATAAAAATCAGGACAATAGATGAAGAGAAGGTCACTTTTCTTGTGAATGGTCATATATTGAAGTTGTATCATAAGCCACTCTCAAGAGAAGAATTTGTCAAGAAATTTAAGGAAAGCAGTGATATGAAGTTAATGAAGAAGAATTTTTCTTCTTCATCAACTTAAGTGAATTTTCTGAAGTCAGATATTGAAAAAAAAAAAATAGTAAAGTATAAACATGAAAACCAATCACTGATTGACATGTTTATACAGAAAAGGTGGAGTGAAAATCAGAATCTTTCTGACACTCTAGGTTTTCAAATCTGTTCTTTCTGCAAGTAGTTATTACAAAATCATAAGTGCAGATTCATTTCACTTATGATCCATCTCATTTCATCCATCCATACTCCATTTCATTCATTCATCCACACTTCATTCACTTCACTCCATGGTCCACCTCATTTTCATTCCATATTTTTAAAGTTTGATGTTTTTCTGCAATTGAATAATACATATCATGAATTGCAGGCCACTTCTCATACTTCACTCCATTTCATAAGATGTGATCCATTCCACTCCATTACTCACTTCATTCATATTCCATTACACCACATTTTATTATCCATCTTCACTCATTCCATACAACTTTCTATTCATGCTCCAAACCATTCCATTTCATGTTTCAAGTCTTCTACAGGTACATTCTGCAGCCAGTTAGACATTCTGCAGCCAGAGATCCTGAAGGCACTGTCTAGTAATCACCTGATCTGCAATAAAATGATCCTGCATATCCATGACAACAAGCAAAATAAAGAAGGTTATGAATACTCAAAAATTAATGATTTTCAGGAGAGAACAAAGCATATGAAGAACACAAAAAAAAAATCAGAGGAAAGGCAAAGGTAAAAGTTCTGATTATAATGACATATCATGAAAGATTTTAGTATAGTTAAGTTATGAATAATTCAAAAAGTTGTTTTAATTAATTTTTTTGATCATGCCTAACCAACCTCCCGCAAAAACTTTGGATAAAACTCCTTCTATTCCACCATTTCAAATCCCATATTTGATCATCATTTAAAAATCTAAACGGTTAAAGTGCTGAAGTGATTGGATTAGTCACGTCACTAGGCCAAAGCATTTAATGATGATTTCGAATTCGTTACAAAATATCTCCGCGGTCTTTTCTTCTGTGATATCCTTCAACTCATATACATCATCCTCACCTCATTATATTCATTCCGCAATCACTCCATATCATTCTTTCCCGTAGCCAATTTTTAACCATTCTGATATGTGAAACAAAGGCATCTCTGTAACAACCATTGTCACCGTGAATAGAGGAGCAACAATTTGAAGGTTGGAAAGAGGAGTTATGGGTCTTATAGTGAGGACTGAACCGGTTGGCACTAAGTACTTGGAAGGTTATCCTCAAGTCAGAGAAATGTTACAACAAGCAGGGTGGTTGCAATTCTTTGAAAAATTCAGTGGGTTTCACAAAGAGGTGACCAAAACGTTTGCAAGATCCTTCAAAGGAGCTGAGGTCGAGATAGGAGATATTAAATTCACCATTACAGAAGCTTCCATTGCAGAAGCAACCGAATTTCCCAGACAAGGAGAAAGGTGGTTTAAGAATAGAGAATTTCATAACGAAGCATGGAAGCAGATACTCAAGTCACCAGGTATGGACGTTACCATTTTTAAAAAGGGTATCCCTAGCTCTGCACTAAAGAACAAATGGAGGAACATGTTGCTTATCTTGCACAAATTCATCACTTGTGAAGGAAGATATGGTACTTTCTATGTCTATCATATTCGGTTGATAATGTATTTACTAGAAGAAGAACTTAATTTGCCCTTTTTCTTGCTTCAAAGTTTAAAGAAAATGGCCTCAAGTGTTCAAAAGAGAATTCAATTTTCTGAAAAACCAATTACACCATTTTCAAGTAATAGCCAAATTGATTTAATATTTCATTTGAGAAAATGGGAGATACACTGCAGAGTTCTTATGAGAAATCAGCTTTAGAGAACCGACAACTTCCACTCCTAAGGACAAACTCACAAAAATAAAGCACAGAAGATGGAAACTCTGGAAACTCTAAACCCAAAACAACACAAGAAAGTTAAAGAAAAGAAAATACTTCTCTAGAAATTAATTTGGGACAGAAGAAGTGCTCTTAAGAAAAGAGAGGACATAGAGAAAGGAAGTTTATAGACAAGGAGAAGGGCCATCTCAACCGAGGAGGAGCCACAGACTGAGGGGCATACTAAAGAAAAAAAAAGTTAAACAAACTGGAGTTATAAACATAGAAGATGAAGAAACACCTACTGAGGAGGATTTTGATGAAGAATTTCCAGAAATTGATCCTGCACAGCAATAAATTTACAACTGTGTTGAAACATTGGAGAGAAAAGCTTCAGAGAGTAGAGACAGAACCCCTAGTCCTCCACTGTCCGAAATAGATGTGCTAAGAAGAGATAAGTATGAGCCGTAAGTACTTAATAGAGATATACAAGAAGAGAGAATGAAATTAGAGTATGGAAAAGTTAGAACCTAAATCACATGAATTCAACTCTGTCTCTACAAATGCAAAAGTTGTACAAGGCCAGTGAAAAATTGAAGAAGAGAAATAAAAAGTTAACCAGGGCACTCACAAATTTGAGATTCAAGTTAGTCATAAGAAAGCCTGTATACCTTCAACTCAAAAAAGAAGAAGAAGAGGGCTCATGTCTTCTTTCCAGGAGAATTCCAGAGGTCTATGACAGTCGTATGAGCAGGCAAGAACTCCAGTGGGGGCATGAGCTCCAAGAATGTTCTTTCTTCCACCATATTCCACTCCATTTCTTTTGTCCATTGTTAATCTCAGGCTCAAATGATCAATAGAATTAGTTAAAATTGCTTTGAGAATGAATATCATGACTAACTTGATATGTTTTTATGATTTTCATTAACAATATACTTTTTAAACTAGATCTAGCACAACATTCGTAGCTAGCTGCCGATTCTCCGGGCACTGCCTTCACGTTCACTGGAAACGGTGTAATGTCTTGGATAAAATACATGTATTTATTCCACATCATTCCCTCATCATTTGTTGCTCTCCACGAAGCTTGAACGGAATTCTGTAGGCGGTTATGTACGTGGGAACTCAAACTAGGAGAGAGACTCCTAATAGGACAAGGATAGTCCAGAGGTCCTTAGTTCTATTATGTGACCACCATCAGAGTCCTATTTTGGTTTTTATTTGGAAAGACAATTATCCCTAGGTTATCTCAAAACAGTTATTTAAATTTGTTACAAATATGGCTCGGGAAACCGAGGGACAAGGTTAGATTTTGTATTTGACTGCTAGATTTCAGAAGTACGAAAACACTCTGTTTTGAAGTAATTTCTCTCTAATGCAAGAAGTATCACTTTATTGAAACATAATTTATCAATTCATGAGATTTTCATATATCTATATAGAGGGCCTCATTAGTAAATTTCTTGTTTATACTTAAGGGAGTAGGTATTTTAGTTTCATTTTTCATTTCTAATATTGATTAAGTCATTTACATAAGTATTTAATTTTTTAAGTTAGAGTTTTCCAAATTAAAATGAAGTTTTAATAATTATTTTTAATTTTAATTTCATAAAATATATACTCTATCTCTTTTGAATTTAAACTTGTTATTGTAAGAGAAAACATATACTCTTTACTACATTTTCTTTACCATTAAACACATTGTGATTATATTATATTGCTATTATTATAATATATTAAAATATATAAATGTATTTTAATTAATTAATCATTTCATTAAACACATTGTGATTATATTATATTGCTATTATTATAATATATTAAAATATATAAATGTATTTTAATTAATTAATCATTTCATTATTTATTGAGAAACTTTCAGTAATAATCTAAACTAAAAAATCTAATTTAAATTATATCAATTATGACTCATTTTTTTATATTACTAATTAAAATAAATTTCAAAATCCAATTAAAAATAATAAAATTGATTAAAACTTGTATATAAAATTATTCAAAAAAATACAAATTCATTGTATCATACCTTCCATTTGATTGAATCAAAATATATATATATATATATATATATATATATATATATATATATTACCAAACTTGTATGTAACATTATTCAAAAAAATACAAATTCATTGTATCATACCTTCCATTTGAATGAATCAAAAAAAAAAAAAATATATATATATATATATTACCTTCGAGATTGATTGAATAAATAAATAAAAAATTGTATTTTACACATTGCTGATAGTTGTTTTCTTTCTTATTTATTAATTTAATATTATTACCTTCCGAGAAATCAAATACCAAACCCTAAATGAGATGGTATAACTTTAATGCAAACGTCAGGGATTATGCCAAAAGTATTAGAAATTTTGGAAGTGGGTGAATTTTACGTGTGTAGGCGAAGTACGGAGAAGTTCATGTGATGGTTGTTTCCTCCCCGTGGGCTCCTATGATGAGAAGAGAATGGTGTTTAAAGTCATTTGGATTGTGATACCTCATCCTCTCACATGTACTGCTGTGCTGGACGCTTCATTGTCACTTGGGACGAAATAAACGGATTAAAAAATGTGGTGGCAACTCGCGTAAATGAAATGTATTTTTTCTTATAAATTATTTGTTTTGATACTTATATTTACATTAATATAACCACTTCAATTAGGAGATATTGGCTCCATTCTTTTCCTTTTTCTTTCCATGTCATCGATTATTGTTTTCTTAATTTAAAGATAAGAAAAAAGGTAAATGATACTCATACGCTAAGTAATTTCCCTTTCTTGTCCAAATGGTCCTCTTGATGTAACCAAACATTAAAGATCGCGACACGAAAGGGATATTTTTTATATTCAGAGGTCAAGACATGGAACCCTCCCTTACATTCACTGCATGCTTATTGTTATTTTTTAATAAAATGTTTTTTTTCCAATTAAAAAATATATGTGCAAATTGTATTTTTCACCAACACGGTATTAAAAAAACGAAAAGAAAGAAAAATAAATGTATCCCTACCTTAAACATGTATATAATCATTAAAAATTGACTACGTTAATGGTAAGAAAAACAAAAATATGTATCCCTACCTTAAACATCTATATAATCATTAAATATTGACTACATTCATGGGAAGGAATGTTAGGAATAAGGTTTCGACTCAAATTGGAAGAGTTAGTATTAATAGGCTATACATGTTAGGAATAGGGTTTCGACTCAAAATGGAAGAGTTAGTATTAATAGGCCATACAAGGTTTTACTTATTAGTAGAAATTTTGAGAACATACCTTTAAATAGTAATTACCAATGTCATGGCCATACCGGATTTTACTTACTAGTAGAAATTTTGGGACCATCTAGACCTTTAAATTAACAAGTACCAATGTCATGAAATATTTTTCATAATGCAATAAAACAAGGTAGCTTTATGCTTGATCATGCATCTTACAAAGTTATCTATGTGCTTTGATACGTAGCTTTATTAGCTTTGGTGAGACATAACAAAAAGAGGTTATCTTATAGCTAATAATATAATTAAATTAAATGTATCACATCATTTAAATAAATAAAAATGTAGATTAATAAAATTAATAAGTACATAATTTTAATTTGTTTGCATTGATTTTTTTAAATCTGTTAAAATTTTTTATTGGAAGTTATTGTTCTATTCACTTTAGTTTTAAGTATTTTAATATATTTAAGAATAAACACCTTAATGTTGATGGTTAACATTCATTGAAACTATGTTTGGTCTAATAGATATTAAGAAATGTAACAAATTACATGGATTGCTTCATAATTTTATTTTTGTGTTACAAAAACTTTAAGAGAACTATTCATAAATTACCATAGGCATTTTAGGAATTTTCCAATATCTTGTTTTATGACTGAGCTTGAGAGTTTCCTCTTATTTTAACAATCTTGATTTTCCTCTTCACGCTAGTCAAAATAGAGAGATACTTTTGGTCTTCTAGATTAGGTTTGATCACCTTCTTATAGTTTCTTAATTTTCTTTTATCCTCTAATTCATTATCACACCACAAATTTTTCTTAAATTTAGATTTAATAATATTTTTCATATTATTATTATATTATAAAGTGACCTCTTCCGGTATTCCGTGATAATTTAGCTATGATTTAATATGTTTATGCCAATCCTACTTGAGTTATGAATGGTTTTGACTAGATTTTGAAGCAATATAATGAGGCTTCGTGTCTTCTATGTTCTCTATCATGTTGTTGTACGTTAGGTAGCTATTCATAATTGAGGTCTAAATGAGGGAAAATTTTTCCAATGAGGAGGATATGATAAGGTATATTTCCTTTAATGATGAGATTATAGGCTATAAATATTTTTGTGTTTTACATACTTTTGTAACACCCTCTTCCCACATCTACCTAATTAACCGGTCAACTGGGGTGCACATGTGACGAGAGGCTACTATAATGAGTATCAACGTCCTAGGTGACATTAAGTAAGTGGAATCGATGGAAACACAACATACATACCTTGTACAACAACAACAACACCCCTTGGAGGTACCCCAACCATTCAAGCCTCTTACCCCTGGGTCACACTGACATTTTAACCTCTTTGAGCCATACCTATTGGCACATACTTGCATGCATACGTCGAGGAGGCTATATCCGTAAGCATAACATTGCATGCTAGCGGCCAGGGCCCCAAATACTCAATTTTGTGCCAGCGTCCCTGGGATTTGAGCCACCTTTTCAGGCCCATAATTTCATGAAAAGTTCAGAGATGATGAATAAAAACAAGACACTAATACATAAGTAATCACATCAATAATAACTCATCTGGTCCCCTCCTTGCGATGACAATAATTTTTTCAAACATGTGACAAACATGAAAATTACAGGTATAAACAACAAAAAAAGCATATGGGTCTCATACTTATCTTAGAATAGCTAAGAAACATTACTCCCCTACATCATTAACTCGAATACAATATATTTTACCATCGATACATTGTTCATTCATTTACAAGTAAAAAGATGGGTAGAGTCATATATCATCACTATCAACCTACATGATTATAACTAGCATAATAACAATAGAAATACAATGGATATAATAACAATAGAATCCACATAATAACCAGTGAATTTGCAAACCAAATACCAGGGGAATGAATTTCTCATTGATGAAAGTACAAACCAACCGGTGATAGGACCTCCACGTTCCACCCGACCATAAATTGGTTGAGCCAAGTCTCACCTCAGCCAATCAGCCCCATGCCATATTCGTAACATGAATGTTGGATCTCATCAAACACATCAATCAAAACCAATATAGGGCTTCCAGAGGCCAAAACACCTCAACCCTCAACCACCGATTCCACCTCATGGTCGAACATCACAACCATCATATATTGGTCTCTATCCAAGCTATCCAGGGCTCAAGAGTGTTTGTTATAACCATGTTCCAACCAAGGCTCCATGACTAGTAACTCAACCCACCAAGGGCTCCATAGCATTTTTAAAACCAAGGCTCCAGGACAAGTAACTCAACCCAATAGTTGTTTGCCAGGCTCCAGAGCGTTTTTCAAACCAAGGCTCTAGGAACTAATAACTCAACCCAAAAAATAAAGGAATCATGAGAACCAATAAGAAAATAATCAATTGAAATAAACCCAAAACACCATGGCTATCTAGAAAATGGAAAGGCTAGGAAAATCCACATGCATACACCCTGCATGCCAAAACTAGTGAGGAAAACATATATGCAACTTGGTACGTGTAATCAAATCTCATTGTAGTTGTTGATCCTGATGTCCACTTATGCTTTCCTTCTCTTATTTTTCCTTCATGCTCCAAATCACAAAGTATCCACACTCTCCATGAGTGCTACAAGAAAACTATAAGTATCCAAGAGTATGAGAGAGAGAGAGAGATAGAGAGAGAGAGAGAGTAATGAGAGAGATCCAAAAATGCACTGACAAAAAGTTAATCCAAAAGCTTACCAACTGATCCTTAAAAGCCTTTTTATTAGCGAGGCCTATAATTTCTTCATTTTCCATTATTTTCCTTCAATTTCCTCCTCACATGAAACATGTGACCTTTTACCTCCTTTTCTCCTAATTTCCATTATTTTCATAAATAAATGTGCCAAAAATACTTTTTTCCTCTTTAATGTCTTTTCCTTTTCCTTTTCCAATTTCCTCGGCCATAATAACTGAAATGAACAACCTCTAGGATGTTTTCCAAACATCTAGCTTGGAATAAGTGTCCCATCAACCGAAGTTATTTTTAACTTTTATTACTTGTAATTTTCACCAGGGCTATTACAGAAACCTCCCTGTTGGGGGAACACCGTCCATGGTGTTCAATGAGACCTAAAAAATAGCAAACTGCTAAAATATATATATATACTCCCTATGGAGATTTATAACATAACTCGTTGCAATATTTACAAGGAATATCCAGCTAAAAATACAAAATAATCATGACAATCATACCTTGTATTGGAGATTTATAACACAACTTATTACAGTTTTTACAATAGTATACACATATACACATTTTCTCAACTAGAAAATAAAAGGATATGATGTTCATATCAGTAATAAGGGAATCCAAAGGTTGACGCCTCCACCCTCAAGGTACTACCTGGGTTCACCTCCTTCTCAGGAATTCCATAATCCATTGCCAAATTCAAAGCTGCATCCAATGTCCAGTGCTACAATCCTGCGCTACTTTTCCTCTCAGTGAACAATTATTAGCTCATTATTCTAGGGCACATTCCCAATGTGCATTTGATTCCAGCTGTAAATTCTAATGAATAAAACAAATGCATCCTCATCCTTCCCTTCTCTGCTACACTGTCCCTAAGGAAATCTGGTCACCCCCTTCCGTGCAGTCATACACCTTCAAAGTTCCGCTGGCACCCCCATCCCGAGAAGTCCATCCCTTGGAAAGGCTTCCTCACATCGGAAGTTCAAACAATCAAGACATATCCCTACCTTAAAACCATCATATCAGTCATAACATGCTCATGGAAATAAATAGAAACTATTGGGTACTAGTGTCCCACAATGGCCCTGCTCCTGAAGTGATTTACCAACATATTGTTGCATGTTCCAATTCCTAAATTTATTGACGCTTCTAATTATTGAAGTCAGTTTCAATCACCCAATTGGGAATTTTCATGCTTCCTATACGAAGCACATAATTTCCATTAGTTTCAAAATAAATTGAAATAAATTCAAATCATACCTCATTGGTAGCTCGTCAATAAGGCACACTATAAATCTTGTTTACTTCCTGTCACCAAAAGTTAAACTGGTTGTTTGATCAAATCATCATTTATAATCATATCACATCTAGTTATCTCAAAACAAAACCATCATAGATCAAAATCATGAATCACATGCAATCATCATATTTAACCATAATCATAAATCACATCTAACAATCATTGTAGATCACCTCCATAGTAGAATTTAAATAAAATATTGATACTTATCCGAGTCTTACATTACCTATCAGGCTCCATTAAGCTCTTCCAGAGCTCCATCAAATTTCTCTTTCCCAACCAATTCCTAAGACTAAAAGCATAAAAGACAAGGACAAGGACAAGAAACAACAAGAAGAAAATCATGAAAATAATTAACAATATGACACCACAACCAAAGTGGCATAGCTATGCAACAGACATAAACATGTTGCAAATCAAGCACAAACGAATCTGAAAAGACCAAAAGCAAAAAATTCTCAACAAACAGCAAGACTCAATCCCCATGGTTCTTAGTGCTTCCCAGGGAAATCTCAAACTGAGCCTTGTTCAAGATTTCATAACAGTTTCTTTTTCCATGCAATCCCCTGCATCCTACTGCCATAAACACCTATTTTTCACTCCATAAATAAACATAAAAACAATCTAGTTACCTCACCTTGTTGTGCCAAGAACACTGACCTATAATTGAACACACATGTCATCCATATGTACCAATCATCAAGACAACATAGCTATCAATTCAAAATCAACTTTTACCATGACTAACAACCATGTCATAATCAACAATCAAATCACATTCATAAGTTATAATACATAATTCCACAACTATCACCTACTTACACTCAAATATATAACATATATCTCAGCACATATGTGTTAGCATAGCCATATTAAAACAACATCATTCCTTCATGCAATCTTACATGCACATATACTCATATCATGCAATTAATCAAACATTCAAACAAATTGCAAACAAAAAATGTTAAATAAATCAACTAGATGATGTAATAGACACCAAATCACTTAGACACCAAGTAGATGACATAATCAAACAATCCAAAACCATGTAGACAACATAAGAAAACTCATACCTTAATGTATCTCAGGGTAGGCGATCTTGTCTGCACAATCAATCTAGATTAGCACAATATAGATTCACAACAGATCAACTCAAACATAAATAATATCATGATATCCATAACAATAACTAACTAACATGTTCACATCATAAGCTCCTAAAAATTTTTCATTCATGCATAACAATCACATATGCACAATCAACCTAGATTAGTACACCACAATGTCACAAATAAGTTGAATCATACCTGAATTTCTTAACCTTAACCATCTGCATAGACCAACCCATTTTAGCATGATACATATAAAATAAAGATATTAATTATATAACCTAATCATCAAGTTAAATAATGTGTAACAACAATATGTTTACATAAAACATGCTTATCAACAACATATAACATAGTCATCAAGCTAACTACAAGTTAATATATAACATATTCATCAACAACATATAACATAGTCATCAAGTGAATACCATGCTTGACTAACCAATGCTTGTACATATGATTACACTAATTTACTAACATCTATCATGTATGTAACCATAAAATCAATAGAATAAAAGGCATGCACATAACCGTAATCCATATGACAACATTGATAAACTACCATTTATCATACATGTAACCAAAATAAAAATGGAATGAAAAACATATACATAACCCTAACACTTACAACAACCATGAATCACATACCTGCATGCCAAACATGCACACCTGTATGAAGATCTACTCTTACCCCACAATCCATTGTTGTAACTTCACTTCAATGATTTGCATCTCCTACTCTATCTCAACCATCACATTAGCATCATAACATACTAATATCATCATGATGACCTAATTGCATACAATTACCTTATGCACAACAACCTCAATTAAACCAATGAAAACTTGACCAAATTGACCCACTTGACATGTATAACCAAACATGAACGACCAATACATGTTCAACATATTACATCACATAATCAAGCGTACACGGAATAAACTGAATCATGACCAATATATAACCCTAACATAAGCAAGAAATGCATGTAAATTATACAAAAATAAGTAAGAAAGCATGCACGAATAATATACAAGCATGAGAAACACATAACCAGTCATACACTTATGAAAACATGTTGAAAACAACACCATCAAAACTTCCATGGAGACACCATTTCCACCATGTCCAATACAACACGGATGCAACAAGAACATACACCATAGGTACGAGAAACACATATGAAACCAATAGAAAAACATGAATAACATGCTGCCTATCCAGCCCAAGGTTTGAACCCTGCTTTGATACCACTCTATAACATCCTTTTCCTACATCTATTCAAGTAACCTGCCAACTGGCATAAACATGTGACAAGAGGATACTATAATGAGATTCAACCTCCTACGTAACCTTAAATAAGTGGAATTGATGAAAACACAACATACAGACCTTGTACAAGAACAACAATAGCCGCAGGAGGTAACCCAACCATTCAGGCCTCTTACCCCTGGGTCATACTTGCAGACCCCTCAATGGTAATTGGAACTTTTGTGGGACTTTTGGGTCTTCCTTATCTCACTCTAGTTATTTTCATTGTTTTATTGTAAAGAGGGGTTTGTCTTGGCCTTTTCTTCTTGGATTTCACAAGAGTTCCTAAGGTAAATTAAGTGGCAGCCACCTCATCCTCAGCATTCCTTGGTGAAAAAATGGTTTGTTGAGGGGATCTATGAGTTTCCTTTGGTTCAATGGTATGTTTATAACTCAAGGCCTCCTATTCTAACTTTTCTCCCCTTTCTTCCTCATCATTTCCTTCTTCTTCCTCTTCCTCTTCTATTTTCTCTTCATCTATTTCCATTTCTGTTGTCATCTCTGTCTCTTCTTCCTTTGATTTGCTGTCTCCACCCCTAATGCTAGATATAGGGGTTTCCCCGAGAGTAATGCTATTGGTTCCTATTAGTGCCTCTATGTCCATGTCTCTAAACTTGGACCATGGGATAGGAATTCTTAAGTTTTTTAGGGAGTCCTCCACTATCAACTTAATAAGGCCATGATGGGCTAAGTGTTTATGCTTCCGTTCTCTGACTTTATGGATCATGTCCCTGATGGACTGGAGGAGGAATTAAGGTACATTCAATATCTAGTCAAGAGGCAAATTTTCTTGGTATCTGAGCTGAGGCAATAGCCTAAAGTGATAGCCATACACTAAACATAATCTTCCTTCACAGGAAATGTATCTTAATATGTTATAAGCTACCTCATCCCATGGATAAGGAAAATTTTCTCTCCTAAACCCATTATTATCTTCCACGGGTATCTCCCTAGACCTAAATAAATTCTTCATTGCAGTGGCACTACTTTCCATGTCTTCCCTATTCCAATTAATGCCTAGGGGCAGTGTGGTTAGTCTTCTGATTACTTAAAGCCTTATTGTAATGAATAACCCTCTTATTATAGTGGTGGTACTCACATCTGACTGAGAATTTAAATCCATAACAAACTCAAAGGAAACTTCATCATCGTATCCCTTTATCAATTCAAGGAAGCCTAACCATTGATGTCTCCTAAATATACCTTCTACAGGAGGGTGAAAATCAATCATTCTGGTGTTTGAAGGTTCTCTCCTATTGAACCCATCTCCCATCTCTTGTTGTTTCTCTTGACAAGGTTTAGGAAAGGTTCTTCTTTTATGGCCTTAGTTTTTAATTCAAAGGTAGAAGAGGGTCACAAAGCTTATTATCACTCCAATTCTTTGTACTTACCTCATATTTCCTTCACAGAGAACCCTTCAATTTCACAATTTTATGACTATTGAATGCAAATTTTTTAGGAGAAATTTGTGAAATTATGATGGAGATGTGAGGTGATGGAAACTTAGATCTTAGGTTGATTCTATGAGATGAAAAATGGTAATTTTCTGAACCAATTTGGAATTTTTTAGCATGCATATGCCTCCTCTATCTTATTGTAGAACTCCTCGGCTCTTCCTGTAGCCATCACAAGACTTATTATAGTAGTTATAGAACTTCTTGTAGCATTTTCCTGTAGCAATAGTGGTTCGAGGTTCGAAGCTCCTCGATGGATTGCAAGATTTTCCCTCTCCCTAAATATTCTTAAAATGGAAAAATATGCGAATGGAAGTGTTATCACCCAAAAATTCTCAAAAAAACATCATTGTGTTATGTTTGTTTTTGGTCATGTTTCAAATTAGGTTTTGAAGTCAATTTATGGTTTGGTTAAGGGTAGGTTAGATTTTTAGGTTTGAACCTTCCTTAGTGTTAAATAAATTCATTTTAAAGATTTTTCATGTCAAGTCATTCATTATTTCATAATTCATTTCATTTCCATAAGTTTTTTCATCAAAATTGTCCAATTAGCCAAGAAACCTTACTTTCGTAGCACCACTACTTCAAAAAAGTCGTTTTGTGTTGCAAAATGACTGTCTTTTCATAGCACAATATGAAGCAAAAACTCTATTTTCTGGTTTTGAGTAGTCAACGTCCAAGGAGGTTTATGATCAATTGGAAATGAATTTAGGAAAATAGAAAACGGTTTTTCTTCCTAACATACCTAACTACAAAAACCTTTCTCATTTTCGTCAAATTCATTAGGAGGTGGGAGCCATTGATAAAATAAAATACGTTATGAAACTATTGTTACAAAATGTCCTGTACATGACTATTTAGCAGTCAACTTCAAGTTCAGTTTTTTGACAAATGAAAAAATATTTTAGAATTCTGAACAAGTTTTGTCTTTATCATAGCCCTAAATACAATAACCTCTCTCACTTTTCTCATATGTGTTATCTGTGGGGATATAAAAGGATTTCTTTGAAGCCCTATTTTCAAAAATAGAGTTTTCCTGTTTTACACATTTGTTTCAAAGGAAGTTTATGGACAGCAGGAGATATGGTTCAAAAAATCAAGAGAGTTTTTTATTCAAGACGTAATGTCCTACAAAAAACTTCTTCAGTTTCCTAAAATACATCATCGAGTAAGAGATACAGTCTCTGTCCCAAGACCTATTTTTCAGGAAAAAACAAGAAAAACCAATAGGCCAACCTATTGCAAATGAAGAAGGGACCTCAAGAAGGCTGGAATAACTCTGTTTTTCAAGTGATATGATGAAATCAGGTCTATTTTAATTTTTTGGCACATTCACACTTTACATTTTGGAAAAATTTGGAATAATCTGCATACTCAGCAGTTTCATAGCGCATTCAGTGTAAAAAAGCAGAAAAGCGTTACGAAACTGTTGTAGCTGCTTTTTTTACTCATTTTGGTCAATTTTTGAGAGGTTGAAGAGTGAGTCAAGAGCAGAAAATGATATGGGAGATGTATTAAGGGGTATGAAAAGTGATTCAAGTGGAAAGGATTCAATTTTTGAAGAATTAAGACTTGAAATGACAGTTTTTCAAAGGCGCTACGAAACCGCTGTGTTTTCGTAGCATACTTTATTACAGCTTTCTTAAAAAGTTTTTGGAAGTGGTTTTGACATACTGGAGGCTAGGGATATGTGAGGAGACATTTTAAGATAATATCCAACGTCTAAGGACCACAAAATCAAGCTTAATTTATGATCAAATTTTTCAAAGAATGCAAAAGATGTGATGCTTAAAAAACAGGGTATGGTTTCCTGTTTTTGTGGAGGTCAAACAAAGTGGACATGAAGAGCTGAAGCCCATCATTAAAATTCGACTATGTGTTTTTAAAATTGGAAAATGATGTAAATGTAGGTGGATAAGGTTGTTTTAGATAACAATAAGCAGTTTGGGTCCTTTTTGGATTAGGACTGTTAAGTAGATTAGGTGTCTTTATGTAATAAATTCCATATCTTACAGTTATGCAAGGTTTCAGTTACTGTCAGTAGTTATAAATTCGATTTATCTAGCCTAGAGGCAGGTCATCACATGTTTTAATATGCCTATTAAAGACCAAGGGGTCGAATTAGGAAAAGGGTTGGACATTTGTTAGCAAAAAGACTATGTTTATTGTAAATGATTGTTTTCAGCTTAATACAGAATTTCTACTTAGACAACTCAAGATTCATGAAGAGTTCTTGTATGTTCTTGTTCTGATGGAATATTTTTAATATTATATTGCAATGGTGTTTGCTTATGTTACTCAGAATTCATCAATGATTCTCTAACTTCCTTCATAGACAAATTGACTGTGTGTTTCACTGTTTTACATGTGTATTCCTTGACTTGAACTCTGATATGCTTTGACTTCCATGCTAGGTATATTGTTTTGGTTATGTTGAAACTATTATTACTCCATAAGCCCAATTTACACTTTTTAATGTGATTTACAAGTATTTTATATCATTTATCTGCTTTTACCCCATATAGAGTTAGCCATCTACATATTTATCAAAAATCATAAACCCTTGAGAGAGCCCTCTCAGGTTGAGGAGGCTAAGCCTCAGAAAAAATATTGGTTTGAAATAGTTGCACAATATTAGTTTGATGAGCATCCTATGAGGTCTGATTTTGTGATAACATTTTGGTGCATCTGTCGGGAGTCTAAAGATTATACTTTCCCAAGATTTTGAAACTGAACTTTTGAAGGTAGCAGGAGCTCAGGAAAATTTTCGAGGCTGCATCTACCTTAGCGAATCCACACATCAAATAATAAATTTGAAGGTGACTCCACTGCTTAAAGATCAGTAGCTTGATGAAGTTTCAATATGAATTCCATTGCAAGAATAAATGCTATGTATGCTCCTATGAATTGGTCTCACATCCCTGGTTTTCCAAATCCTATGCCAAAGGTTGAATGGCTAACTGATCTTCCTATATTCAAAGATGAAAATAAATACAATGCTGCTCTTCATTTGGTTAGATTCCATATGCATGTACACAGTATTAAGGTTCAGTTCCCTGAGGATTGTCTCATGAAGATATTTATGGCCAGTTTGGAAGGAAAAGCACGGCCTTGGTATGAAAGCTTGCCAAATGGTTCTTTATATTCTCTTGTTGATTTCCATGTTGCATTTTAAGACGTATGAAGAGTGTCATCCCTCCTTATTTCTGGTCAAAGACTGTTGTAAACACTGTGTGAGTTTTATTGAATATTTTGAGAATTTTTATGAAGATGAGTTCATGGATGAGGAAATTTTAGAAGCTCTTCATGAAAATCCCTTTCATCACCAAGAAGAAAGGATAGCCTTTTTCTTAGATGAAAATGAAACCCAGTAGGAGTTTATTTATGAAAATTATGATACATCCTCTGAGTTTGATGAAAGGTTGCAGCAAACTTGTCAGTATTTTGATCATCAAGAGTATGAGAGCCATTGCAAACAACAAGAGGAAATACTGGAAGATAGTTTCTATAACCCTCAAGTTAAGGAAAGTGTTGATTTTTCATATCTTTCCTAATATCAGCTTACATCAAATAATGATCACACTAAGGAAAAAGTGGGTCAAAATTTTTCTTTATCCTTGTCTTCTAATCTGAAATCATTTAAGTGCAAGTCAGAAGATAAGATTCAGTTTGTGGATGAAGTTACGAGAACGTTGAAAAGGACATTCAAGTTTCAAAAGATAAAATTCAATCTTATAGTATTCATGATCAAGATCAGTATTTTCAAATGATTTTAATGCTAGAACACAAAGAGGGGGTGTTTCTACCTTTCTTCTTAGAGATTGAGGAAAAATACATTGTTTTTGTAAATCAGTTTGAAAGCACACAAGTGAAGCCTTATGTTGTTGATCAAAGCATGGATGATTTGTCCAAAGTTGAGGAATGTCATGAGAAGCATCAAACATATCATGTCTTCTTTGATCCTATAGTTGAATACATGGAAGAGTTCTACAGTTCAGATTTCCAGTTATATTTTCATTTTGAATATCAGTGTTGCCTTGGTCATTTCAGTATCATTTTTACTTTTGGTTCAAGTACAGTCAAGAGATTCAAGTGTCGGATTAGATCAATGACTGGCTTCATTGGAAGTTTCATGTTCCTTGAGTTATAAATGGAGATTGCAGCTAATAGGGTAGGTAGGAGTGTGTGAATAAGCCCAAATTTGACTGAGCATATTTTCAGTAGGTATAGATTTGGTTCTTCTGTAGTGATCATCAAGCTTGAGCTCAAGGTGAAGGCTATAAGAGTTTGAATAAGAGCTTGGGAATTTCAATTTTTTTTCTTTTTTTGGTCAAGAAAATGGATAACAAAACTAGAACTGCTGGTTCTTAGTGTACCACAGGGGCACACTATCCCAAGTGGAGCCTCTTTTATCACCCAAAAATTCTCAAAAAAACATGATTGTGTTATTTTATTTTTTTTCAAGTTTCAAATTAGGTTTAGAAGTCAATTTAGGTTTTGGTGAAGGGTAGGTTATATTTTTAGGTTTGAACCTTCCTTAATGTTAAATAAATTCATTTTAAAGATTTTTCATGTCAAGTCATTCATCATTTCATCATTAATTTTATTTCCCTAAGTTTTTTCATCAAAACTGTCCAATTATCCAAGAAACCTTACTTTTGTAGTGCCACTAGTTCAAAAATGTTGTTTTATGCTACGAAAGCACTGTCTTTTCGTAGCGCAATATGAAGCAAAAAATATGTTTTCTAGTTTTGAGTATTCAACTTCCAAGGAGGTTTCTAAGCAACTAAAAATGAATTTAGGAAACTTGAAAGAGTTTTTTCTTCCCAACTGACCCAACTACAAAAACCTCTCTCAGTTTCCTCAAATTCATTATGAGGTGGGAGCAATTGATAAATTAAAATGCGCTATGAAATTGTTGTTACAAAATGTCCTATACATGACTGTTTAACAGTCAACTTAGAATTCAGTACCTGGCCAAATGTAAAATAATTTTGGAATTATAAAATAGTTTTCTCTTTATCATAGCCCCAGCTACAGTAACCTCTCTCACTTTTCTCATATGTGTTATCAGTGGGGATATACAAGGCTTTCTTTGAATCCCTATTTTCAGAAACAAAGTTTTCCTGTTTTACACATTTGTTTCAAAGGAAGTTTCTGGACAGTAGGAGATATGGTTAAAAAAAAGAAGATATTTTTATTCAAGACATAATGGCCTACAAAAACCTCCTTCAGTTTCTCAAAATACATCATGGAGTAAGAGATATAGGCTCTGTCTCGAGACCTATTGTTCAGGAAAAAATAGGAAAAACCAATAGGCCAAACTATTGCAAATGAAGAAGGGACCTCAAGAAGGCTAGAATAACTCTGTTTTTCAAGTGATATGATGAAATCAGGTCTATTTTAAGTTTTTGGCACATTCACACTTTACATTTTGGAAAAATTTGGAAGAATCTTCATACTCAGCAGTTTCGTAGCGCATTCAGTGTAAAAAAGCAAAAAATCGCTATAAAATTGTTGTAGCTGCTTTTCTTGCTCATTTTGGTAAATTTTTGAGAGGTTGAAGAGTGATTCAAGAGCTGAAACTAATATGGGAGATGTATTAAGGGGTATGTGAAGTGATGAAAGTGGAAAGAATTTAGTTTTTGAAGAATTAGGACTTGAAATGACAGTTTTTCAAAGGCGCTACGAAACTGTTGTGTTTTCGTAGCACAGTTTTGATAGGTGAGGAGACATTTTAAGATAATATCCAACATCTAAGGACTACAAAATCAAGATTAATTTATGATCAGATTGTTCAAATAATTCAAGGATGTGATGCCTAAAAAACATGGTATGGTTTCCTATTTTTTTGGAGGTCAAACAAAGTGGACATGAAGAGCTGAAGCCCATCATTCAAATTCGACTATGTGTTGTTCCAATTGGAAAATGATGTAAATGTAGGTGGATAAGGCTGTTTTAGATAACAATAAGCAGGTTGAGTACTTTTTGGATTAGTACTATTAAGTAGATTAGGTGTCTTTATGTAATAAATTCCATATCTTACAGTTATGCAAGGTGTCAGTTACTGTCAGTAGTTGGAAATTCGATGTATCTAGCCTAGAGGCAGATCATGACATGTTGTAATATCTCTATTAAAGACAAAGGGGTTGAATTAAAAAAAGGGTTGGAAATTTGTTAGCAAAAATACTGTGTTTATTGTAAATTACTGTTTTCAGCTTAATACAGAATGTCTACTTAGACAACTCAAGATTCATGAAGAGTTCTTGTATGTTCTTGTTCTGATGGCATATTTTCAATATTCTATTGCAGTGGTGTTTTCTTATGTTACTCAGAATTCATCAATGATGCTTTGACTTCTTTCATAGACAAATTGACTGTGTGTTTCCCTATTTTACATGTGTATTCCTTGACTTGAACTGTGATATGATTTGACTTCCATGCTAGGTAGATTGTTTTGGTTATGATGAAACTATTATGACTCCATAAGCCCAATGTACACTTTCTAATGTGATTTACAACCAATTTATATCATTTATATGTTTTTACCCCATATAGAGTTATCCATCTACATATTTATCAAAAATCATAAACCCTTGAGAGGGCCTTCTCAGGTTGAGGAGGCTAAGCCTCAGCCAAAAGATTGGTTTGAAATAGTTGCATAATATTAGTTTGATGAGCAGCCTATCAGGTCTGATTTTTTGATAACAGGAAGCATGATCAAGTATGTTATATGTTATTTTGAGTTGGCTTGGAGCATTGTGTTGATTTTTCCCTCACACAATGTTTCCTCATTTAGACCATTGGTCCCACTCAAAGTTATCATTCTCTTCTCCCTCGTAATCAAAACACACTCCTGGTGATCATAATTTAACTAATTTGAAAGAACCACATTGCATGAGGACTCTACCAATCACCTTTAGTTCAACTAGTCAAGGGTGGCCAATTTAATGAGCCACCTTTAGCTTATTAAAGTTTTCCCTCTCAAAATTCATTTATTTAGTCACTTATGCATAAAGCGGGGGTGAGAGAGTGTCATACCTGAGCCCTACCTCCTTGTCAAATTATTGCAGGGTATTTCATGCTGGAGATGGACCATTTGAGTGGCATCAAATCAGTTTGTATTACTCCCTAAGCTTTTGTTATGTGCCTTCATTCCTTTTGAGGTTCTTAACCAGATTTTTTTATTGTGTATGCAGGTAGCTTATTGAGTCTTCAAGTATCTATTTTTTGGTGGTGAATCCTTCTTGGAGTGCCATTTTTTCCTTCAAATTAATATCACGAGTCTTCCCTATCTCCATGGATGATCAAAAAAAAAATTAGGGGTTTTTTTGTGCTTACACAGGGCTTGCTACAAGAAGTTGATTCTTCCTGTAGCACCATATTTCTTTGCCTGTTTGGCCTCTAAATTTTCATGGGTGATGAGGAAGAGTCTGGATATGTGTTAGGGTAATGGAATGATGATTATAGGATGATGATATGATTATGAGGAACTGGTGTGGCCATGGTAAAATGGAGTGAAGTAACTCTTCGTTTGTTTTAGAAAAAATATTTTATAGAGGAGACAGAGTGTAGGGTTTGAGTGAAAAAAAATTGTGGTTGAGATGGAGGAGTGATGAGAGGGTGAAAGGAAATGGTGGAAGGACTCTCCCCATGTAAGTTTTGAAACCACATGGCCCTTGGTGACTGCTCTTTGTCTTTGATCCACCCTCCTATATCTTCATTTAACTTCTTGTAACAACACAGAAACTTCTTGTAGCACCACTAAGCAGGTGCAAAATGTTGACATTTGAGCTCATAGGATCATGTGTTTTGGTGCTGGAGAGAGAGTGAATGCATGGGGGGTGAAGAGAAATTGGAGATTTCCCTTACTTTATGACCATGAAATTCCACTGCTCATAACCTTGCAAGACAGAGAAAACAAAAGGTCAAGAGTCACGGTGTCATCTCACCTTCCTATATTTATTTTTATTTTTCAATACTAGTGGGCTACCTCAGAAGAGGTTTTCAACCAAAAAGCTTCCAATGGGCACCTCAAAGAGGTTTTCACTTAGGCATCTTTTGGTTTTTTTATTTTCCCCTTTTTTTTCTCCATGACTGCCTCAGAGAGGTTTTTAATCCTGGAGTTGGACATGGATGCCTCATGGAGGTTTTCACCCATGCATCTTTAATTATTTATTTATTTTCTCTAGGAGGGTTGTGGATTGGGAGATATGAGGCTCCCAATTACATTTACTTCCTTCTTGATTGTATTGATGAAATCTACCTTAGACATGGGATTCTTGTATACTTTTAGCCTATAGACATTGAAAAGAAGAGGGATCCCCTCCTCATCAATGGTTGTGATCTAAGTAACCGCATTGTCATGGCATTTATCTATCGGGTATGGGCACAACCATATTTTCATCAGCTTCTCTTTAAAGTCCTTGAACATGGAGTAATATAGCAAAGCTCCTTCCCATTCTTGGAATAATTTCTACTTGATGTGCCTATCGTGCCAAACATTTCTCTGCAATTGTATGACTTTAGTGTGGAGGAGGGCCTACATTATGAATTCATCCGGGCCATTTAGTTGAAGCAACCTTTATTTTTGTGCCCTTGTGACATATAAATCCAATTGGGTTGTCATTATCAGAGTGTTATATTCAAATTAAATAGAAATTAAATCTTTCTTCCCATCAACCAAATCATATATAGTGAACCCAATAGCTGTCTTCCAGGTGGTAGTATAGGCCCAAGTTTCCTCCACTAATCTGTCCACACAATCTTTCCTCCGGTTTCTCACTACCTTAGTGAGGGTTGTTAGCATAAATTCTTAGTGTAAGTGTATGAAAAGAGCTCACTTTAGCTATGCATGACAAACAACCCTAACAACATATACAACTGCTAAATTTTTTTAGATATGCAAGTGATAGTTAAAACAAATGCTACTAGAAACCCAATCTATGCAGTAAAAGTAGTTAAACCGTGAAAATATGTAATAAATGCTCCAATGAATAAGACAAGATATAAAGAATTTATATATATTATAGCACCTGGGAAGGGAACAAAGAATGATGTTACTAGTCCCCCTCAATGGGATGGGTTCTTGGTTGTCCTCAACACTTCAGATCCAAAAGTGTCTCTCTCTCAATGGTGAAGAAAACCAAAAAATGTGTTAAACTCTATGTGAGCTCAAGAAGCAAGAAAATAGTATCAGCAATGAGAATTATCAAAGCACAACAATGAAAGTGATAAAAGTAAATAATTAATGGAAAACCCTCCTATTTATAAAAAATATTGAGTTATCCTCGATAATGGCAAATAATAAAATATTATTAACCAAGATCGAGATCTAAATGCTTGGAATATTTTATTATATTTTGTTGGAGGGGAAAGGAATTTAAATCGGTTAAATACCTTTATTTAGAAAAAATAAACAAATAAATGATTTATTTATTATTTCAATAATGGTGTTAAGGAATAATTTAACAAATAATGATTTGTTTAGTAATTTCTAGGTGATTTAGTCAAATTTAAAAAGGAGTAATAACTAAATAATGGTTTAAATAATTATTCCTAGAGAAAAATAAGTTAAATAATGATTTATCTAATTATTTCTCATAATTGGGTTAAATATGACTAGGAATATTATTTAAACAATGGTTTAATTAATTATTCCTAGAGGAAAATCAAATAAATAATGATTTATTTAATTATTCGTCATGGGGTTTCCTGTTAGAACCATAAATAACTTAATAAAATATGGTTTATTAAATTATTTCTTATAGTGAAAGTAATTTAACTATGGTAAAATTGGTCTTACATGGTGTACTTTGATCCATCTAACTGTAAATGGTTATATGACCAAAAATTAGTGTAACAGATTTTCCCCCAATGTGCGAGTGTTAGGAGCTAATCGTATGACTGAAGTACGTTGTAAGAACACAATCACTAGACACTGAAGGGGAGTTAGAGAGAGAGAGAGAGAGATACATAGACAGAGGGAAGCAAGCAGGACAATAACCGAGGGGGTGAGACCTACAAATGATATAAGTCTCCTTTAATGTTTGGTTGCTTGTTCTCAGTGAGGCAGGGGAGGCATACCTATGCCCGCTGAGATGACAAAGTACAAAGAATAATGGTGTGCCCAGTAAAATGAGACTGAGCTATAAAGTACATGATAAATGGTATATGACATGCTAGCATAAAATGGGCTAGGAAAAAAATATAATGGTTCCCACATACATACTGTGCCTGGGACAACATCCAGGACTGAATACAATAATATATGAGTACATGAAACATAATAAAAACAAAAGAAGCCCTGATAAATATGAAAGGGATTTGAAAATATGAATGGATCATATGAGTGATACATGCATGCTAAGGGCACTGCAAGCAGCTGGAATCGAACCCATCAAATATGAAAAGCTACATCTGAGGTTGTAGCATAATGTGAGGTCATCCAGACATGTGGGGGGCTACCTGAAGGGCCACCCCCTCATGAGGTTTGAAACATCTCACACACACCTGGGAATTACTGGTACAATCTCCTAGATCACCGAACCATCAAGTATACGAATCTCATTCATGCTGAAGCAAAGAGGATGAGAAAAAATCAAGTCAAAGGGAAATGATGATTCCCTTTTCCTGATCCGAGGCAACCAACAAGAATGGAAGCTGGGACCAAGGTACATCACCCTATAGACCTATCTTCTAGAATGAATGTGTTGAATTCGATAGAAGGAGGTCTGCCATAGGTGAGGCAATGAGTAATCCTCAACTAAGGCACGAGGGATCATAGTAAAGTGACTAATGGAATAAAACCAGGGATGATGATTGAATGGGGGATACTAAGTAGTTGATGGATGACTTCCCTTGTCAGAGCATAAAAATCATGGATGACCTAGTAGTGACTAACTCGATTCCAGAGGGGATGGGGAAAAGTATGAATAGAGGCAAAAATGGGCGACACGAGAGAGGTACGAGGAAAAAATTCATGGAATATTGTAACATGAGGCAAAGGGACTTAGAAAAGACTCCATGAATGTGATGGTGACTAAACTCGGATGCTCTGAACAAGGGTGACTCGATGAGGCTGCCACACAGAATAGGCTCGGTGGGGACCATAAAATCATGAGCACAAGATGGTTACTCATGACAGAAATCTACACATGTATTGAAAAGTATGAAGGAAAAGTGGTGTCCCAAGTAAAAGTAGCGCAAGTGAAGAAATCTGATTTTGAGAGGCAGCAAAGTGACCCTTATTGGAAAAATGGTTTTTGAGTGAATTATCAAATCACCAAAAACAAAAGGATACCCATTTTAGAGCTCGGTGAGCGATTTCCAATGGTGATGACAGTTCATCAAACCAATCTACAGTTTGGTCACAATTGGCGAAAGAAAAAATATGGTTTTTATTTTAATAGGGAGATTCTCTCCAATTTGATTCAATTTCTAGTTGAGTTGTGGTGAATTTAGATAGGAGGATAAGGCCCTAAATCTTGTGTCGATCATAGCGGACAAATCGACAGTTCGAATCAAGATCCACCAGTTGCAGGTTGGTGGCCTAACCTTACTCTACATTTTTAGTGGTTTAGATTTTGAGATTAGGTGCCTAGAGCCTAGGAACAACACTCTGCCCATCCTCATGACTGGCTCGCACTTTCTGGGACCTGTACTACAATATGGCTCACAATTTCCAGAGGGAAAAACTGCGAGCTCGCAGATACAGGGATGGAAAATTGCGAGTTGGCATAAAAGTGGGTTTTGTCCTATTTTTGGTTAGGGACTGGGACTTGATGATTTGGGATGATTTTTTTTCTCTCTCTGAGATGAAAAACATACTGGGTTTGTGCAGGTATGGAAGAGCTAAAGATAAACTAGAGAGAGAGGGATTTGGATGCAATTCATGCTGAGATCCAATGGGATGATGTGGTCTGAGGTGCACTTGCGAGGTACGGTTTTCTCAAGTTGGCTGAGAACCAATTGATGAGGGCATGGGAGCCCTTTCTGTCCAAGATAGTCAACTACTAGGATCCAGACCAAGAGGCATTTATAGTGCACTGGCACCAGATCAAGTTGACCATATAGGGCATCTACTTCCTGACCAGACTCCTTCCACTAGGGGTGGTGGGAAATATACATTCGGTGTTACCGCGAGGGTAGAACATATTAGATTTTATGGAATGAAACTACAGACCAGATTCTTGCACTAAGGGCATGACCATATTGATCGGTGATATAGTGAGGCTAGAGACACGGGCTGTTGCTGCAGCAGTATTATGGATCTTGGCCAACCAGGCTTTCCACCACATCACTAGAGGACAGATGATGTTAATAGTTGAGAGTGTACTGAGTGGGACCTACTATGGGTGGGCCCAGTTGATGTTGTCGTCGGTGAAACTACAGTTGTTGCTATGGAAGAAAAAGGTGAACCATGATTGTGCTTTCGGTACAATTTTTTTCTTGTTTTTCTTAAAGAATATCCCCACACTTCGACCTCATGTACAAATTCAAGATGGGGCCCCATGAGATTCCAAGATGCACCACTTGGAGCAGCTACTGCAAAGAGGAGGAGGCAGGGGAGTCAGACGGTTGTTCTGACCAGAGTTATTCCCACATTTGGATCAGATGCCTCTATATATAGACATATATCCATATAGTGGTATGAAATTTCAGGGGAACCTTCACTTGCCACTTCGACCGAGTCGAGCATGGGGACCAGATGGTAAGTGAAATTTGTTATATATTATGATGCATTTTAAAGTTTTTAGAATATGTATCTGGTATTGATTCGTTACTTTTTGTATGCAGATCTAGCATCTATGAAGCCGATAGGGTATATGGGATGACACACAATGCTAGGATGGCACAATCTTGAGGACCGATACATCAAATAATTTATCGGGCTACCCTTGGATTGGTGAGGGGTCATGCGGTGCATGGCGATCAGGTTGTGCGGTATCTATGGGCTATAGGTGCCGAGCCATTGGCTCAAGACCCTCCAGATAGTGATTAGATGTAGGGGCATGTGGTGCCCCCATTTTCTATTTTGCAACATGTTATGGGCATGTCAAATGTATTAGAGTAGTGGACTCCAAAAAATTTATGATTTTATGGACACATATTATGGATACACATATTTTTATATATGACGATTATATATTTCACCATTTCTTTGTGATTATAGTCTTGTGTTAAATTCATGTGATAAGTGCCAATCTAGAATATTTCTTGCAATTCTATCTACATAGTGATTATGGGCTCTAGGTACATGACTGAATGTAATGGTTTCAAATTAACGCCCTAAGAAATTAACTCATAAATATATTATAAAAAGGACATGGTTATTCACACGATACATGCCATTCAATTGCATGAACAAAATCAAGGAATCTAAACGAACATGAAGATGAAGGATGTGATGATCAAGGGAATCAACTAACAAACCTATCACTGCATCATATTTGTCCTGGTTGTTGGTGGCAGATCCAATGCATATGCCATTGGAGAGGAATAATGAGTTCATGGGGGTAAAAAAGGCCCAAGATATGGAGGCTAGATTCCGTGAGAAGTGACTTGCACCATCAGCATAGCTGATATACGGTGTGGATGATGGATCCATATGAAAGGCGCCACAAGACAACAAATGAGATGATGAACAATGAAAGCTACCTAAATGCATGACAGAAATAGAACGCGCATCTTAATGGGAGATGTTATGGGTAAAATATCTTAAGGTAGAGTCCATTGAGAGAGTTATGGAGGCGTTGGCCTTCGAAATCCTGTAGAAGGTATGCCCCCTTTCCCAGGTCCTTATTATTGATGCAAGGTCCTAACTGTTAGGGTCCCATGATTTGGTTGATTGGCAAGCCAAATGACAGTGTAACATCTAACCAATCTTTGAAGCCCAAGGACCTAGCCTTCCTGGACTCAAAGAGGGCTCTCTCTATTTGTGTAAGGGATATCTGTCTGTTCGCTTATTATGTTCTGATTTTAGGCTAGTTATGAAGTAGGTTTTTTGGTTTTGGTTTTTAGGTTGTGAGGGATGAAACTGATCAAAGATATAATATAGGTAAAAAGATGTCAGATCAACTGGGCTATGGGGTCGAAGAGGTCAAGAAAGCTATCAGATGGTGATACAAAGTTGTTGAAGGGCCAATTTTATTCGAGGCAAAATGGATCTTTGGGAAAAATGGAGTAAGATGGACATCAAGTTTGTGAATAACAAAGGATTCCAAGAATAACTAGTTTAATAGCCGACATAAACATGGTAGGGAAAACCATTAATCATGAGAAATGTAACTTTAAGCTAATCAATGCATAGAAATAAACATTCAAGCCATGCATAAAGATATGTAACTCTCTAACTTTATGAAATGGTTATCAGACTTTGGGGAAATACACTTAAGACAAACAAACAACTCAAATCACTATGTCGGAATGCCTAAACATAGTACTTCAAGTTATTGGGCACTTTGAAAACAAGATTGCATAGTCTTAGGCAAAGGGCAAGATTAGAACAAGACCTCCTTGGTTCAACAAATGACAATCTAATCAGTCAAAGAGAAATTTCATGGATGGAGCTATGGCTAGCCATGAGTAAGTAGGGCATACCGTAAATAATACTTAGCATGCATAAAACCATGAATGCAACACACAACAATATCCTTAAGTTATTAAAGACCAATCAAGAATTCTTTAATGTGACTAAGAATGAAGAAAACATGGAAGCTATTTAGAAACAAGAAATTTGAGGTGCCTCCAAGGGCATGTCTCAAATTTTTTCTCTATTGTCCTATAGCAAGCAAGAACATGGATTTATGAATGAGAACTAGGAAACAAAACAAAGAGAGACACACTATACCATTCTACTCCTTCCTATAATAGCTGGCCTAGAGGATTTGAACAATAGACCTCATTTAGGATTACTCCTTCCTTTACTTGACTAACCTTGGGATTCTTTTGAGAAAGAACCCCTTCTCCATCTTTATGATTATCTAATTTGGCAACTTTAGAAAGTAATGTTATGCTACCTTCAAGCAATCTTGGTACACCTTGATTTAGTGAGATGATTCCTGTTTGTGAGCCATTATCCTGATGAGTAGGACTATTCTTTAGCACCAGGTCAGCTTGAGAAGAAATTTTAGTATCAGCATCAGTCTGTTCTGTACTTTTAGTATAAGAAAATGCATTAGTAGATAATCATCAGTAGAACACATATACATATATTCTTTACAAAAAGGTTTGGATGCTGGCTGTATGCTTAGGATTTCATTGGTTTCTTCTTTTGTTGAAAGGGGTGGTGTCTTTCTATTTTTCTAGGTGGAACTATGATGTCTTTCTTCCTTTTGTGAATGCTCACAAGGATGAATGTCTTTTTGAGGAAGTATATCAACCTTAACAAAAATTTGTTCTATTGTTTCTTTATGAGGAATTTCTTTAGTAGGTAAGGCAGTAGTGGATAACATCTGATCTATTTCCTTTTCAGTTAAAGGAGGAGGTATTTTCTGTTTTCTTTGGATTGGGAAATAATTTCTTTCCATTTTTTGTGGAAGTTGATCTTGTGGCTGAATGTCCTCCTCTATTTTACAAGGAAAGGCAGATGGATTGTTATTTGTTTCAACCTTTTCAAAGAGCTCTTGTGGATCCTCTCTTATTTTTTGATGGATTTCATCTGGGATCAACTCTTCTTGGTCATCTTGATGGTTAGTTTGGGTAAGAAAATTATGGATCTCCTCTAAATAATCCTCAGGATGCCAATCTCCTAAGTTTTCATCAATTGTTACAAGGTGTTGTATGAGGTTTTCAGATTGATCACAACAATTTTCAGCCAATGATAGAGTTGGAAAATTCCCTATATAGTGTTTAAAAAATACTTTGTGGAAATCCTTCAAAGAAAACAAGATGCCAGGTTCTAGGCCTTCATACCATTCTCTTGCATTTCCTTCTAATGTACCCATGAAAATTTTCATGAGGCAGTCCTCATGCCATTCAACCTTTAACCTCCATACATGTATATGAAAATTGATGAGGTGTAACAATGGGTCATCAACCTTTTCATCTCGAAAGATAGGTAGGTTTTCTATCCAATTTACGTCTTTAGGCATTTTGTGTGGGAATCTAGGGATATGTTCTCTGCTCATCGGAGCATATCTCCTTTGTGTCCTTGGATCCATCTTTGTTAATCATAAAGGGTCACCTCTTTTCAAGCTGATGAAGAATGATGATTTTGATGATAGAGTGATGGAAGAGACAGGATATTTGCTGTGAAGGCGACTTCTTCTGAATAGTGGAGGCCATTTTCTCAATGATCTTGTGTAAGAAGAAAGGAAGATTTAGAAATATGGCCCTAGTGAAATGCATGAGCAGTCGAATGTGATATGCATAAACTCGGGAGAATCTTCCCTCACAAGTGAATTATTTCATGATGATCATCATGAGGGGGGCATAGCTAGCCAAAAGATATGATAAAGGGAAAATAGAAGGACATGAATCTCTGTGCTTGGGCTTTAGAAAGGGCTTGTAATATTCTGAGTCCAAATGGCTTTGTTTAAACCACTTTTCCCCAATATAGGGGATTTTAGTGGCCTTGGAGATGGACCTTCGAGAGAATTTGAAGTTAAGGCATGCCAGCTGGAAATGCTTGTCTCGAAACCTCAAAGCGCAAAGGTGTGTCAAAGGAGAAAAGCTCTTCACCTATTGCACCCTTTGACAAAAATATAAACACCCGACCTCATGGAAATTGAACAAGATTGATGGGTGGGCATTCACTTCTTCAGTGGAAATAGGCTCAAATCTCTTATGCAATCTACTCCTACTATCCTTCCTGGGAGGCATCTTGTTCTGGATGCTATCTGCAAAAATAAACTGCCTCAAATGGTTTTTTGAAATGTTCTCTCAAACACAACTCTGTCTTCTTTGTCAACCACTGTTTGATCAAGGCAAATTTTCCTCAAATGTTGTGTGAAATGCTTTTGTGATATCAGGTCTTTGCTCCTTCCAAAACACTATTTTTCCCCTTTTGTATGCCAATCAACAAGTAAGTTATAATAATATGCACACAGTCAAATGATCATTGTGTTTGGGTAAGGTCACAGGGCTCTTGGTGTTTTGGTGTAAGCAAGGCAGCCCAGTATTTAGACAGAGGCAAAAAAAAACTCCTCCCAATCAAAACACCCTCCTTGTGTTCACTATTTCTCACACATAGGTAAACAAGAACACCTCCAAACTGATTTAATAACTTCACTCACTAAATTCTGTTTTCATGGAACAAAGGAGGAAACACTGGTTTTTTGCTTTTTACCACACAGAGATGGACCTTTGAAATGACAAAGCACTTATAAAATGATCACTGTTGTTGAAATTAGGCCCACTGTTTCACTTTTCAAATACTGTGTTTCTCCCTTTAAACACTTCCACCACCTTTTAACATTATTTCGAGGGCAGTTTATTAGGTCTTTTGACATTAATAAAAACCCACCATTTTCACTATGCTAGTGTTGGGAAATCATAGCCACTGCAAGCCTAGATCTTTAAACAAAAATATCAAACCTCCTTACCACTGTTTTTTCCATTACATACAACTGATAGAGTTTATGGTTTTTACTAAAGCAGTTAGGATGTCCTTAATGCTTGACAACCCCACTAAAACAGTGTTTATTTTGACTTGCAGGGAGTGTGATGTTTTAGCACTTTTTAAGGGCAGTTTAGTCTCTTTGAAGCTAAAATTAACACTTCACTCTCAACCAACTGTAACTTTCTTTCAAAATATTCACTCAAATTACCTTGATTTACACCAAGACTTTCATTGTTTCAAACACCATTTAGCAGTTTGAATTTAGCAAGGAGGAAAAACAAAATACCTTGAAGATCGATGGTAGCCCTTGTTTGAGTATTTTGAGCTGCTTTCAAAGCTTTTTGGAGGTGTTTTGATCATTTGAAACATGTGCAGCATGTTTAATAGGGAAGGCGCCGCGCAATGGAAAAGTGTCGGGTCGACGATGGGTAGTCATGACCGGTGCCTACAGGCACGCTGCGCGCTGCTATAGGTGCGCCATGCGACAGTGTAATTCCTTTGAAAAAACTATTCTGAACACGCCGTGCATTTCTATAGGTGCGCCGCGCAGTAAAAAACACTTGAAAATTCTATGAACTTGCTCGAAAACTTCCTCTTTGGTCCAGTGAACAGCTAAGAGTAGTTGTTTGCGCTTTGGAATTTCAAAATAGACCTTGGAAACGGTCCTTAACTCCTTTTGAAAGTGAAAAAGCCAAAGTCCCTTTCACACTTGATTGGTGAGGGTTTTTTTAAGAGATGTTTGAAAAGGCATTTGCTTTAAACAAAACTTGAATCCTTATCGTTTAAAACATAACCTGATACCTTTTTTTTCGGATAAATGTCACAGTGGTAATGACCATTTCTTTTATAAGCCTGACCCCTTTTTTGAAATAAAAAAACCTTTTTAAGAATTAAAACTTACACTGTTTCTTATTAAGGAACGATAAATTGTTTTCCCTTTGTATATGTACTGTGGAAGGGAAATCTACTTCGAGCCACATGAATGACGTAGACGTGCCCTTTGAGTGATACTGCCCTTTTATTGGGGGGAGAAACTTAGCTGCAATTTCCATATTCTTTTTCTTCCTCTTGTCTTTGTGTTGCTCATTTGCTGTCACTTTTGACAAGTTTCTTAAGAAGGTCTTTATTAATAGACAGACCAACACCTTTGGAATAACAACATTAGTTAGTGTTTTCCTCATTGTAAAAGGACACCTGTAGAAAAACAAACTGTGTTATGTGAGGTTTTCTTTGACATTTTGTAAGAAGGTAGATTCACCCTTTTGAAAATTAAACTGACAGTGTCTGCTCCTGATGCTTTGGAGGTGGTCATGCCTATTGTGAAACTGATTTAGCTGGCAGGTGTTGTTTGAGCTTCTCTTTTGACTGTGGGTAAAAATAAAATAGGGGATGATGTACTAGAGTTGAAAAGTGAACAAGGGAAGGCTGTTCCTTTGTTCTTCTATGAAGGAGGTCTGCAAAAACATGAGTTTTCATTCATCTCAGCCCTTTTGAGAGCAGTCCCTTTTGAAATCCTTGCCATATTCCATGATTGCTTTTCATCTTCAAACAATGGCGAGCCCCTTTACTTTGCTTATGAAGGAGGCCTATTTTTTAGCAGATGCCTGGTTTCTTTTCAACCTCTGTTTTAACCAACTGAAGAATGTTTGACGAACATACTGATAATGGTTTCCTTTATACTTGATGGCAGAGGTCAGTTTGAGACCAAGACCTTTTGACTCCTTTGGCCATCTGCTCAATAATATTTCTTCATTAATGATCAAACCATTAGCTTCATATTGTAACTCAATGATAGTGAAACTCATGCAAACCAATTTTAAAGCCCAGTACTTTACCTCTACCTTTAATCATCATTTTCATGAATATAACTTCAGTTGCTGTCTCACAGTACCCAAAAAATGTCCTTTAGTCAGTGCAAATTCTTAAAATCAAACTTTATCCATTGGCCCTCTTCTTATAGATGAAGGAGTTGCTCTCAGTCTTCAAACCCTCTGCTTATAGATGAAGGAGGTTTTTTTAGTAATCAAACTCTCTACTTATATATGAAGGAGGTTTTTCAATCATGACATCTCAGCAGCCTTTACCAGTGTTATTTTTCCTTTCACTGTCTTTTCATGCTTGAGCCAATGAAGAATGACAAATTGATAATAGTTAAGATGAGCACTTCTCTGAGACATGTAATTCTGCTTTTCAAATGTCTATGTGCTTCTTTAGGCATCATAAGCAGTTTGGTTAGTATTTGCAAAGTGTTTCTCGTCATTCATAATTTACTAACCTTTGACTGTGATCGCAAGAGCTTAAAGAAACAAATCTCTTCCCTGCAGTTGCATTCCAGGCTCAAAATCACATGAGAAGCAGCTGTATTCTCCCGTGGAAAAAAATACTGTCTTCTAGGAATGCTAGTATACTTCTGTTCTTGAAAGATCCATTTGAAACACTGTAAAACCACCTAAAATCAGTTTGACCTATGGTACATGTATTTCTAGGACTTGAGGGTTTATTAGTGGTGCGACCTAGGGTTGTAACCAACTTTATTTGCAGAATGGGAATGGTCTGTTATGACTGGTTTGTAGCAGATAGAGGTTCTTTGGCTTTAGGATATTTTGCCAAGGGAGAAATGCCTAAAGCACCACTACCTAACTTAGGGGAGACTTCTTTGGACAGATTTGGATTGTTTTCTTTGGAGCTGATGGACAAGCTAGTATGGCTGAGGCTATATAGGGCTTGATAATGAGGTTTCATCTCGTCATGGGTGGATTGAAAAGGTACGAGGGAAAAAAATGTTTGTGGGTGTTTTCCAGCTAGAAAATTTGACTAATTTTTAGATCAGTTTCTAGAAAACTTGGCTGTTATAACTAGTCATCACCAACAAGTGAAGAATACTGATGACTAACACTAACCACAATGAGTCAAAATTCCCATGACCAAGGATATCATGATCATGGTAATAAACTAGAACAAGATCACCTTCGTGAAATGTACGAGGGTGGAATTTTCGGTCATATTGAGATTTGGTGCACTTATTGGCCACTTCTATGGTTTGCAAGGCAACATGATGGTATTTGGAAGAACTCTTAAGCATGATAAGTCTTTTTTCTAAAGTTTGGGTGTTAGGAAGAAGTTTGATGGCTAGGTGAAGGGACGATATTTCACACTCGATCGGTAAGAATTCCTCCTTGCCAAAAACACGGTGTAAAGGAGTAAACCCGGTGGTGGTTTTAATAGAAGTTCTATAGGCCCACAAATCAGGGAAGAGAATAAGGTGCCAATTGGTTTTGTGCTTGAAGCACCATCTTTTGAAGCACAATTTTAAGTATTTTATTAACTGCTTCAACTTGACCATTACCTTAGGGGTAATAGGACGATGAATATTGGTGCTCAAAGCCCAAAAGAGAGGATAGCTCATGCCATATCTCATATTTGAAATGTTGGCAATGGTTAGAGACCAATTCAATTTTGGAACCCCGAATAGAGCGATAACATGGTTAAAGAAATAGACAGTTGTGGTAGTTGTCGTGTTATTGAACGTTGGCATGGTCTCAATGCATTTGCTGAAATATTCAACCGCCACAATGATATACATGTGGTTACTAGTAGATGGAGGTTGACACTACATAAAGTCAATGGCCCACTTACAAAAGGGACTGGATGATATGACAGGATGGAGGGGAGCAGGTGGATATCGTGCCTTTGGGGCGAAAAGTTGGCAATTGGAATAGTGTTTGACTGCTTCAATGCAATCACCAAAGAGAGAAGGCTAGAAATACCAGGTGGGCATGAATTTCGAGATAGTAGCCAAACTGGATATGTGGCCAGCACAAGCACCCCTATGGCAGGCATTAAGGACTTTCTCAGGTTCAGTGTGTGTGAGACAATGACAGAGGACAGAATAAACACCATGATGATAGAGATCATCACCGATGAGAAGATAGTGAGGGGCTTGGTGTTGTATATGTCATTGAGCATCACGCACAAGATAGGAAGAAAAATTTCAGGTTCGCAGGTAGGTAAGGATGTCGCCATACCAAGGTTCGACCGATGTAATGGCATGACCCTGTAAGATAAAGTTCCCCACATAATAATGAACGCAGTTTTTAGCTAATCAGCATGGTGGATAACAATTTGGTTGTACCCATAGAGACCATCTATAAAGGATAGAACCTCATGCTCTGCACACTCATGTATGGTCTAGTCAATGAATAGTGTGGGGAATTTTTCTTTAGGACAAGCTTTGTTCAGGTCACGATAGTTAGTGTAGACAAGGATGGTGCCTTGTTTCTTGAGAATGGGAATCGGGTTGGAAACCTAAGTGGTGTATTCAATGGGATAGATAAAAATAGCATGCTTGAGCTTATCGATTTCGACTTTGATAACCTCTTGTCTAGAAGGATTAATGGGTATCAAATTTTGATGGACAAGATTGGTATTGGGCCATGTATAAATATGGTGTTCGACAGTGGCGAGATCAAGTATGGGAATTTATGTTGGCGAAAAGGGATGAATTTTGGGAGAGACCCAGATTCAGGATCAGAGGCCAACAAGATCTCGCTGTAGTCTAGGAAAACATTGAAATTTTCACCCTACTCAAAGGAGAGCAAGGATTCTCACCCAAGGCGTGTCGTGACCTTACTACGATAAGAGAACTAGAACCATGGCTACATAATAAAACTATTCTTCTATCGTCTAACATCAATACATTATATTCATGCTCAAATAAATAGTTAACGGATATTATTCAAAGGAATAACTATCATACTACTTGCATCAAAGGAATCTGTCAGAATTTTTTTTTTAAACCCCATTAAACATCATACATGGATAATCACACATTCGATATACAACTCAAGTCTAAAAAAACCTCTCTATATATTGGATTTATTTTGCAATACATTACATTCAAGACTTGGTCGAGCTCAATACACAACAAAACCAAAAAAATCCCAGAACTAACTAATTTCCTCCTTCTTTTCCTTTCTTATCTACTTATTTTCCTGGCATTGGCAATCTTTGATTCTTTTCCTCTCAGCTAGTTTGTTGCACTCTGCCATTCCCTGTTCTACTTGGCTCTGCTTCCGGGAGCCTTTCTTCCTGTTCGTAGTTGATTGTCTTTTCCACATGTGCTGTAGACTTTTCACGCTCTTCCACTTGCCCTCCAACTCTCCGCAACCCACAATGGCTCTCTGCCTCCTGCAACGGCTCTCCGTGACTTGCTCTATCCACAACTGATATGTAGTATCCCAAATGGGGAATGCAGCAATACATGAACACAAAATTGAAAGTAGTAGTGTAAATCAACTCATAATAATTGGAGACCAATATGGATACATAACATCATTTATTATATCAGAAATTCAATACATAATAGTGAGGCATGATTGATATATAATGAAGGAACATGTAATGTTCCAAAATTTTCATTAAGTTAATTGGAACATTAATTTTCCTTTCCTTTTAATAAAAAGAATAAAATGGGTAAGGGGGGCCATGAAGAAGCATAATAGACACTCCTATTGTGCAAAGAGGTCACTTAAGTGGCTTATTTGACATCTCCTAGTGTGAAAAGGGGAAAATACAAGAATACTAGGTCCAGTTTGACCAAGTCAAACAGTGCTGCTTGGAGGGAGTGAGTCACCAAGTGGGACAATGCAGTTTTCATAGGAGGGATATTATTGGATGAGAGAAACCCTAATGGGTGGGGTCCATGGAAAGGAATCCTCCTCTTGGCATAAAAGAGGGAAGCAGAGCCATTGCTCATTATGTTGAAGATTTCTATTTTTCTTTGCTCTCTCGAGTTGTTCAACTGGGATAGCTTGTGCTACTTAGCACAAGGGAGATTTCTGTTTAGAATTTTCCTCTCTTTCATTGGGAAGATTTGACGGACCTATTATTCATTCTCCTCACATCCAGACTTGAGGCCAAGGTTACCATATTCAGCTATGGCGTTTTCCAGCTTGGCAGAAACGTTGAGTTATTGGGGGTTGCAGTGAGGATTCACTATCACCCACTTCCAGAGCTAGTTTTGTAGAGTAGGAACTCATTATTTCTCTGGGAGATTAGTGAGGAATATCCTAGAGCTTCATTGCATATTTTTGCATTGGGCCATATGTTTCATCTCATTCACAGCACAGTCTCTTCCCCATATTACGTTATTTTCAGTGGGCACTTGCAGGAGGGGTTCACATTGTGGATTGGAGGGTGTAATCTTTAGTGAAGGGAGCAACCTTTCACCTTGAATATCAGAAGAGGAGGTTTCTACACCATTTGCATCATTTCCATCCTTCTCCATTTTTTTATTGTTATTGAGTTGCTGCTGCTACCCAGCAACTCCGGCTTTTTTCCATTTAGTGTATTTTGGCCAATCCCTTGGAGGATTGTTGTAGTATTGTTTCCTGGGGTTGAGATCTTTCTCCCCCACTTTATTTGAGCCTATTATTCTTATATCATTGTATCTATATTATTTTTCAGTCATTTATCACCATATACTGCGCAGTCATAGCTTGTAGCTGGGTTGTGTAGCTATGTACTTTCTCTTTCGCATGTACAATTTTCTTGGGGTTTGAGCTAGCTTAGCTTGAGAGGACTTTCCTCAAGTTCTTGTATATATATTTTCAGCTGCACATAATATAATGGCTATGCAATCTTCTTGCACCATACATATTGATATTTCTCTATTGCTACTAGTTGAAGTTCATGTATTGTCGTAGCTCTCCATTTCGAACATTGTTTGAGATACCTAGGAATGGAGGATCTGAATAACCCACCTAGGGTTATTTATTTGAGCTAATATTATAGGAGGGTAATTTATGAAGGGTAAAAAAAGGGATCCAAGTCCTGATTCAGCTTATTTTTTCATTGGATTCCTTATACAGCGTCCTTGAGGACCATATTGCAGAAATTCCTAAAAGGGGATCATTACAGTGGTATCAAAGCTTCGAACTTGGCCCAGCCTGTGGAAGTTCGAATTGTGGAGATAGAAGAGATCGAGATGATGCAGAGGATGAGATTACTCTCATCAGTTTTTAGATCCAGCAAATGCCTCTCCAAGGAGGTTGAGAAGATTGAAAAAGGAGAAGTGGAAGGACCATGCACTTCCGACTCTCACCAAAGAGGAAAAATGGAGCATGGAAAGCACTTGGAATTCGAGATTCTAAGTGAGTATCTTTCTGAGTATAGATCAAAGCCTAGAGACTTCTAAGAGACTCTATATTTTCCACAATGTATTCAACAAAAGGAAGAAAGAAGACCCCACATCTATGGGATGATGAGAGGCAATAGATTTCTATTGTACACATTTGATGGATCACTCACATGTGCAGTAGAGGTTTGGGTGAAGAAACTAGAGGCTTTCTTCCTGCTACATCCTGTAGAAGACAGAGAGGTTGTAGAAGTTGCAACGTTGCACCTTGAGGGTGAAGCAAAGACTTGGTGGTTCAGCCATTGGGACCATGCAAAGGTTTCTACTCTTGCTGATTTTTCTCAAAGATTGATCAGAAGATTTGGTCAAAGGAGGGAGGAGCCCTCACCACCAGTTGCAGAGGCACATACCACCACTGTCATAGTGATGGAGAAGAAATCTTCATCTCCAGCTATTGAGGCATCCAACACTATTGATGAAGAGACTCTTTCAGCAACACAGGATTCCTCCGAAACTCTCCAAGGTATGCCTAAGTTTTTATTTCCCATGGAGGGTTGTATATCATTGAATGCTGATTGTCTAGAGTAGGAAGCTTTCACTGTGTTGTTCTATTATCCTTATATATCATTGATATGTTGTGTACCACCATTGAGGATGGGGTTTAAAAAATTTTTCATGGAAGAGATTGCATTTCAATGTCCCATGAAATGCAAAGGCCAAAATCTGTTTTGGGAAGATGGTAGCCCTTGTTGGGAGGATACTAAGATGCAGGATGAAGGGGGAAATCCACAAGGAGTTGAGTGGATGTGTATGGGAGGAAAGAGGATGGTGAGCCTTTTTCAAATTTATGACACAGGGCAGCAAGAGGCAATGCTGCATTGGCTACTCTTGAGAGAGTTTGGCCGGCATAGGACCTAGCCTTTTTCATGGGGTATGGAGAAGGAGGAGGACAGGTAGAATGCTTGCACCATGGGGTAGAGAGGAGCATGGGTGAATTATGATGAGATTGAATTCTTCTTACCACTCATTATGTCACGATCAGATATTTGGTATGGTGGGAGTATGGAGAAGCAGCAAACATTCTTGTTGCTCTGATTATATTCATATGTTGTAGGAGCAGGAGGAGGCACTAGCAAAGTGCAAAGGGGTTTCTCCTTGTACTTAGATGTCCAAGCAATACCTTCTTCATGTGAGGGACTCTATATGTGCAGCAACATGATGAGTAGAGTCTTTTATAAGATCCATGTCAAAGAATTGAGCTTTGAGATGACAGTGGCCCTACTCCACAAGCCAGCAACACTGTCACTTCAGAGTTGGGATTACTTGTTGAAGTGTTTCCAAAACTACTTCAAAAGTGATGAAAATTGGATACATGTAGGAGATGAGGATGAGGGATTATTAGGTGGCAGCATCCATTACTATATCTTGATCTTCTTGGCTTGGGTTCACAAGCACAAGGGGAGACACCTACATGCAGCATTTATGGATTCTCCTTTCATGCATTCTTATGCATACTATTTGTTGATGGAGAAGTCCACTTGGGAGGGAATCCTAATGGATGTATATCAGCATATGGATAGATGCACAGCCCTAGAGATGATGATATGGTTGGCACAAACACTTCCCTACTCTGTTGCAGTAAGGGAGAATTTTCATTTGAGCCATTTCAGCTCAAATACTGGAGTACATGATGAGGGAGGTAACTATTTGCTTTATGTTTTGCACTCTCTTATGTTTTTGAGTAGCATATCATATCAAGGAGGATCCTTCCTTCTTGAAAATTATGTTTTTTTGTACTTATGGTCAATTGTAGCAATTATGATGGCCATATTATTGGTGGATTGTGGGGGAAAGCCACAGGATTCTCGGTGTGCACCATTGGCACCAAATTATGTTTTCATGATATCATCTTGCAGGATGAATGTGGAAACAAAAAAGTGGCTGAAAGGACAATTTTTGCACTATATATTGAGGCATGCCAATGATGCCATGCATTGGTTCCATGCGTGGAGCTATGTTTCACCTCCTTGCACTCACAGGTTTATGCTTCCATATTATGCTAGTAGAACGTTGGACATGGGAAGCACCATTGGAGGAGTGGCACAAGAGTTGAGGATGCCCATAGGGAGTATGGTTCCCCATACTTCTCACATTGCATGTTTCAGAAAAAAAAGTGGGCCAACCTTAATTTCCATGTTACACCTCTTGCTTTCAAATGGGAGGAGCCATTTCGAGAGATTGAGTTTTTTGGGGAGGCACCCCATGGGTGTTGGATTTGATGGGATGGCTTGGGTCTCTCTTGAAGATCATTATGTTTCAGCCATATATCATCAACAGCCCCATATGTATCATAAGGAAGGGGAGACACATAGGAGGGATGTGCTCTTTGGGGGAGGAGACCTCGATACTTTTTGCAGCACATGCTCTAGGGGGAGTATGGAAGAGGATATGGTCACCATGACAAGATATTTGTTTCTCCATGAGGTGAACCATATGATTGATCAGATACCATATGATGATGACCTCCGACTCATCACATATGAGATGATTTGGGCCATTTTGATTTACAACGTTGAAGGAGAGATCCTTGGAGATCTAAACTTCATCTTGCCACTTGAGGGCAACACTATTGCAGCCCAAGTTCAGAATTCACTCCACACTTATCATAATTGGAGAATAGGACAATGTGGGGTAGGCTATAAAGCTTGCCATGATCAGATTTGCAACCCACCTATTCTACATGGACTCAAGGTGGAGGATGATTTCCAGGAGTTGCCTCGTTGGAAGGTGACTTATTTTGCATGGTTGATTGCTTGGGGATGGAGGATACACATGGGGAGAATGAATCCCAACACATTTCAGACTCCATACCTTGGGAGGACCTCTAGAAAACACTTTTCCACTCTCTTGAGCACCTCACTTATTCATGATGATAGCTTGGTAGCTAATTTACATGCTGAGGAAAGGCATTGTGGAAGCTTTATTGATGTGATAGCATCCTATTTCTTGGAGGAGATAATAATACATGAGTGTTGTAGGAGAGGAGAAGAAGAATCAGTCTACCCTTTCACTTGCTTGAGGACAAGCAATCTTTGGGAGGGGAGCACTGTAATGTTCCAAAATTTTCATTAAGTTAATTGGAACATTAATTTTGCTTTTCTTTTAATAAAAGAATAAAATGGGTAAGGGGGCCAATGAAGAAGCATAATAAACACTCCTAATGTGCAAAGGGGTCACTTAAGTGGCTTATTTGAGATATTCTAGTGTGAAAAGGGGAAAATACAAGAATACTAGGTCCAGTTTGACCAAGTCAAACACCACTGCATGGAGGGAGTGAGTCACCAAGTGGGACAACGCAGTTTTCATAGGAGGGATATTATTGGATGAGAGAAAACATAATGGGTGGGGTCCATGGCAAGGAAGCCTCCTCTTGGCATAAAAGAGGGAAGGAGAGACATTGCTCATTATGTTGAAGATTTCGATTTTTCTTTGCTCTCCCCAGTTGTTCAACTGGGATAGCTTGTGCTGCTTAGCACAAGGGATATTTCTGTTTAGAAGTTTCCTCTCCTTCATTGGGAAGCTTTGGAGGACATGTTCTTCATTCTCCTCACATCCAGGCTTGAGGCCAATGTGACCATCTTTAACTATAGCGTTTTCCAGCTTGGCAGAAACGCTGAGTTGCTGGGGGTTATAGGGAGGATTCACTATCACCCACTTCCGGAGCTAGTTTTGTAGAGGAGGAACTCATTATTTCCTTGGGATATCAGTGAGGAAGATCCCGGAGCTTCATTGCATATTTTGGCATTGGGCCATATGTTTCATCTCATTCATAGCACAGTCTCTTCCCCATATTGCATTATTTTCAGTGGGCACTTGCAAGAGGGGTTCACACTGTGGATTGGAGGGTGTAATATTTAGTGAAGGAAGCAACCTTTCACCTTGAAGATCAGTGGAGGAGGTTTCTACATCATTTAAAACATTTCCATCCTTCTCCATTTTTGTATTTTTATTGATTTTCTGCTGCTACCAAGCAACTCCGACATTTTTCCATTTAGTGTATTTTGGCCAATCCCTTGGAGGATTGTTGTAGTATTGTTTTCTGGGGTTGAGATCTTGCTCCCCCACTTTATTTGAGCCTATTATTGTTATTGTTGAGCCCCAAGATTTTTCTTTCTTCCATCATACTTCACTCCATTTTCCTTTTTTCCATTGTTATCCCAGGCTCAAATGATCAATGAAATTAGTTAAAATTACTTTAAGAATGAATTTCATGGCTAACTTGCTAAGTTTTGTGATTTTGTCATTATAATACATTTTGAACTGAAACTAGCTACAGAATGCAGACATTCCGTAGCTAGTTGCCAATTCTGCAGCTGTCTTCACGGTCAAGCATGTTCCAGGTGTCCTCTCAGGAAAAGCCACACATGGGTATATTCCACATCATGTCCTCAACGTTTGTTGCTCACTATGAAGAATAAACAGAATTATGGACGTGGTTTTGTACTTGGGAACTCACACAAGGAGGCAGACTCCTAATAGGACAAGGACAGTCTAGATGTCCTGTTGAGTCTCAAATCTGCATCTTTTTCCATACACTTTTCCATACCTTTTTCACTCACCTGAACCTCCCAAGTTGTCAATATCATGTGCAAAAGAGCATCTAACATGGTTTTTAATTATATTTTTGTGTTTTCTATTTGATTTAGATTTTGTTCATTCAGCTGCGGAATCTTGCCACTTTCCGCAACTGCTGCAACTTTCCGCAACTATTTTGTGAAACTATATGCTACAGGTGTCTACAAGGAAAACGAGCCACATGGGTAGGTCAAGAATGACGTGGACATGGTTCGTGTCCTATTGGTTCAAGCAAACTCATTCAAAGAAGCCGCGGTCAAAGGCGTCCACATGGAAGTCAACCATGGAGTCTCATGTCGGCAGGACTCTGTTTCGTGTCACATGAAGATTCATACGGCCGTTTCTAAGCCTGCGGAGGATAAATCGACATATGTACAAGGTTCCTTAGTCGAATTCAAGCATCCACCTCTCGTAGATTTACATTCCAACACGGCCATGATCCTTGATCCGTGGACGTAGTGGTCTACGTGCTCTTCACCAGCATGAACTTTAGGAGACAATTATATTTCTTTTGTTATATATAATGCGTTTGCATACGCATATAGAGTTAGTGGATGTTAGTCTCTGTTATCTTTTATTATTCTGCTCTGTCGTGTGATTACGCTGCACTTGTGCCGTAACATCACCATTCTGTAATGACTGCTTTTTAATATAAGAAGACTCTGTTTTCCAACTTAATTCATATTTGAGGACCGTTGCCAAGGCTGGTGTAGAGGGCCCCTGCTCAGCTAAGGTTTTGTGCATTAGTGTATAATTTTAATTTCATTTCTTTAGAGATCATTGTGTCATAATCCATTCATATGTTCATATATTGCATTTGTTTCATTTCTGTTTATAAACTTCCATAATTTCCATTTCATTTCTGTCTTTCATGATTTATGTTGTTAATCACTGATCAGTGTTCTTGTTTCAGGTTAGAGATAGGCAGCCCGGGCATTTTCATAGCTTTTTGACTAATGACATGGAACTAACATTGTTCTGCTGCTAATTTTCTTTTCATAGCTTTTGTTTAATTTCAGTATTGCTTTGTTCATTTCAGTTTTGCTTATTTGCTTCAATAGTTAAATTTAGATATATTAAGCTGCTCATAGCATCTTCAGTTGCCTCCGAAAGCCACAGCTGGACTGATGGTGAGGGATTGTATTATGAAATGTGTAGTTTAGTATTAGTTTCTTTTCTGCAAATTTAGATATATTAAGCTGCTCATAGCATCTTCAGTTGCCTTTGAAAGCCACAGCTGGACTGATGGTGAGGGATTGTATTGTGAAATGTGTAGTTTAATATTAGTTTCTTTTCTGCAAATTTAGATATATTAAGCTACTCATAGCATCTTCAGTTGCCTCCGAAAGCCACAGCTGGACTGATGGTGAGGGATTGTATTGTGAAATGTGTAGTTTAATATTAGTTTCTTTTCTGCAAATTTAGATATATTAAATCATGCATGACATCTTCAGTTGCCTCCGAAAGCCATAGCTGGACTGATGGTGAGGGATTGAATCATGAGTGTATGGTTTAGTATTAGTTTACTTTCTGCAAGTTAAATATCAGTTACTCAATTTGTTTATGATTACTTCCGAAAATCATAGCTGGACTAATGATGAAGGATCAGAAGATAAATCGATGTAACCTGATTTAGATTTATTTTGTTGCAATTTTAAATTTCCTTAAGCATAGTTTCTTTTATGATTAGTCGGCAGCAAGAATAGTTTGGTTTTCATGCTCAATAGTTCATTATTTTGATTCATTAGACTAGCAGCACTTTTTCATTTCAGCAGCACATTTTCATTTCCTTTCAAGTCTTGTCATTGTAAATTTCAAATTTCTTTTTAAAATTTCAAGTTGGTAAATCATTATAGGGGATATCACTTCCTTGAACAAACATAACTAAACTTGTTTTCATCTTAGAATTTCCATTTCACCTTAGAAAACCAAAAACGACAAAAAGTTAAGAAATAGGTTATCTTGCACATATAGTGCGCCGCACTTCATCAGCTTACGATTCCCGGATTGACAAATTAAATGCAGCAATTTAGGAGACACTAAATTGACCAAACATGTCCTTTGCCACTTTACGCTGCCATATTTAGATTTCTAGTACGATTTTGATAGGAAAAGACAATGATCCCCGTATTATCTCAAGTTCTCTTATGTAGATTTGCTATAAATGTAACTTGGGAAACCGAGAGACTGTTCTGGATTTTGATTAGATTTTGTGGATTGACTGCTGTATTGTTGAAGACCGAGAATACTCTGTTTTAAGTTATTTTCCTTTAATGAAGAAGACAACATTTCCTTGAACGCGTTGAGTTGATTTTGAGCTAGATTTCGTGCTACTCTGGTGGTAGAGGGCCCCTGCCGCCCGAGCGGCTTTACTTTTGTAATTTAGATAAGTATCTTAGTTTTCTTTCCAGTTTTTGAAGTTTACGTTCATAGTCAATTTCATTAAATCATTATAGCTATACTTGTTCTAAGAAACTCTTCCAAAAGATCATTATAATGAATAAGAAATGGCTATAGTGTTATATATTTTATTTGCAATTTTTTTAGTTCATTATCACAGTTAAACTTACTCTAGTAAACTCTTCCAAGATATCATTATGAGGACTAAGGCTTAGCTGTGATACTGTAGGTTTCAGTAGCTTGTTTACACTAAGTAGCATAGCTAATCTTACTCTTAAAATGCTCTTCCAAAACATCATAACAATGAGTGGAAATGGCTGTGATATCTTAGTTTTGAATTGTATTTGTTTCAGCTTTCATGTTTGTCTTCAATTGCATTGAATTGTACAGCCAGGATTGTTCTAATAAGCTCTTCCAAAATACCATTCATGATGAACAAAATAGGCTGTAGAATCCCATAGATTAATGGCATGATAACTTAGTTAGGGCACTCCGAAGGCAAATTGCATTTAATTCATGCTCTATTATTTCGTTTCAAGTTTGATAATGGATTTTTAGTTTAGCACTGTTCATTGTAGACTAGTAGCACCTTAGTTCAGTTCCAGCTTAGTTCACTGTATTTACATTTCAAGATTAGTTTCCATCCACTTCATTTTGAATTGCATTAGTTGTTAGACTTAAATACCACGGTCTTCATTACTTACAAAACTTCTTCTGTCCCCAACCTATATTAAATCATAATCATCTGGACAAGAAGATAGTATCAGTCTAAGGCCTGAAGTACTTTTGCAACCTTTTTACCATTTCAAAAACAAAAATTTCCTCAAAAACTATTCTAAAAGGAAATCTATAAATTTTGAGTGAGGTTTAGTGGTGTTAAACTAAGTTGCAGAACATAATTAGGAGCTAGTTTTAGAGTAGAGATCTTATGATGTTACAAATTTTCTTTTCCAAATGTGTTTCAACAAACCTTTAATCATGGATGAAATGTTGTATCATTATAAGTTGATTGTTTAGTTGCTTAGTTAGGAGAATTTTTACACTTAGATGCCCATTTCTCAAGCTCTTCCAAAATATCTTTAATGAAAGAATTGGACAAGTTAAGTTCATGTTGTGATTTGTTTTCTTGAAGTCATTATCAAGCTTTGTATTTTGCTAAGTCATAGTTTAGGTTTGGTTCTGTCTCAGTATTTTCATTTTTCATTTGTCATCAACAAATTAGGCTTCACTCTATTTTTAACCAGTAGCTTCTTTCCACCAGCATTTAGTTCTTTCCCTTGTGAACATAAAACCATAAAAATACCAAAAACATCATAAAACAATAAACGCAACGCAGTAAGAAACAAACACCTAGGCACATAAAGTGCATCTCACTTCAGCAGTTTACCAACCCTGGTTGACAATTAAATGAACTCAATTTAGGAGACTAGGTTGAGCACAAACATTTTGGTGCCGTTGCCGGGGAAGTGAAAACTAGGTAACCTTTGTTTCTTAACTCCCAAAAACAATGATATGCATAGAGAGAGAGACTCAAGGGGTAGATTTATAAGAAGAAGAAGCAACAGGATTTCTTATACATGGAGAAAGATGGTTTAAGAATAGAGAATTTCATAATGAATCATGGAAGCAAATCCTCAAATCACCAGGTATGGATGTCACTGTGTTTAAAAAGGGAATTCCAAGCTCTGCATTAAAGAATATATGGAGAAACATGTTGCTTATCCTACAAAAATTTATCACTTGTGAAGGTAGATATGGTACTTTCTATGTTTACCATATTAGGTTGATAATGCATTTCCTAGAAGAAGAGCTTAATTTTCCCTACTTCTTGCTTCAAAGTTTAAAAAAGATGGCTTCAAGTGTTCAAAGGAGAGTCCAATTCTTAGAAACAAATCTATACCATCATGGCTTGGTTAAGATTCTAATTGAACACCATTTAGCCAAAACAAAAGATACTTGGGATAATTTCTTGGTGAGAAATCACTTCGAGGAACCAAAAGAGCCTTCACCTAAACATCAGCCTACAAAGAGAAGCAGAAAATGGAGAGCCTCTAAAATTGAAACTGATAAAGCAATTCAAGATAGCAGTGAAGAAATAATCTCTGAGAAGTTGACTCAGATTAAGAGACAGCTTAAGAAAGAAGGGGTAATCAGAAAATTTGCCACAAAAAGAGGAGAGGGACCATCCCAGCCGAGAATGAGCCATAGACTCAGGGGGAAACTAAGGAAAACACAGATCAAACAAACTGGGCTGATAAACATAGAAGATGAGGAAACATCTATTGAAGAAGGTGTTGAAGAAGATTTTGATGAAGAAGTCCCTGAAATTGACCCTGCACAGCAAGAAATTTATAACTATGTTGAAACATTAGAAAGGAAAGCTTCGGAGAGTAGAGACAGAACCCGTAGCCCTCCACTGTCCGAAATATATGTGTTAAGAAGAGATAGGTACGAGCTGGAAGTACTTAATAGACATATCAGGACTGAGAATGATATTTTGAAGGAACAAGTTAAACTAAAAACCAGTATGAACTCAACCCTGTCTCTACAAATGGACAAAGTGGAAAAGGCTAATCAAAAGTTGAAAAAGAGGAACAAGAAGTCAATCAGGGCACTTACCAATTTAAGGTTCAAGTTAGTCATTAGGAAGCCCAGAAGGCCTTTAACTTCCAGGAAAAGAAGAAGAAGAGGGTTGGATGTTCTTGCAGAAGTCTTTGAGTTTATGGAATAAGTTGCATGAGGACATGCAAGAAGTCAGCAGTGGGGGTATGTTGAGCCCCAAGATTTTTCTTTCTTCCATCATACTTCACTCCATTTTCCTTTTGTCCATTGTTATCCCAGGCTCAAATGATCAATGAAATTAGTTAAAATTACTTTAAGAATGAATTTCATGGCTAACTTGCTAAGTTTTGTGATTTTGTCATTATAATACATTTTGAACTGAAACTAGCTACAGAATGCAGACATTCCATAGCTAGTTGCCAATTCTGCAGCTGTCTTCACGTTCAAGCATGTTCCAGGTGTTCTCTCAGGAAAATCCACACATGGGTATATTCCACATCATGTCCTCAACGTTTGTTGCTCACGATGAAGAATGAACAAAATTCTGGACGTGATTTTGTACGTGGGAACTCACACAAGGAGGCAGACTCCTAGTAGGACAAGGACAGTCCAGATGTCCTTTTCCACTTTACGCTGCCATATTTAGGGTTCTATTATGATTTTGATAGGAAAAGGCAATTATCCCCATATTATCTCAAGTTATGTTATGTAGATTTGCTATAAATGTAACTCGGGAAACCGAGAGATTGTTCTTGATTTTGATTAGATTTCGTGGATTGACTGTTGTATTGCTGAAGACCGAGAATAATCTGTTTTAAGTTATTTTCCTTTAATGAATAAGACAACATTTCCTTGAACGCATTGAGTTGATTTTGAGCTAGATTTCGTGCTACTCTGGTGGTAAAGGGCCCCTGCCTCTTGAGCGGCTTTACTTTTGTAATTTAGATAAGTATCTTAGTTTGCTTTCCAGTTTTTGAAGTTTACGTTCATATTCAATTTCATTAAATCATAGTAGCTATACTTGTTCTAAGAAACTCTTCCAAAAGATCATTATAATGAATAAGAAATGGCTATAGTGTTATAGATTTTATTTGCAATTTCTTTAGTTCATTATCACAGTTAAACTTACTCTAGTAAACTCTTCCAAGATATCATTATGAGGACTAAGGCTTAACTGTGATACTGTAGGTTTCAGTAGCTTGTTTACACTAAGTAGCATAGCTGATCTTACTCTTAAAAATATCTTCCAAAACATCATAACAATGAGTAGGAAATGGCTGTGATATCTTAGTTTTGAATTGTATTTGTTTCAGCTTTCATGTTTGTCTTCAATTGCATTGAATTGTACAGCCAGGATTGTTCTAATAATCTCTTCCAAAATACCATTCATGATGAACGAAATAGGCTGTAGAATCCCATAGATTAATGGCATGATAACTTAGTTAGGGCACTCCGAAGGCAAATTGCATTTAATTCATGCTCTGTTATTTCGTTTCAAGTTTGATAATGGATTTTTAGTTTAGCACTGTTCATTGTAGACTAGTAGCACCTTAGTCCAGTTCCAGCTTAGTTCACTGTATTTAAATTTCAAGATTAGTTTCCATCCACTTCATTTTGAATTGCATTAGTTGTTAGACTTAAATACCACGGTCTTCATTACTTACAAAACTTCTTCTGTTCCCAACCTATATTAACTCATAATCATCTGGACAAGAAGATAGTATCAGTCTAAGGCCCGAAGTACTTTTTCAACCTTTTTACCATTTCACAAACAAAGCTTTCCTAAAAAACTATTCTAAAAGGAAATATATAAATTTTGAGTGAGGTTTAGTGGTGTTAAACTAAGTTGCAGAACAGAATTAGGAGCTAGTTTTAGAGTAGAGATCTTATGATGTTACAAATGTTCTTTTCCAAATGTGTTTCAACAAACCTTTAATCATGGATGAGATGTTGTATCAATATAAGTTGATTGTTTAGTTGCTTAGTTAGGAGAATTTTTACACTTAGCTGCCCATTTCTCAAGCTCTTCCAAAATATCTTTAATGAAAGAATTGGACAAGTTAAGTTCATGTTGTGATTTATTTTCTTGAAGTCATTATCAAGCTTTGTATTTTGCTAAGTCATAGTTTAGGTTTGGTTCTGTCTCAGTATTTGCATTTGTCATTTGTCATCAACAAATTAGGCTTCACTCTGTTTTTAACCAGTATCTTCTTTCCACCAGCATTTAGTTCTTTCCCTTGTGAAAATAAAACCATAAAAAGACCAAAAACATCATAAAACACTAAACACAATGCAGTAAGAAACAAACACCTAGGCACATACAGTGCATCTCACTTCAGCAGTTTACCAACCCTGGTTAACAATTAAATGAACTCAATTTAGGAGACTAGGTTGAGCACAAACAGTTATATCATTGTATCTATATTATTTTTTAGTCATTTCTCACCATAGGCTGCGCAGTCATAGCTTGTAGTTGGGTTGTGTAGCTATGTACTTTTTCTTTCGCATGTACAATTGTCTTGGGGTTTGATCTAGCTTAGCTTGAGAGGCATTTCCTCAAGTTCTTGTATATATATTTGCAGCTACACATAATATAATGGCTATGCACTCTTATTGCACCATACATATTGAAATTTCACTACTACTACTTGTTGAAGTTCATGTATTGTTGTAGCTCTCCATTTCGAGCATTGTTGGAGATACCTAGGATTGGAGGATCTGAATAACCCACCTAGGGTTATTTCTTTGAGCTAATATTCTGGGAGGGTAATGTATGAAGGGTAAAAAAATGGATGCAAGTCCCTGTTCAACTAATTTTTTCATTGGCTTCCTTATACAGCATCCTTGAGGAACATACTGTAGAAATTACTAAAAATGGATCATTACAGAACAAGCCTCCCATGAGAAATCACTCCACAAAAGAGTTGTTGTCACAATACAAGACTGTTGGAGACTGCTATAGCACATTTATAAACACACTGCTAAGGAAAAATAATGTAAAAAATATGTATGGCTGTTATATGCCTCAAAAGATATGCCCAATACAGATCTAGCCTTAATACAAACTCCTACAAGGAACCCGGAAAGGGTTTTCTGAAATACACCCTATACAAGATGGGATCTAAAGCCCAATGGCTGAAGATACTCTGAAAAACTAAAGAAAAAGATTATATAAGGCTGAAGTATAATATATATGATGTTGATCCCCTCAAATTTTTCCTCCCATGAAAGGATGAACCCCTCAATCACAAAGAAACACTGCAAAGAAACCACAAGATCTGCCACTGAAGTTGCCCTCCAAAATAATGCAATTCCTAGCTGGAACAGTGTCAGAAATGATGGGAAATGTATGGCCTAGTGCCATATATATGAAATATTCTCTATGACTCTCCAAATAGATCTCCCAAGAGAAGGAAACCTTCCTCCTATGAGAAACTAGCTCAGAAAGTGGGATTCGAATCCCTCCACTGCTACACCCTGCAACATAGCACAATTACCTGCAGAAACTACACTGATGAACAAAGTTGTAGCTTGGCATGAAAACCTAAATGTGGAAATGAATAAAATACTCTTCCGAGATGCCTCTCAAGGAAAGAGGTGGGATTCCCACTCGGGAACACCCAGTGCTAAACAACACAGCAACCCTACTAGACAACAAGAGGAAGCAATAGTCTAAGCAGACCAATGTCAAAATAATAGTCAAAAAATGAAACATATGGCTGCCATCCTCTTCCTTAAATATAATATGAGTTTTCTTTCACTTGGTCCCATTCAATTAGGTCATTTCCTTCATGAGATCCATCTCCCTCCAAAATTGTGTTATTCCTCAATTAATCTCCACTCCTCCTTAAGAGCACTGTTGACTCGGTCAAAGTTGACTGAATCAACATGATATAATCCCTGTTCATACTTGGAGGTGCTTTATTAAGCTACTAAAAGGGTCTCCTTTCACACTCAAAGTGTTTTTATTGTTGCTTAGGAGACTTATGGGCCTTCCTACCCATTTATTCACCTACCTAGTGATAAATCCAACTATAATATTCCATTTATTTTAAGGCTAAATTTTTTGGCATATTACAGTCCTCCCCTCCAAAATTTTTCTTGTCCTCAAGAAACTGTATAGGGAGAGAAAAATTCATCCCCTCCTCCTCTTGTGGACTCCTCATCAATTGTCCCCACCAGTGCTCAAAATAATCTACAATAAATCAGCCCTCCAATGTTTCCTCCCAGGTATGCAAAACCACATGGCTCACGTCATAAAAAAGTGGAAGGTGTAAGTGAAAACCTCCTTGTTTCCCAATGGCCTCCTCAAGGTGGGAGTGATAAAAAACATGGGGAATCTCATTCCCAATGAGTGACTCCCACACCCATGCTATCATCCAAATGAACTGAGCGATTCTAGGTAGCTCATCAAAGAAATCATCAACCCCCGGTTTATGCAATGTATTGGGGTTGCATGGAGAGATCAGATTTTTCCATCCAAGTTTTTTCTCTCTCCATTTATGGTAAGTATGGGGGTTTTGTTGATCTTGGGCTGAAATTTCATGGCCTCCAAGAATGGCCCAAGTTACCCCACAAAATAAATCAGCCATGAAGTGCCTCCTCCAAGAACTCAAGTTCTTCAAATGGCTCCTTCCAAAGTATGGATAATCATACTCCAAATGGGAATCTCCAACTCATCTAGCACTCTCCAAACCATTATCTCCATGAACATAAGAATATCAGCAATACATGGAAGAAAAAACCAGTGAAAACAAGCTATCATATGAAAACCGGAGAGTGAATCATAGTTCCACACATGGAAAAAACACATGGAATCCATTTCCTACATCAAAAAAAGTAATAACAAAAGCTATCCCAGCCACTTTTTTGCTGACACAATCATTCTATAAGATAGAAGCATGAAAGCACAATATGGTGTCAATGGTGCACACCAAAAATCATGTGGCTTCCCCCAAAAACCAACAATAAAATAGCCAATCGCAATGCTAAACTTGGCCTTAAGTACATCATAATATAATTTATAAGAAATGATAATCCTCCTTGGTACAACATGCTGCTCATATAAAGTAAATAAGTACAAATCATAATGCAAAATTGTACTTTCTCTACCATGTACTTTGGACCTTGAGCTGGAATGGCTCAACTGAAAATTCTCCCTCACCCCCAATGAGTAGGAAAGTGGCTATGACATCCTTTCTATCACCATCTAAACTATTCATCTCTCCATATGCTGAAATATATCATGCTGGATGCCCTCCCAAGTGAACTCCTCCATCAAAGAATGAAATGCATCAAAGTGCATGGAAAGAAAGTCCGCATGTGCTGCATGTAGTGGCTTCCTCTTGAGCTCAGAAACTCTAGTGAAGAAGAATATTCCAAAAGAATATATGACCTCTCATTCTCCAACCACCATGTATCTATCATCTCCCTCCGAGTCATTAAGAATCATGCAAGCACCAAGATCCTTGGAGTACTCTACCAAGAGTTGAGACCTCCAATATGGATCAATCCTCCTAAGAGACGACGCTGAAGATATGAAATGTGAAGCTCGCCACATGCTTATGTCTTCTCATTTGACATCCAACATGCCAAAGTCATCCTCCAAAGTGTTTCCATGCCCGTAATGCAGCTGATCATGCTGAAATAGAAGTGGTGACTTTTGGAATTTGGCCTCCCACGAGAAGCTACCATCCAAAAAAACCTCCTGATCTTTTCCAATGTAAGCATGAGTGGCCTCCATATAATCTAATGTATGGAGGATTCCTTCCTCAAAGAAATTACCCTCTGTTTCTCCAAATCCATGGAGCATCTCCCTTGCACCTTGAAGGTGCCATCCTCCATCACTGCAACAACTTCTATTAGTGTAGTATATGTAGTGAGAGTGGGTAATGTTGAAAATGGGAGAATGTCTCCCTCCTCCTTGAGTCTATCCCAATCTCTTTGCACTGTACTAGAATCCTCCAAAGCCTTCACCCCTTCCGAATCTAAGAGTGGTGAACCAAATGGCAAGATGTCTCTTACCAAATCCAGATCTGGTGGCCTCCCTAGTGGAATGCCTCCATGTAGTGAGACATCAATGTCAAGAGTAGACTGTACATATGGATGGGAAACTTTTCCCTTGCCCTCATAGCACACATAAATTTTCCTCTTCTTTTCATTAGCTCTCTGAAATAGATAGGGGTGTGTGATCCTTATCAATTGATGTTGATCTTCCCCCCTACCTTCTCTTCCCATCTTCCATGTCTCACAATCATGTTTCTCATTAATTGTGCTTTGTCCTCCATATGTGATATCCTGGGGAATTTCTTGCAATGATACAAGAATTCCTCCTATTGGAGCATGTGCTCCTCCTTCCTCTGCATGAGGGACTAGATATGCTCTAGATGTGACAGCGATGTTTCCCCATCCTTCTCTTCCTCTTCAATATGAATGGGAGTCACCTGCTCAATAAGAGGATCCTCTTTTGAAAAAGGAACCTTCATGCCCTCTTGTCCAAAGATATGAGATAGAGATCTTGCTTCTAGCAAGGTGTTAGCTTCTTCAACATTTTTCTGAAATGGATTTGATTTTATAGGCCCTTCCAACCCGCGCAAAAGTTTTGTTTGTCTTGTTTTGTTTGGTTTCACCAAGAATGTTCTAGAATGTTTTCCATCAAGCCTCTCCACTAATCTCTTAGTGAAATTTGCATAAGATGAAGTATTTGAATTTCTTAATGAGAAAGACTCAAATATCCACCAAGAATAGGCCTTACCTTCAAAATTCAGCGTTGCAAATTTGATGGCTTCATCTTCAGAAAATTGGTGCTGCTGCAAATAGGCGTGTAGCTCCTCCACCCAAAATTTGGCTGAACATGTTGGTGATCCATAAAAAGTAGATAGAGAAAACCTATCCATGCTATGCTGCTTTCTCCTCTCCACCTTGATCTTACAAAACTCTTGGAAAGTGATATGATCTCTAAACTTCTCAGTTTGAGATTCATACTCTTGCAGAAAATTACTAGGAGTTTCCCTCCTTGGAATTTCCTCTTCTTTCAACTCTCTCATGGTCTAGGCATTTGACAGCATTGTGCATAATAGGGTGTAGCTGCATGCTCACACCTATCATGTGAAAATATAGATTTGGCTCTAGATCCAAACTCATCTGGAGATTCCATCTCCCTTCTCATTTTCTTGAGATCTCCTTTAATGCTCTGTATAGATTTAGAAAGAAGCTTTGAGAGCTTCTCTTCCCTTCTTCCTCCAAATAATGGAGTCTTATGTTTTTCATTTATGTACATATCTTCTTCTCCTTCTTCTCTTGATACCATAATGGCTGAGATTCCATAGGCTTAGCCAAGATTATGCTCTGATACCACTGCAATATCCCAAATTGGGAATGCAGCAATACATGAACACAAAATTGAAAGTAGCAGTGTAAATAAACTCATAATCATTGGAGACCAATATGGAGACATAAAATCATATATTATATCAGAAAATAAATACATAATAGTGAGGTGTGTTTCATATACAATGAAGGAACAAGCCTCCCATGAGAAATCACTCCACAAAAGAGTTGTTGTCACAATACAAGAATGCCGGAGACTGCTACAACGCAGTTATAAACACACTGCTATAGAAAAATAATGTAAAAAATATGTAGGGATGTTATATGCCTCAAAAGGTATGCCCAATATAGACCTAGGCTTAATACAAACTCCTACAAGGAACCCAGAAAGGGTTTTCCGAAATACACCCTATACAAGATGGGATCTGAAGCCCAATGGCTAAAGATACACTGCAAAACTAAAGAACAAGAGTGTATAAGGATGAATTATAATAGATATTATTTTTATCCCCTCAAAGTCCTCCTCCCATAAAATGATGAACCCCTCAATCACAAGGAAACACTGCAAATAAACCACAAGATCTGCAACTGAAGCTTCCCTCCAAAATAACACAATTCCCAACTGGAAAAACGCTGGAAATGATGGGAAATGTATGGCCTGGTACCAAAGATCTGAAATATGCTCTATGAATCTCCAAACATATCTCCCAAGAGAGGGAAACCTTCCGCCTATGAGAAACTAGCTCAGAAAGTGGGATTCTAACCCCTCCATTGTTGCACCCTGCAACACAGCACAATAAATTGCAGAAAATGCATTGATGAAGAAAGTTTTAGCTTGGCCTAAAAACATGAATGTGGAAATGAATACAATACTCTTCCAAGAGGCCTCTCAAGGAAAGAGGTGGGATTCCTGGTCGAGAACACCCGGTGCTAAATAGCACAGCAACCCTGCTAAACATAAAGAGGAAGCAATAGTCTAAGCAGAAAAATGTCAAAATAATAATCAAAACATGAAACATATGGCTGCCATCCTCTTCCTTAAATAGAATATGAGCTTGCTTTCCCTTGGCCCCACTCAATTAGTTCATTTCCTTCATGAGATCCATCTCCCTCCAAAATTGTGTTATTCCTCAATTAATCTCCACTCCTCCTTAACAACGCTATTAACTTTGTCAAAATTGAGTGAATCAACATGATATAATCCCTGTTCATACTTGGAGGTGATTTATTAAACTTCTAAAAGGGTCTCCTTTCACACTTAATTTGTTTTTTTGTTGCTGCTTAGGAGACTTATGGGCCTTCCTACCCATTTATTCATCTACCTAGTGATAAATCCAACTACAATATTCCATTTATTTTAAGGCTAAATTTTTTGGAATATTACATGATAGTCTACAACTCAAAACTGGTTTCTTTATAACAAAGGCCCCAAAAAGATCTGAATAGGACCAGGCAAAAATATCACAAAATTCCTTGAATAGCTTGGTGTAAGCCTCAATTTATTCTAGGGTGAAATATGCCCCCAAGGTAATGTTTTATTATACCCCTGGTTTATCGAAAATGTCAAATTTAAAGGTAGGAGAGATATTGACCATATTTCCTTCTTCAAAATAATCTGGTTCAGGAATGGGATTTCTAAACCAATCAACCTCGTTGGGGATGAAGCCCTTAGACTCCACAACATACTAGTTGTGGGACTACTGTAGAAGGAAGTACACACAGTGGTTCATATCATTCGATGGAAATTCAGGGGTGGTCATTACTTCCATAATGTCTTCATCAGAATGGAAGATGGGAGGCCTGGAAGAAGAAAGACCACATGACGCGGTGGGGCTACCTGATGCATCATCATGAGAGATATGGTTCACATATGCTACGAAGGGTAGACGAAGAGCTAGTAGATGAAACATCAATCGATTTTGAGCCCAAGGTTATTTTCTAAGGAGATTTAGTCGAAATAGAAGGGGATGCCTTGGATGGGTCTTCCACCATGGATCTCATGGATGATGATAGATAGAGGATATTGGTTGAAGCTTCTGTCATCTCAATACTGGGGGGAGGTATCAAAATGGGTGTAAACATTTCCTTCGATCTAATGAAGCAAAACTAAGAAGTAGAGGAGTACAGGATCCACTACGAGCGACCTATGTTTGGTGAACAAACTCAAGGGTGTCGCAAAAATTTTCGAGATTTGGAAAATGGTGAGAATAGTGGCCATAAAGATCACACAAAGCACAAGGGTGGTTCATGCGAAACGATTCGAGTTTCTTAGCTGAATCAAGTAAGGTAACATGGACCTCCAGGATATCAGATTCAGGAAATTTCTCATTGACCACATGTGTGAGACAAGGAATCTCAGGAAAATTATGGGTAGCATGCCCAACAACATCACACAAAGCACACAGACATGACTGCATTGGAGTCTTAGGAGGAGCAAGATTTGTTTGGCAGACCTTGTCCTCAGGCTCCTTATTTTTGGCTTAACCACCTTCACCAGATGCTTTCACAAGAGGAGTAGATTCCTGTTGAGGTGGTTGCGGAACTGAAGCAAAGGGAGTCGTCATAGCGATCGATTGGACCGAGGTAAAATCGTTATAATGTTTTAGCTGACCAAGCAAAGTTTTGGCTTGGGGATCAATGTACCAGACTGGGATCCCCGGGGTCAAATTGGAAAGGCTCAACATACCCATAACTGGCATCAAAATGTCTCAAGAAGGAGGAGTGAGAAACTGTATCTGACCGGAAGGGTAATTGCCTTGTGGAATGGATCCTAAATGGTTAAGGCTAGGGGAACCATTCCTAGTTGAAAAGGGGTGGAAGAGGAACTAGCAGAGGAAGAAGGTCCTCAGGGACAAGGTCCTGAAGGCTCCATAAATTTACCACCAGCAGTTTGAGGAGGTGTTGGCTGCTGGTTGGTTGAACGAGACCACTTGTGGCTAACCCGAGATGATTGCATCACGAAAACAATTTTACAAGCTAGGGTTAGTGATAAGGGGGGAAGAACTAGGGAATGCACCAATTAAGGTGGAAACTTTATAGACTCTTGGTGAAACACTAGCGAGAGGTGTGACTGATTTCTTGTCAACCACTGAAGATATGATAGAATCGAGGGAGGTTTGAGGCTTCAATTCGTAATATGTCAACTGATCGATGGTGATGATATTTCCATTCTGAGGAAATCAAATCTTACAGTGAACCACAGATGCAACAACAGACATTTCATAGGTATAGCTACGAACCAAGAGGATGTTGTAATCCAAGGGGGCATCAATGACTTCAATGTCAACACATACAGTCTTGCCCACAAGAGTGACAGTAAAATTGCAGAACATGCCAAGGGGTTGAGAAGGGTGACCATCCAAAGAACACAAAGTGATGGTAGATAGGGCTAAGTCCAATGATTCGAGCTTATTCCAAACAGAGGCAGACATCACACAGGTGGATGCACCCTTGTCAATGATACATCTTGAAACATTAGAATTACAAATCTTGACTAGTATTTGGAAGGCGATAGATGAAGGTAAGGGAGAATATTCTAATTTCTCAACATCGAAGATGATCAAATGATCATCTGAAGGATCAAAAAACCCAAAGTATATAACATAGCTTTTAGTTGAGATGGGCATGACTAGAGGACTTCTAGTGTTGACATGGCAGCATGAGACTATGCCAAGTCATTTACTATGTTGTAGGTGTGGGTGGCTTTGGCAGAAGTAGCATTTCCGTGTAATGGCCCTTTGGGTATCTTTTGAATGGCCTCTGCATGAGGTTGAGGGATCTGTAAGGGAGAACTGGGTGTCGAAATGGACTTTGTGGAAACTTGGGTTTGGGACTCGGTTGCAAACGTAGCAGGTGGCTTGTCCTATTGGCATTGCCAGGTCTAAAGGTTGAAATCAGCGGTATTGACCTCTTCAGACTTCATCATGACAATTTTATACTCAGGGGTACTAGTATGTGAAGTTTGAGGGGCAGCTTGACCTTGAGGGGGTTGGGCAGGCACATAAGCTTATTGAGAGAAAGGATAAGTGAACACAGCTGGTTGATCTGGCTTAGTATTTAGAGGAAACAAAGTAGTGTCTTTTTATCCTCTAGATGTTTCTTGTGCTTCCCACAACTGGCGCATTTGTGGTACAATGGGACAATAATGAGTATAATGGTCATGGACACCACAACAATAACAAGGCTTGTTCGTACGAAGAGGCTTGTTCTGCTTGGGTTGATCACCCTGTTGCTAGTTTTTAGTGTTGGGTTGGTTCCCTTGGGGTGAATTTTGTTGATTACATAGGTGCCCTTGATTACCATATGTTGGTTGGTTCTAGTTTCATTTCCTCTTTTTATTTGAATTTGGAGGATTAGCCACACTCTGCTGCACATACACCTGAACTTGGGGGGGGGGTGGGTGGTTGTTGTGGCAGAGGTTGAGAAGGAATGGGAGGCTAGGGTGTTGATTCCGGAGGGGTTGGAGGATTGAGATGTGGATAAGGATAAAAAGGAGGTTGATAAACATTGGGGTAAACAGGTTGAGCAACATATGTCCTTGGCATCGGTTGATGTAATTGGTAAAATGTGTAAGGCATGCTTTGTCCTGGATACATGTTACCAGGAAGGGGATAAGTGTTGGAGGAGCTGGTCCTCCCTAAGGAAAACCATAACCCATGGAAGGATGAGTATACGGATGTGAAAGAGATCCAACGATACCATCGGAGGCGTGATATGCCCCTGGTGAGTTGGCATCACTAGGTCTAGGAAGATCCAGTAAAACAATATAAACATAACCAGATTGGGTGTAGATCAAGTCATATTTCAATGCGACTTGGAGAGCCTCTTCCTCAGTTTGAGGAAAATGAGACATGAGATATTTACCAATAGAAGGAAAAATTGTTCTGACAAACCAATTCATATAGACATGGTCGTCAAATGTAGGAGCTCAACACAAGATCCTCCTTCTACGACTTTCTTGGACATGGTCAGAAAGGCGAGTGGTAGAATTTTGACGAAATGTGGTCAATAACTCGGTACCAGTATCATAGCAGAGAGGTATTTGGAAGTAGGAAATAAACGCTTTAGCAAGAGTCAAAAAAGTGGAATGAGAGGCAACGGCCTGGTCGACATACCACTTCACAGCTTCTCCCGTGAGTGTATGTTGGAATAACCGAAGATGGATGGAGTCATCGGTGATAGAATTGGATGAACACCACATGCGAAAGGACCAGACATGATTAGTAGGTTCCTCTTTAGAGTTTCCTTCAAACTTATGAATGTCTGAAGGAATCTTATTTGGCATAGTAGGCCAACTTGTATCATGAAGTATAGGGCCTTTGATTAATTGGATGAAATCGGGAAGGCTTAAACCTTCCATAAAAGGTAGCAAAGGAGTAGCAGGAATGGTTCCAGTAGCGGCTCTGCTAGTAGAGGCCCCAGTATTAGGGCCGGGGAAACCACCAACTTGAGGACCAACACCTGGATTGGTGCCTGACATGGTGACGGAATGAGGTCGAGGGTAGTCGGATTCAGAACCAGAGAAAGAACCTGATGAACTAGTATCAGAGACGGTATGGGGACATAGTGGAGGACAAACTAGAATCCACGTGGTGGAGTAAGTTTCCTAACAAAAACTGAGGGTGAAGGCCTTGGATTCTCTGACATAAATGCCTTGGGGGTGCAATGATGGCAAGACATAGGTGACACGAAAAGGGTGAAGAGTGATAAATAAAGGATTAGTGAGGCATATAAATTAATTACGATGTTTATGTCTTGGCTTAGCAGTATAAACTGAGCTCTCTTCTCTTTAGGTGTGCATGTGTGCAAGCCATGTGCTAATTTTAATTAGGTCTAGATGATTGTATAAAGAGAAAAAATGTGGAAAAAATGTAAATAAAATTGAAACGACAGTAAAATAAAAAACTATAGATGCATAAATTCAACCCAAAAGAAGGCACCCCAAACAACTAATCTAAGAGGCAGGAGAAACTGAATCAAATCACACAAGACGAAAAAAATATCTAAGGTCTAAGGGACAAGGATCTAATGACTCAAATATGCTGGAAAAGGTGTAGAAAACAACAAGAAACCAGAGGGAAAACTGATGCAAAAATTGGAGGTGAAAGGTTAAAACGCTAGGGGAAAAATGGGAACTCCAAGGGAGATACCAAAAAAACTCAACGAGGGGTTTTGGATGGAATAATAACCAATCAAAAAGGACATGAAAGAAGGATAGATCAGACCCTAAACAATGGTTGAAAGCACTGCAAAATCTCAGACTACCTACTCACCTAAACCCCTCCTAGAAAGGTGGAAGTGTACTAAAATCCTAAGGTGCTTGGTTCTACTTCAATGAAACAAACTAAGCATATGCAGGCATAAGAAGGAGACAGCCAAGAAAAATGCTTGTTGCAAACCCTAATTGTCATAGAAAAAACTTTAAAAAAAAAATTCAGCTTGGAGGTACTAACCTGTAAACTGTGGAAATCATAGTTTCTGGGTTAATATCTACAAGTTCAGGGAAAAATTGCATGTTCTGGGCCAAAATGTGTGAGTTCCAGATCGAGGATCTTTGGGCAGTAGGTTGCGGAAAAAATTGTTGTCTCTGGCGCAGTTGATACTTGCTACCTACAGAAAACACCTGAAAACACATGTAAGTTATAATTTTTACTTTTTTAGGGCATAAAAGTTAAAAAAAACATCAAGATACTAAAAATAGCTAAAGGAAAACCCTAGTTACTGAAGCAGTTGGTCATGCAAGTGTCTGAATAAAAAACAGTGGAATCGTCAATTGTTAACATAAATACTTAATGCAAGTGTACGAAAAAAGCTCACTTTAGCTACACCTGACAAACAACCCTAAAAACAAAGGTGGTTTCTTAACTTCTTTAGATCTACAAGTGATAGTTAAAACAAATGTTGCTGAAAACCTGTTCTATGTACTAAAATTAGTTAAACAGTGAAAAGAAGTAATAAATGCTCCATACATCCAATAGACAAGAAAATATAAAAATAATTTTATATATATTATAGCACCTGGGAATGCAACAAAGAATAAGGTTACCAGTCTCCCTCAATGGGATGGGTTCCTAGCTGACCTCACCTCTTCAAATCCAAACGTTTCTCTCTCTCAATGGTGTAGAAAACCCAGAAATGTGTTGAACTCTTTGGGAGGTCAAGAAGTAAGAAAATAGTAGCAGTGACGAGAATGATCAAAGCGCGACAATGAAAGTTATCAAAGTGAATAATTAATTGAAAATCATCCTATTTATAACAAAATATTGTGTTATCCCCGATAATGGAAAATAATTAATATTATTAACCAAGATCTAGATCTAACCGCTTGGAATATTTTATTATATTTTGTTGGAGGAAAAAGGAATTTAAATCGGTTAAATACCTTTATTTAGAAATAATAATAAAATAGATGATTTATTTATTATTTCAAGAATGGGTTAAATAATTTAATAAATAATGATTTGTTTAATAATTTCTAGGTGATTTAGTCAAATTTAACAAGGAATAATAACTAAATAGTGATTTAATTAATTATTACTAGATAAAAGTAAGATAAATAATGATTTATCTAATTATTTCTCATAATTGGGTTAAATATGACCGGGAATATTATTTAAACAGTGGTTTAATTAATTATTCCTAGAGGAAAATCAAATAAATAATGATCTATTTCCTCATGGGGTTTCCTATTTGAACCATAAATAACTTAATAAAATATGGTTTATTAAATTAATTCTTATAGTGAAAGAAATTTTACTATGGTAAAATTTGTCTTACATGGTGTACTTCGATCCATCTGATTGTAAATTGTTAGATGACAAAAAATTGGTGTAACAAGGATTCTTTCTAGTGCTCTATTGGTAACCTCTACTTGCCCATTTTCTTTAAGGTGATAGGAAATAGATGTTATTTGCTTGATATTATGCTTAATTAGGAGATCCTGAATCAAATGTGATGTGAACTAAGCTCCTTCATCAGTGAATATCTCCCTTGCATACCCAAATTTGTACAACACATTTTCCCTTAATGATTCAACCACTTTCTATTTTTTTTCTTCCTTGAAATCATTTGTCTCGGCTGACTTTGTGAAATAATTTGTGCATACTATGATGTATTGTTTTTTCCCGGATGGTATATCAATTGTCCCAATGAAATCCATACCCCACTTATCAAATGGATCTAAGGTCACTTGAGGTTGTAGAGGAATTTCATCCCTGGGTGTGGGTTTTCCCATCCTCTTACACTGGTAACATATGTTGGTATAATTTCTAGCATCTTGATGGAGAGTAGGACAATAGTAGCCAGCTTGTAAGGCCTTGAAAGTTGTCCTCTTAGCGGGAAAATGACTCCCACAAGGCTCATCATGACATGCTGATAGGATGTCAAATACTTCCTCTTCCCTGACACATCTCCTTAGAATCTGATTTGTTCCCAATTTGAAAATATTGCCACCAATCCAAGTGAAAGGGGCGATCTTTATCACAGTTCCTCTCTTCTCCCTAGATGACATATTTGGAGGAAATATCTCAGCAACCAGGTAGTTGGCCATATTATAAAACTAGGGAGAGAGTACTGGGATAGCAAATAAGTGCTCATATAGAAGTTGATTATCAATCACCCCTTAATTATCAACAAGAAAATTGAGTCTAAAAAAAAAAATATGCAACTACATTTTCTTTCCCTGGCTTATAAATGATACTTAAAATGAAACTATTGCAACAATAATAAACACCTCACAATTCTATAATTCACATTAGGTTTTTTCATCAAGTATTTAATTGTTGCATCATCAATATGCATAAAATTTTGATACCCAGTAATATAATGTCTAAACTTTATAGAAGAGAGGAATAACCTGTTACAGAGTTTAGTAATCACCCAACATTTCGGACTGTCTAAGTGAGTCCATCATCAGGGGTAGACATCCAAAGTTCTTTTTGAACTTATTTGAGGAATGGAAAACAACTAAAATCTCTTTCTCAGTAACAATTTAGTTCAATTCAACCTTAGACAGATTTTTCCTGACGGAATAAATGGCATAGTTAAACTCATCATCCATTTGTCCCAAAGTTTCCCCAACAACATTATCTGATGCATCAGTATGGATATGGAAAGGCAGAGCCCAGTTGGGACCTCATATTATAGAAGCATTGGTCAACTTTTCCTTTATTATTTCAAAGGATTCTTGAAAAAAAATTGACCAACATAATTATGAGTCCTTGGCTAGTAATCTAAACAATGGTGAAGCCACCTTGCTAAAATCATTGATGAATATCCTATAGTAACCAACCAAGCCTAAGAAACTCCTAACATATCTTTGTTTCTAAGGAGTCCGGACCGTTTTTATGATATCAATATTTTTTGGGTCTACTTGTGTCTCCGCTTGAGATATGGAGTGGCCAAGCACAATCCCTACCTTCCTCAAGAATTCACACTTCTCAGGACTCAAAAAGAGATTCATTTCATTGCATCTTCTCAGGACTTTACCCAAATCATATAGTGCCTCTTATCAATTATACCCATAGGGAGTGAAATCATCCCTGTAGATCTAAAAAGAATGATGGACAAGCTTAGAAAAAATTCTCATAACAACTCTTTGAAAAATGACAATGACATTGCATAGGCCAAGTGGAAAAACTTTATTAAAAAAGGTGCAACAATGACATGTAAATGTAGTCTTTTCTTCGTCTTCAGAGCTTGTCTGGATCTAATTATAACCATTGAATCCATCCAAGAAAGAGAATAAATTATTCCCTACAAGACCATATAATACTTGGTCAATGAAAGGCAAAGGGAAATGGTCTTTCTTTGTGGCTTTGTTCAACTCTCTGTAATCAACATAGATCCTCCACTTCCCATTCTTCTTTGGGACTAATACTAGAGGAGACAACCATTCACTTTTTGATATGGGGTATATGAACCCTGCATACAAAAACTTTTGTATTTCATCCTTTACTATGTCCTTCAAGGGTGGGTTCATTCTCCTTTGGGGTTGACGCATAGGCTTTCTTCCATGTTTGATGTAAATATTGTGTGTGAAGACTAAGGGATGCACCCCTTTCATTTCCTTTTAATCCCAAGAAAAATCATCTAAGTTCTCTCTCAACAGTTGGCACAATTGTTCTTCATCTTTGGCCGAGAGAGGGGGATTGATCTTTAGGGTTCTAGATGGGCCAAATTATACAATATTAGCATGTTAAAAAGGGATTTGAGGTCCATCTTCATCGGGTCCCCCCCCTCATAAAAACATCTAAGGTGCAAACTGGGTATGGTGTTGTATGGTACATTCAAGTTCTTATTCATCCTCCATTCATAAAGGTATATCATTTTCAATAGAAGGCCAAGAAGTAGACTATAATACCAATTGTTTTGATAAGAGCCCATTCTTAATGGTGATGTTTCTTTCCCTACAACTAATGTAGGCATTAGCAGTGGCCAACCAAGGTCTTCCTAGGATAAGAGTATAACCATTAAACTTGGTTTTGGGTTGAAGTACTAGGAAGTTAGTGGGATACTCCTAGGATTCAATGGATACCATAACATCCTCAACAACTCCCTCAAGAGCTACTATGGATCTATCTGCAAGTTGCAAAATTGTAGTGGCCTTTCTCAAAGCTCCTTGGAGGTTGAGCTTTAGCGTGTTTTATTTATTCATGAAATTTATGGAAACCCCAATATAAATCAATGTATGAGGGAAAATGATACCATGAATATGTACATCTACTACTCGACTCCCAGGGTCTAGGTATTTTTGGAAAATCACTCTCCCCAGCATCAAATCAAATAATTGACCAACAACATTGATGGTGGGTGTGTATCTCTTTTTTCTTCCTGTATTTTTGAAGCATTTATCCTTGATGAAATTATTATATATGGGAACATAATAGCCTGGGGAAGGGGTATATTTACACACAAATTCTTCAATTCTCCCAGAAGTTCAATATCTTCTAGAGGGTGTTGGCTAGGATGGATCAATCTCTCAGGAAAAGGAGGTGGATTTACTTGAGGGGTACTCTCTTCATTTTCCTCTTCAATATCTTTAGGTGGAAATGGTGGATGGTTATCTGGGAGCACTCTCCTAGACCTAAGCTTAATCTCACAGATCTCCATAGCATAGGCAAGGTAATATGTCTCTCCACTGTAGACCTATTGTGCATGTTTGTTATTCAGGTTCATATTAGATTGAGCATGCATCTGAGGTTGATTCAGTGGAGAAAGATGAGTGATTTGAAGTTGTGGTTGGGGTGGAGGCATTAAAGTATGAGGTTGGTTGAGTTCAGGCCTCGACCCTTGTGATGGGTTCCTCCATTTAGGAGGTTGGGGAGCATATGGTTGAAATGGTTGATTGATAAGTTGAGGATGATTTGGAGGAGCATAAAGACAAGAAGGATGTGTGGGCCATGATGGATGAGTAGAATAATACCAAGGTTGCAAGGATCCATTTTTTTTATAATTTTAATAAGAATAAGGCGCACCTTGCATGCCATATTGGTATGGTTGAGGTCCTTAAGGCCTCCTTTGATTTATAAACTAGAGTTGCTCTAATCCACCTTCCACTCCTTAATATATAAACTTTAGGCCAAACAAGGAAGAGAATTTGTCTGTTGCATGATTTTATTAACAAATTGAGTAGAATTCTTGGAAATCATTGGGAATTAATTCCTAGGGTGTCTTCTAGTGCATCTAGGGAAAAAAATAGGTAGGGATCTCTCCGCCTCCTATTGTTTCTTTTTTATCTGCATGATATCCATTTTCAAGGAAAAGGTATGCAACATTTCACTCTTCAAATCCTTTAAAATTTTCCCTATCTCACTTTTGATTGATGAGGTGGAGGAAGAGGTATTGGCCAACCCTTGGTTACTTCTTCCCTTTTTTTTTGGCTTCCATAGAATGGTTCTTGAACACAATTTTGATGCCATCATAGGCCAGATGATAGATATCTCCTCCAGATAGCATGTTCAGGGTTTCCGACACTTCCTCCATGACCCCTTAGAGAAGAAATAGCTTGAGTTATCTAGGATCAAGGGTGAAATTAGCCCTCTTGTAGTTCAGCTGAAACCTTTCCTCATAGTCTTTTAAAGATTCATCAGGCCCTATGGTCATCCTAAAGATTTCTTCCTTGGTTTCTTTGGACCTACAATAGTCTCTGTAATTTTTGTTGAAGAAATCTTGCATTTGGGCCCAGGTAGTGATGTTGTCCCCATGCAGACCCATGAACCAACACAAGGTTTCATTATTTAGGGTATAGGGGAACAATTTCAATTTTTTTTCATATGAGGCATAGTCACAAGTCCTAAAAACAACAACAAACTCAAACATGAAAGTGCCAGGGTCCTCAAAAGTTAAGCCATGGAAGTGTGGAAGAGATAAAAGGTTGATATTTTTCATATTAGTCTCTACATTGGTTTCTCTTATAGGAAACACCTCTTGGTATATGTTCTCAGCCATAGCCTGAACAGGAGAAGCAGTTTCCTCCTCTTGCCCAATAAGTTCTTCAAATTTCTCAAGGTGCTTACCTAGAGGTCATTCTAACTCACAGTCATTGAGGAAGAGTGAAGGATGATTGTGTGGGAATGTGGGGGTTTTTGGCATAAATTTTCCTTGGTTGTCCCTACTCCTACGAGGCATGAAAGAATTTTTTTTTTCTTTTTCACTTTTTCAAACTGTATGCAAACAAAAATAGAAAAACAATGCTTAAGTAGAAACCAACATCTGCTTAGACACCTCCCCGAAAATGTCACCAAAAAGTGGTGAGCCCTATTATTGAACCAAGAGTGTTGTAACTCCCAAGTGCTATTTAGCTTTACTTGTAAATCCGAGGTTCATACAAACTTAGAGGTGACAATCCTATATGCACAACAGGTGGATTCTACTCATGCCACCCTCAACTAGGTCGTCTTGTCAATAATACTTCTAGGCCATTCCTCCTACTTTATTAAAGTGAAGCTAGGTAATGTAATGCAAAAAAATTCTTCTAATCTAAGAAAATGAGAGTGTCTATCAAACTTATACTTGCAATTGACCGTGAAAGAAAAGCATAAAGAATTAACTTAGTTGCAGAAAAAGGAAACTATGCTATGTGAAATCATTCATCTAGCTATCTATTCAATTGTAGTAAATAAATTATTCTATCATCACACACATCATCAAAGCATAAACCAAATCTTATCTATTTTTTTATTAAACTTGTACTTGCATGAAAATCTTTGTCCTATTCAATCTAATTCTGAAATGAAATAAAACACTAATGCTTGCTATGTTTTTGCAACAAGGAAGGAAGGAGACTTAAAGTGGCCTAAGGGTCTCTTCTGACCATTAATTCAGATATTGGGTTCAAATTCATCCTATTCTAGGTTCAACATTCAAAAAGGAGCTAAAATGGAGTGAAAATGGTGACCTATAGCACTGCTATAGGGAGTTGCTACAGGATCTCCTATAATTGCTATAAGAAGTCCTGAAGTACTACAGGAAACAGGTTGAGAGGGATCTAAGGATGAAAGGGTGCAAGGAAGGTGTGGAAAGGTTTAAATAGGTGAGGGATAAGTTACCAACACATCCAAACAAAATTATAACCCTTGGGAGGATTTTTTTTCACTTGGAAGGATGCTCACGGTGGTGGTGAATGTGGTTTTACAAAACAGGGTTTTGGTGGAAGAATTCGAGGTCGGAGAAGAAGGATGATTGCAAGAAAATATTCCTTTCCTTGTAGTTTTAAATATTTGTACAATAAATACACACATTCATGAATTTATTATTAACAAACTAACACGTTTAAAAGTGGAAAATCTTAGTTGCATAGAAAACCCTACTTAACCTATTCAAAAATCTTATCTAAGCACAAATCCAAATTCTAACTGATAGTAAGCACATTATGAGAATGCAAATCATACTGTCTAACTTTCCAATAAATCATAAACAAACTATTTTTGATTTGTAGTTGAATATCCTTCTCCTCAAGCTCCCATGAGAAAGGTGAGAAAGAGAGGCTAAAAGCATAGTTTGATATATTTTTGCTGCTACTAGAATGCAAGGAGACTAAAAAAAGTGCTAAAACATAAATATATAATATAAATACACAAGAGGGACTTAGCCAATGGATTGGGACCTAACCCAAAAGCATCGCCCCCCTGAGACTAAATCAGTGATGGAACAAAAAAATTCTCATTACCATTGCATAAAAAGTTCTAGTACATCATATGATAGTAAAAAATAACACTAAATCAGAGATCAATAGATACCTAGATGAATAAAAAGTTTGAATCCTAATTATCTCTTGCACATTTTTTATTATACAAATAGGTAGCAACAAAAAACTCCCTAAAATTAGGAATAATTTTTCCTTGATCTCGAGAAGAGTGGAACTTGGCTCCTCATAACTGCCACTTTACTTGGTTGTATTTGCCTTGGAGATGTTGGGAGAGGTGTCGATGTGATATTGGTTGTGTTAGTCATCAGTATTTTTCACTATATTTAGATGACTATAAGTTGGTTCTAGATTTCTTAAAACAATATTCCTTGAATATCTTGAATTTCAGAAATCTCACTTCCTTCATTATCCTTGTAAGCCTATTTTCACTATTCCTCATTTGGTCTTCTCACAGTCACCCTATTGCTCCTAAAAGATTCATTATGGGCTTATGCCTCCCATTTTCATCTTCCTTTCCTACCTATAACCTCATTTCCCTATTTTCCCTTGTCACTAAACTCCACCTTTCCTCTAGGGTTTCCTATAGCTAACTCATTCCCATGTCCCTTTGGGCATAATAGCCTATAACAATACTCTGTTTTCACTTGAAAATCTCCAAGCCAAATTTTAGCCAAAATCAGGTCAAAGGACCCTCCCACTAAGTCATTATGGTTTTACATTGTTTAAGGTCATCCTTAGATGTTTCAGGGACTACTTTTCCTTTGCTAGAATCTGGCTCAGATGTAATAGAATATCAAGACATGGTTATTCAAGAAGGACCTAATATCTCCAAAGAGGATTATCTTTTCAGTTCATAACCTGAAAATGAGGAAAATGCAAAGAGTTTATCACTTCTGCATGAGTGTTGAAGGATTTGTCAGTAGAAGATACTGATGATGTAGGTTTTCTACATCTTAATGAAAATCATGTACAGCAAGGGAAAGATGGAAACTCTTAGTCTTGAATATTATTAGGGTTTGTAAACTTTTTAAGTCCATTTGAGTGCCAAAGTAGTGATTACTTGCAGGAAATTGACATGGAGGAGGCACACAATGCCAATTTCTCTTCAAATTGTTTTTCTGAACAAACGAAGATAAATTTGACAAAAGTGAGAGTGGTTTTTGTCAATAATAGGTAAAGAAAGAAAAACCTCCTTCATTTTTTACATAGGTATCACGGTTTTTGGAGAAATGTTAAATTTACGGGTGCTACAAGAGGTTTGCTGCATGTCTAGAGTGACCTTTGCAAAATCAAGTTTTCTCATAGTTGGAGTGTCCAAATGACTTTATTGATGAGTCAAATGACAACTATACTGGAAGATATTTCTAATGAGCTATCATGAGATCAATTTGGAGTTAAGGAAGGCCTCCAAAAGTTGCATGCACTAGCACTCTACATTTTTGCACCATCATTCAACACTTTTTGACCAATATTGGGAGAATAAACTTGTGACATGTAAAAAGAACTCCAATAAGAAAACAGAAGGTATATTTGGAAATTATAATTCAAGATATTTCCAACGAGATATCCTGGGCCAAATTTTGACACCAGGAATACCTCCAAAAGTGGTCTGCAAAACAGTGTTACATTTTGTCATCCTGGCGTTGCACATTCAGCACTTGGTGCTGCGCGTTTGCACTGGCGCTTGAAGCTTGGCACTGCGAGTTTGCACCGACGCCTTGAGCTTGGCACTGCACCCTTTCTAGAGAGGGTTTTTGAGCTTTCCAGCCAATCAAATCACATCAAATTTTCTTCAAGTCCTTTCCAAAGTCTTCCAAACAATGATAAGAGGTAAGTACATACCATAAGCCCCATTTTTTATACCATTTGGTGAATTATTAATCAATTGAAGTGAAACCCTAGAAGAAACCCTACGCTTTAATCTTGAAATTACTGTTTTACCATTACTCCATCCTTCTTAAAGAAAATTAGTCATAAACAGGAGTGATTACATTTCTTAAGGGTTGTAATTGAGTTAGTTTGCCTCCTCACTCATTTCCTACACTTATACCAACTCACTCATTCCCTTCATTTGCAAAGATGCCTTTTCATTACCCTCCCTTCATCTCATTTCACACCAGCCCTATGGTTAGATAAAATAGAGTTTAACATGTTTGAGGAAGAATACAATGGTATGGAGGCACAATTTCCAAGGAAGACCTTCATCATGAGCAAGAGAGAGAGAGTTTAATAGGTGGACTTGGATGACCAAGATGATCATGAGGCCTCAAAGCTAATCATCAAAGAGAAGGATGCCATGATCAAAGAACTGCAGCACAACATGGAAAAAGTCCAATTTTTCATATCATTCTTATAAAAATATAACAAGCAGCTAAAGGAAAAAGACATCAAGGGTATGGAAATGATGGCACCTGATGAATCTGACAATTATGATACTCAAACCATTAGTCAAGACCAAAAAGAAGAGGTCTTAAGAGAGCTTTAGAGTAGGAAAAACATGAGGCAAAGAAACTTAGTTTTGAGGATAGTATTGCTTGGGAATTTTAAGATGACATAGATGTATGGATAGACACAATTAGCCTACACCTTGAGAAGCTTCTCCATAAGGCAAACAAAGACAATGAGATTCTCAGACACATGTCTAACAAGTACATCACTAGAAGAAAGGTCTACTACATCAAGCTCAGGCAGTTGAAGAACAAATTGAAGGAAACCCTAGCCAAGAAAAAGGATAAGGACAACCTTAATATTCTTTCCGGTGTATCCCTCCAAGCCTCTAAGCCTTCATGAGAAAGCTAAATTCTAATTTTGGCACCTTTTTTCATATTTTGAAGTTTTGATAGTTTGACTTACAGAAATTGGGCCAAATGGAAAAAGGTCAACATATTCATGTTCCTCATGCTAGGGACATCATCCTCAGAAAATTTCAGACCATTTGGAGCAAAACTGGTCCCTCAAAAGGGAAAAAAAACACCAAAAATCACCTTTCTCCCTCTTTTCAGCACTGGCACTACACGTTTAGCAGTATTAGGAGAAGTGATTTTTGACAAGGAAAATGGGAACCATTTTGAAAATTGAAGGCAGATCTGAAAACTAGACAGGACAGGATTTCCAATGAGCTATAATGGAGATCATTTGGACACTGCAAAGGTCTCCAAAAATCAGCTGCAAAAAAGGAAATTTTCCCAGTCTTGGCGCTGCACATTTGCCAGTTGTGTTGTGCCCTTAGCCAGTGGCACTGTGCTCTTGCCAGAAAGTCAAAAAAAGACACTAGGAGTTATTGTAAAAGTTATTGAGTGGCCCTAAGGTCAAATTATTCCAAAATTAGCTCAGTAGATATGTTAGAAGTTATTATTACAATGAATGAGTTTTATATATTTTTGGTTTGAGCCTTGCATGGTCTCAAAGGTCAAAATTCCTTAAATATGTAATAAATGACTTCTAAAACCCTACCTAGATTTCACCTCCTCATTTTGTAGATAAATACTGCATGTATGCTTCAGTTGGTTGTTGGTTGATTGTTGAGATGAAAATCACATAGACTTTGAGTGGTGAAGAGTTTTTTGGATTTGGAGCTTTATAATTGTCTTGGACTCAATGATAATGGAGCAAGCACATTTGTAGGATTCATGGAATTTGTCAAATGGTGATTTTATTCCAATTTAGCTATTGTTTCCTTATGTTTCCCTTATTTCTCATATTTTATCTTGCAATAGAACAAAAATTTAGGTTAAGATATGCTGCTAGAGGCACCTTAAGCCTGTCTGCCTTTTATTGTTCAAATTTTTTCCTCTGTTGAGTCCGTTTGGAGAATTATTAGTTTCTCTCTAGTTCCATTTAGCTTGTTTTCCTGAAAATAATTTAATGGAGCCAGGCCAAAGAAGTTTAAGGTATGCCCTGTCCTTTGGTGTAGCTTGAAGCATTGGTTTTAAGGCCTTTTCTTTGAATTTTACTGATTAGGTTTTGGCTAAAGAAGTTTATGGTTTTCCCTATCCTTTAGTCAATCTTGAATAGTCACTTTGAAGGTATTTAAAAGTCTGATTGAAGAGATTTAGGAGTTCCCTTCTCTTTAATCATCACTTGTTTTTTATCTTGAATGTTTTCTTTCTCTGAAGGTAAATAGATAGAGAATTTAGGAGTTCCCTTCTCTCTAGGGTTTGTTGGATTCTTGTTTTAAATTTTATTTGGAAAATTATGGTCAAAGAAGTTTATGGTGCACCCTCCCCTTCGATTCTTTCTTAAGAATAATGCTCTTAAAGACTCTTCTTGTTATAGTACATGTTAAAGGATTCTTAACTACCCTTTAACCTACTAAATTCACAAATTTATTGTTCATTTCACTCCCACATAAGCTATTAAGATCCATTTGGCTTTGTTAACTTTCCCTATGAAACACCCTTGATTTATTGTTGTACATTTCAAACCTTTCACAGACCCCATAGCCCAATGGTTTGAATTTCTCTTACTCTATCTGTTCTTATTGACAACCAACCCAACCAACCAAAACAAAACAAACAAAACCTATCATTATAACTAGCCTAAAATCATCATCCTAAATCAATCAAGTCATATATTTTATCAAATATAGAGAGAGCCCTCTCTGAGTCTAGGAAGGCTAGGTCCTAATAATCCAAAGTTGGTTCTATGTTACCCTTGTCTATTTGGTCTTGCCAATTTGAAAAATTATAGGGACCTAACATAATGGCGATCACGGTGGGACCCTGAGTAAGTAACAACTTAAATATTCCTTCAAAACTCAAAAATCCCCTGTCAAACTTAGATAAATCAAGTGTTAGCCAAGAATAGTATCTGTTTGATTCGCCATACTAACATAATGGCGATCATGGTGGGACCACTTATTTAAAATCTTAGTGGTACATAAACAACTCAGAAAACCAAAAAAATATCTCAAGATTGGTATCCAATTATTGATGGTAGACAACAAACAAATCCTCAAAAAAATTAGCATAATCCACCTGGTGACACCATTGGTTTTAGTAGGCCTGATGACTCCACTGGTTTTCCATAGAATCCACTAGGAAACTTATTTTGTCATTAAACATCAAAAGAACTCGGTCAATAATAATTTTTGGATTAAGTATTTCTTTATAGAAAACCCTCCTGTAACAGTTGATAATCCTGAAAGCATCCTTAGGAAGTCTCTCAGATCTAAAAACTCAATTGTTAGCACACCTATCCAAAAAGCAAGTTCCCTACCTGAAAACCTTAAAAACTTGTAGAAATATCTGGTTGTTGATGGTGGACAGTAACCAACCACAAGAAAGTTAAAAATCATGTTAAAAATCATCCACCTGGTGACTCAAATTTAGATCAATTGTATGCAAAGACTCCATTGGAGGAAGAACCTAAAAACATGACCAGTCATACTAGAAAGAGAGAGAACTCAGGTCTAAATTGGATACAAGAAATTATTGTTTTTATCTATAACTATGTTCTATCCTAATTTAAGCATGATCAATAATACACTAATGAGGTCTGCATTGATCATTGGAAAGATCTCAAGCCTCAAATTGCAGACCATGAACATACTTATACACTTGTGCCTACCCCAGATACACCTGTGGAAGACCTAGTGAAACATGAGCCTCACACTACCTTTCCTTCTACTGAAACCTCAAACAGTCATAAATATCCTTTTGCACTACCTATACCCACAAAGGTCCCAAAAAAATACAAGCCTATGTTTTTGCCTCCTATCCTTCAGGCCCTACCTACAATTATTACAAATAAGCTGCCCGGTTTTGATGGAGAAAATACAATGATTAATGCTGAAAAACATATTCAAAATATTGAGGAATTACTTGACCTATTTGAGGTAGGAGAAGATGATGTGCGTATCATAATGTTTGCCTTATCATTTCAAGGAAAGGTTGATAGTTGGTTTAAAGATCTTCCAGCCGCAAGCATTAGCAATTTTCATCAATTCACTCAATTTTTCCTGGATAAGTGGGTAGTCATGGGAAATTTTTTCCTAGTAATAGAGGAATACAACCATTTAAAGAGACATCCAGGGGAGACAGTGAAACACTTTTCAACCAGTTTCAATAAGGTATATCATTCCATACCTGTTAAGATAAAGCCACCCCCAGGGTGGGCTCTATTGCACTACCCAGATGCCTTTGACCCAGAGATGGCATTCCAGATAAGAGAAAGGGACCCTTCAACCCTAGAGGAAATGCAAAGGTTGGAAATTGATGTGGAAGCCAACATGCTAAACAGGGAGGAAAAACTAAGAGAAATAGAGAAGGAAAAAGTAGATAAAAAGAAACTGATATCTTCAGAGATAAAGTTATAAATGTTGACAAACACAGTTAACAAAGCAATGCATATGATTAACAGGAGGAAAGGGGAAGAGTACAATGTTGAGGTTGGAGCTGACTATTCAGAAAAGTCAGTACTATTTTCTTGGGAAGAACAAGCTCAGTCATTACAATGCAAAGATAACAATCAAAATGTGCATGTTGAGCAAGAGTGCAAAGAAGAAAATTCAAGAAGTTTTCAAGAAAGACTAAGTTCCCTTCCTACATCATGTGCTTCCCTAATAAGAGAGCATTGCAAGAAGGTTGCAAATAGAAACAAGGAGGAACGCTCTAGGGAATCAATCAGGGATGAGATGGATGATACAAACCCTTTTTCAGATCCAGAAGTTCTCCCCTAAGCCATATTGAAATCACATAATATGAAATAGAGAAGGAGTCAACACACTTAGAGTATCTACCCTTATGCTTTAATTAATTTCAGATTATGAAAAGAAATTGGCATCCTGAGGATCTATCAGATGCAGTTCATGAATTTCATGCTCGAGTTAACTATCACGAAAAGCAAGAGAAGTTGGTTGAGAATGAAAGCAATCAAGAAGTAAAATAAAATCCATCAGATCTCTTTGAAGAGACCAAGAATGATTTATCTTCTCTGTTTTGTGAGGCTCACAAACACATTCATCCTCAGAATCAGCCTTCACAAGAGAAAGAGAAAAATTGTGGTTCTATCCAAGGAAAAGGGAAAATTCCTCCTCCTTTAACTGAAGGAGAAATCAATTAGGTTCTGAGCATGCAGCCAACCTATGAATTTTTATATAAAGAAATTATTCATGTTTTTTATACTGCTGATTTATGTGTTGCAACATTTCCTCATGAAGAAACAGAGGAACAGATTGATTTTGGGGCTACACTACCTTCTCAGGAAGACCTATTACCAGAAAATGCTCTTAATGAGGACCTTCAGAAAAAAATCAGCCCATTAAATCAAGGCATACCAGGGTTGTTCACAGGAAACACAGTAATATTTAATGAGGCTTCTAAGTCAGATGACCATGAAGAAGAGGTGGAGTATCTTTCTCAAAAGAATCCTAAGCTCAGCATAGTGGAGGAAGGAGTAGTCCTAGATGAAGCTTATTTCTTAAATCCTCTAGGCCTATTATTGTTCAAAGACCCCTTTTTTGTTGTCTTAGAAACATTAGAAAAGGGAGTAAACTATGCCAAGAGAAGTTTGTTGCAGTATAAAGAAGATTTTGAGCACTGTTTTTCAAAAGATGAGATGGGAGTGACCTGTTTATTTTTTCAGCACACCTAAAAGGCTGAATGAGAATCAATCATGTCATCACTTACTTGATTGGTTTTATTGGAAAAGAGAGTTCACCTAATTTATATATCATATATAAGTTAGAATATGATAGATAGGTATGCAAATAAGCTCAACACTATGAGCATCTTTTTAGTTTAGTTTTAGATTATTTTGACAAAAAAGAGAGAAAAAAAAAACAAAAATAGAAAAGAGGGAAAATAAAAGAAGAGGTAAAGCCCCATACCAAAAAAGAAAATTCTGAAAGTGTGCAAGTCCAAATTCCACTAAGTTTTGAAAGGAATTCTTGTCCAGTCATACAACCTAATCATGATTGAACAAGTTTTGAATTTTTTATGGTAGGTTAGTGAATAAATATTTTCCAAACTATTTAAACTTGGCTTAACAGTAGATTAGGTTAGAAAAAGATATGGGTTCCCAAAATTCAAATATGAACCAAAGAGAAAAGAGGGGGATGAATGACACATTCCAAATTATAGCCCTTAGTTTTTAGTTTTAGTTTTTTGAAAAAATGAAATCCGTGTGCAGCTTGTCCAAAGTGTCATAGTTCTTGATAGATCAAACTGCTTACTATTGATTTGATCATACTTTCAATTTCCTGTTTGTAGATTAGTGAATGAAAATTTGTCAAACTGCTTAAACTTGACAGATAAGTAGATTAGGTAAAGAATAAAAGAGCTTGTCAGTCTAATCTGAGATCTTAGAAGTTATAAGGGTAGACATAGATAGTTTTTTCTTTCAAAAGAAAATATGATGTTCAGGGTTTGCCAATCCAAATGCACCCAAATGAAGAGACAACTTTAGGAAAAGGATGATGGGTAGGTAGAGTTGATGCTGAAGAAATCATGTTTTTTGAGATGTTAAAAGAGCATAGATTCCAAGAACAATAGCAAGATCATCATTGCAAAATGAAGGAAATTAGCAAGCATGTGAGGCATCTCATCTGCAAAATCAGAGTGTTAGTGAGGTAAATCCCCTCTGCGAATAGAGGTGATCCCACTAGCCCTAGAGTGGGTCTAGCCACAAACGAGACAAGCTATAACATTTATTCCTCGTTAACGAATGGACGGAGATTCGATAGATGAATTACTGGAGGTCCTACGCTATTGTTGTCGTCGGAAAGAGTGGCTGCCTCTCGCTCCTGGTTTGATAGATCACGATCCACTTGCTGTCACACTCAGATACTTGCACACACACAAGAAACAACGATGATATACAACACACTATTTCCCATTCATAACTATCAGTCAGTCGAAGAAGTCTAAATCAATTGCATTAAATAAACATAACACAATGATGGAACCAACACCATAGTCAAGTATATTAATGAAAGAAAGTTAGAATACAACCAAGCTTCAACGTTGCGATCTCCTCCAACAGGGTTCCAGTGGAGCACGTCTTACAAAGGATCGTCGGGAATTCGGACATGGATCTCTCTACGGAATTCTCCTTGGTTCTACCTTCTCTATAGAAATTACTCAAATATATCATCTCCTCTCCAAGTTCAGCTTCTTGGCTATATGTTCAGCTAGCTTTCATAAAGGGAGAAGGCCTGTTTATATAGAGGAAGAGAGAGAGGTTAGGATCCCTATAATCATGGAAGGGAGTCCTATCTTCAAAGAGTGTTCTAGGGGAGTTAAAAACCACTACCTAAAGAGAGAGATTCATGGCTTATCGACTTTAACCACTTCTAATGAGTCATCCCTAAGGTAGTTAGAAGGAAACTTCCATGTCTATTTGTTAAAAAGAATTCCTAAAATAGCTGGTGTGGGAAATACACAAAGATAGAGTGCCAGGTGGCACGGGATTTAGTGAAAATATTCCCTATTGCCGCAAGGGGTGAACTGGATACCCACGTCAATTCCAAAACATAGGTTTTTGTGTACTTTATAAGGAAGTTTTCAACAGAAGAAATGATTTCCTTATGAAGACAGATGCAAAGAAGGCATTTGCAGAGTATGATTTTGCTCACAGGTCACAGGAAAGACCCTCCAATATGCGAGGTAAGGGATTGCAGGGACAGTGACAAAATGTTGTGTGATATATGCCCCCTAATGCATGAGGTTTGAGAGAGAGGGAGGGGTGAAATTATTTATGAGAACGCATTCGACCCAAACACTGTTGTTGGAAGACCTATAAGTGCAAGTGAAACTGATACTTCTGATACATGAAATGTGGCATGGGCGCAACCATCCATAATAGAGTACATAAATATTAAGATTCGAGGTATGGACATAGCCATCTAGAAATCGGGATCAACAGACAGACTCAGGTATGGTCGTAGCCATCCAATCAGAAGAGCCAAGTAATAATTCATAGTAATCCACAACGAACCTGTAGCCTAGATTTCAACAGAAAAAACCCAGGGTCTTGCGCTCCATCTCGACCCGAACAAAGTATAAATTCGAGCATGCGAATATGTGAGCTGAAGTCAAACATGCAAGGAAATCGTCTGATTACCAGCCAATAATGGAAGCTGTTAATAGATGCAAGAGAAACCACCAATAATGAAAATGGCTCTCAAGGAACGAAAGGTACAATCCACGGAATGTGAATAGTGATCTGACATCGAACACTCGTAGAGTCAGTCGATCGAAGGCCAATGATGTGGACCTTGTGTCGAATGCGAAGAACCTGCCATTGAGGCATGCAGGCTCTAAGGTACCTGAAGGGAGTCTCTATATCGAATTCCTAGGTAATGAGCTGGATTCAATAAGAAGTGAACTAATCGAAGGTGGCCCATAACTTTTCCCACATCATTGACACGAGACAGAGGAATGTGATGTTTTTGAATCAAGAACAATAGAGAATCAGAGGGAGGTTGGAAACTTCAGAGGCAAGCTTCTCTTGAATATATCGGCGGCACGACATGGGATTTGGCAGTATTTGACATCAAGGGATCTGAGGTCATGGCGACATGGCAAAGAGAAGATGAGAAATCAAAAGAGATTACCCAAACCCATGGAGGCAAAAAAATAACGAGATGAGATGTCCCCAACCCGACACAAATGCAGACAAGTGCCATGTTCAAGGGCGACATACTGTCAACATGACTACAATCTGGTTCCATGTTCCCCCACCATTTTAGGCGAGTACCCCAATTATTTTTTAAAACAAGCTTGAAGGGGATAGCATGTGCTTGCGATGTAATTTTTTCCTTCGGACAAATCCAACCTAGTACATTTTACGAGCCCTAGGAAGAGGAACTCGAGTAACGTCATAACGATGGAGTCTAATGTCGTCAGTTTTAACGAGTCTGACAAAGGAAGAACTCGACATATTTTCATATTTAGAGAGTTTGAAAAGAAAGCAGAAAATAAAACTCCAGCAAGGCCCTTTTCGTAGGTAGTCTCACAAATCCAAAAAGGTAGAAAACTGTGTCCGAGAGAACCTCTTAGTCACGATAGGCTAAGGTATTCCTTTTTCGTAAATAATCTATCCCAGCCCGAAAAAGGGGTAAACGTGTACTGGTTAGATATCTTTTCGTAGCCAATTTAACGAGTTCAAAATGACAAGCGTCTCGACAATATTTTCAGTTTTAGAGAGTCAGAAAAGAGCTAAAAGGTGACTCCAACAGTGACCTTTTCGTGTTTTTACTGAGTCCAAAAAGGTATAAAATACAACTCATTTCTTCATCATAACCATGTGAAAACCTGTCGCTGCACAAAAAGAAGCATGTAAAAAGTATTTCTCGAAAATAATATGATAAAATAATCGAAAAATATGTTTTAAAACCTAATTTAAGATTTTGAAAAGTTATAAAAGACCATAAGTGGTAAAAAATTATTTACTTTTCACATTTACCTCTTTGTGGAGGAACAATGGTCCATTTACCTTGCGATCTTGTGGCGACGATTGCGAGCGATCCAGTGAACCAATCTTGATTCCGTCAGTTTCAAGTAAGAGCCGACACCATTTGCCATCTTTTAAGCTAAATTTTATTACCTTGATTTTTCATTTTGAATCGTTTAGGGGAGGATTTGTAAAAACTAGGGCATCGTGGGTGGCGTAGGTTTCGGGCACAGACTCGCGCCAATCACCCCTTTTTCACACAAGGGTCACACCCATTAGTGCGACTATTAGTGAAACAATTGCGCCAACTACGCAACCCAAAATCCACCTAAATTTAAAGAAAATGCAACCATTTGCTTGCAAATTTTTATGCCTAAGGAGACTTACAATGCTCATATGAACAATGTGTGGAGGTACCAAACAAAAAATATGGTAATTGAGTGGAAAGAGAGAGAAAAAAATGAGGAGGATGAACTAGCCATGGAGAATGAAAAATGCATGAATTCTCTCAAAAGCTATGGGCTAAAGATATTCTTTCTTACACCATGTCTCCAGGCTCAACCAAAATTTCTTCAATATCTAATAAGCATTTGGGACGAAGATCAAGAAAAGTTTGTGATTCGAGATCAGGAACTTGAACTTGAAGTCTCTGACGTATATTTCATCACTGGATTGTCGTGTAGGGGTGCATTCCCTATCTTGACTAGTACCCGTCCTTCCGGGGAAAGTATGGGAATGGTGATTGACAGGGTATGCCGAGGGGCACGAAAAGGAATAGGGAGTGGAAAGGTTGACATCCAAACCATTCTTGATCTGGCACTAAAAGTAGTGCTACACACTATCAGGCGGGCTGTAGGATCGCAAGCACTGCATAAGGCCATGAAGAAACAACTGCTTCTTGCCTCAGAGTGCATGAACCTGAGTCTCTTCAACTGGGCCAAGGCCGTGACTATTAACATCAAGCGGCAGCTCACCAAGTGCAAGAAGACCAAACTAAAGCAGTTTGGGTATGGATCCATTTTGGTATCATTCCTGTTGGAACGATTACCCATATTCTAGCGTTAGGAGGTCATTGTCCAAATGCCACCACCTAGAGAGCCATGGATGGCCAAATGGGACTTACTGATGCCTAGAGCAGGGGGTGGCCAACATATTTCCTGGAGGCCAGATTTTTTGATTGGCTCCGATGAAAACTGATTGTCCTGGAGGATTGGCCCTATGCTGGCACAGACTTCACTGGTGATCCAGACCTCCCGCTCCCTAAGGGAGAGGATTGGGACGAAGAGCTAGGTGAGAGTCATTTTTTATTTTCATGAGTTTTATGATTTTTTGGTATATATGGATGTTTTGAAAATTAATCTTATATGTATGCAGATGTTGGCCCAGAGCAACCTGCAGGTATGTCGTCGATAGCGAGGTGAGTTTCTCGCGATTTCAATCTTCATGGTGAGGGTGGCGAGGAGGAGATATTACAGAACTTGGAAGGGATCGCCTGTGGGATCCCAAACTATGCTTGCTTGGATGATGTGCCTCAGGCCTATCAGACACACACTGTAGGGGTGCTGAGTTGTATCCATCACTTGCTGAGGTGGTTGGTACCAGGTGTGATGTGCTCTCATGAGCACCATGCCGATTAGGCACTTAGGATTTTATTTCCGCACATGTTTGAGAGACATGTTGTCTTGCGATGTATCTAAAACATACATATATATTTTTTGGGTTTTTATGATGCACACGTTGCAAAAAATTGATATATATATATATATATATGTATACATCTATTTTATACATGGGTCTATCTACGTATGATGATGTTTTATAAATTGCACAAATGTCTATCTAGCACAATGTTAGCTATTTCATCATTTAATGTATTCATTCATCTTGGTATATGTTGATATGTAATGAAATCAAAATTTATTTCAAGTAAACGAATACGCAAATACAATCTCAAAATGCATGGGTTTCGAACTGAATAATGGCCGTTAAGTTGAAGAACAACAAGCTGCAAATCTAGATTCACAAGCAATGCGCATATGCCAAGGTTAACTGCCTCGGTTAATAGTTCCAAAATAGCACTATATTCAGTGACGTTGTTCGTATTTGGTCCTAGAAAAATACCTTGTAGGTTAATCAACTCACCAACAGGATCATAAATTACCCAGGCTGCTGAAGACAAGTTCCTGGTACTGCGGGAAGCACCATCCGCGAAACTAACATAAGGGGAAATAGACATCTGCATAACAAACAAGACCCAATAAGTAGAAAAAAGCTCACAAAGAACATCAAACCAAAGCATGCACAAAAATGAAAAAATCACCTATGTACACATATCATGCATGAATGACTCAATCATAATACTTTTTGAGGTACAACCCATTTCTGGGTTGTGCTAAGGGATAACCTTTATAATCAATAAGCTAGTAAGCCCCATTTTGTAACACACGTTTGATGATGTAGGGCCCATTCCACATGGGTTGGAATTTACTTGCCCCCAGCTTGTCATGTGCTTAGTTTTATAGGAGAATGAGATCGACTTCGATAAAAGAACGAGGGGAAACTGTTTGGTCAAAATGAGCTTTAACTCGCTTCTTCTGTGCTTCGATGACCAAGGCAGCTAAGCGACGAGCTGCATCCAATCTCTCTACGTAGAGGAAACTCTCATCCTCAGACAAACTATTAGGCAGTAATTCCACAGCTAGTTTGAGTGAAGGGATTTCACATTCAATCGGAAGAGTGGCTTCCAGAACGTAAACCAATTGAAATGGGGTAAATTCGGTTGCACTCTTAGTCAAAGTTCGGTAAGCCCAAAGAGCTGAAAACAACATGAGATGCCTATTTGATTGATGGATCCTGATTTTTCATTGAAGCATTGTAAAAATAACTTTTTTTACAGATTCAACTTGGTAATTAGCTTGAGGGTAATACACCGTTGAGTTGTCATGATACAGAACCAACTTAGATGTCAGCTCTGCCATCATATAGTCCCGAAAATGAGAACCATGATTAGTAACGATGGGTTGAGGGACACCAAATTGAGTAATGACATGATTGACTATGAATTGTGTTGTTTTCTTACCGTCCGCAGCCAGTGTAGGCATTGCTTCAACCCATTTTGTGAAATAATCGACGACGATGATAATATAGGCATGCCCTGGCCAAGCGAGGGTTACACGTCATAAAATCGATGCCCCATTTGGCAAAAGTACCAATAGTAATTACAGGGTGTAAAGGAATAGCTGGTGCATGCACCTTGAATTGATATATCTGGCACGCATGACATTTGTGTATTGCGACAATGCAATCTTTAAAAATGGACAACCAGAAATAGCCAGCATGAAGGATCTTCTGTGCGGTGGCATAACCAAACATGTGACCACCACAGGTGCCACTGTGGCAGTCATTTAAAACTTTCTTAGCTTCCTCTAGGGCCAGACATCGGCAGAGTACAGAATCGACTCCAACATGATAGAGGGTATCTCCGATAACACGATAAGGTTGCGATTGATGCTAAATGCTGCATTAGGCATATTTCGTTAACTCAGACCTAAAATTACAATTTTGGAGATACACAATGATATCACCATACCACGGATCGAGGGTTTTAATCAAGAAAAGAGTTTTGTCCAGAATATGATCCTCGAAACGAGAAGGAGCAGAGTCGGCGGGGAGAGAACAAATCAAATCAGCGAAAACAAGTGATTTATTTGATTTGGCTGTAGTAAAATCTGAATCAAACTCTTGGAGGATAACGATCCACTTCGAGTATTTTCCCCCCAGCAACTGCCAAGACAGAATATATGTCATGGGGTTACAATCAAAAATCACGGTCACCATGTGTAAAATGATATAATGATGAAAACGTTGGATAGCCTGGAATGCAACCAACACTAACTTCTCGACATGTGCGTAATGCGTTTCAGGGTTGAGAAGGTTCCGAGACAAATAATAAACGACATGCTCATTATTGTCATCATCATCTTGAACCAAAACCATGGCGACCGTACTAAAGGCGGTAGCTAGATAGAGGGTGAAATCATGATGATAATTCAGAGGATGTAATAGAGGAGCGTTGACAAGGAATGTCTCAAGTGTATCAAAATATTGCTGAGCAATCTCATCCCAACAGAAAGGGATGTCCTACTTTAAAATTCATGTGAATGCCTTAGCTACTTCGGCATAGTTCGGGATAAAACGACGTAAGAAATTTGCTTTCCCTTGGAGACTCTGGAGCTGGTGTAACGAGGATGGAGAGGGGAGATTAAAAATAGCCTCAACCTTAAGTGGATCAAGGAAAATTTCATCTTTAGATACGATAAACCCTAAAAGTCTACCGGAATCAATGCATAAGACACATTTATCTAGATTGAGTAGGATGTTGTAGCATCTACAACGAACAAATATCTGGCGGAGATGTTCCGGGTGGTATTTTCACACATTTGAATGAGACAGAAGGTCATCCAGGTATGGTTGAACAATATGACGAATATCGTGAAAGGCATAAGACATCGCATGCTAGAACATAGCCCCAGCATTCTTCAAGCTGAAAGGGAGTTTTTTATACGCGAATATTCCTCAAGGATAGATAAAAGCGGCCTTGTGTTGATCAGACAAGAGAATGTTGATATGATTATAGCCAGAAAAACCATCCATAAGGGAAAAAAATCTCACCCTCGCACAATCGTCAATGATCTGATTGATGAAAAGGGTAGGATAGTTATCCTTATGACAGGCCCGATTAATATCATGATAGTCAACATAGACGCGAATCTCTCCCTGCTCCTTATCCACAGGAACAATGTTAGAAACCCACTCTGTCAGAGGAATTAGATAAGTGAAACCTTCTTTAAGAAGTTTTTCAAATTTAGCTTTTATGGCGGCGGCTTTCCGAGGATGCACTGGACACAGACTCTGGTGAACAGGCTTCGCACCTGGGTAGGTGGGAATCTCATGCACCACAATACTAGGATCAATTCCAGGCATCTCTTTGTAAGACCAGGTGAAAAAATCACGAAATTTTTGAAAGAGGCTGGTATACACTTGGACTTCATCAGAAGAGCAAGTGACTCCCACATGGATGTTCTTGAATATTCCTAGTTTCATGAAAATGTCGATAGGCATCGTCTGAGTGATGTTACCCAAGTTACCTTCAGAAAAGACTTCATGAGTCAAGATAGGCATTTGAAGTGGTGGAGAAGGAACTTGGGATGCAAAACACTCAAGATAGTTAGACATTTCCCCAAGGCCAGGCATAAACAAGGAACGATGATGCCCATTTCTCCATGGTAGATCTTCGAGAGACATGGTTTCCATTATAGCCTTATCAGATGGAAACACTTCTTTCAAATGATCAGGTGAATCCGCATTGCTGAGCCAGGGGGATTAAGAATAAACGTCGAGAGCCATTCTCAAAGGAGCACCTTCAGAAGGGGGAGAATCAGATGCAACTATAAGCTCACAATAATTGATTTCAATTGGACTAAGCGACATTGAATCCCCAAATGAATCGACCTGTTCAAGTAAAGGGACGATCCATGTGTCATATGACCGAGAGATCATATTAAATTGAATGGTATTTGGTGGTGGAAAAGGAAAGATACCCATGAGAGCGGGATATTTGAAAATACCTGGCCCTACACTGTCGGTGGGAGAAGGAATTTAATCCATGTATGGCACATTGTTCTCGAAAGACGAGGTAAAGAATGATAACTGATCGACAGTAATTATTTTGCACTCGTGTGGAAACTTTAGAAGATGAAAGAGGGTGGATAGAACACATAGCATAGCGTGAGTCCAATTGCGATCGAGTAGAAGATTGTAATTGAGTTTAGCGTCAACGACTTCTACTTCAACATTGACCGTCTTTCCTTGCAACGTGATCGGTAAGCTAGTGAGAACACCTAAGGGTTTCGATTCCCTTCCATCAAATGCCTCAAGGGCATTGGGTGACAAAGTGAGAGTTGTAGAGCCAATAGCTTTCCAGCAAGTGGATGACATGACACAAGTGGATGCACCTTCATCCACAATGGCTCTATGGATGTTGAGACCATTAATGCCGACTTGTATGACAAGCGCAATCTGGTGCTGAAGTCAGGGGATGAAATTCTCTAAATCGAAAGAGAGAAGGCTAGAATCAGCAGGATCGATTCCGTCGATCATAGTTAATAACACTTTCCGTTGAGACCAACAACTCTGAAGCACTTCCAACACAGACATCGTGGATGGCGCCTGTGCTAAATCCTCAAAAATACTGTAATGCTGAGCAGCATGGGCATTAGGATTATAAGAATATTTTAAGAGAACACCTTTAGAAGGTGGTCATACAACGGGTTCAACACTGGGCCTTTCAATCTCAAAAGGACTAGAGGCAGGTGGGGTAGGAGGACCATCAACGATCTCTTTCCTGGCTGCCTGACACGATTCGACATAATCTTTCGACCAAGTAGCAATGGAAACGGGTGCAAAAACGTTTACCATAAACACTTGAGAGCCAAACGGTGTAGATGGTGCAGGTTGATCGACCATCTGGGTTTGATGAGATGGGAAAGGTTCTTTAAGGACTGCTGGAGTGCCCTTAGTGCCTTTGAGCAGTTGACTAACCTCGGGTCGTCTGGGACAATCCTTAGTGTAGTGTTCCTCATCGCAAATCAGACAGGGATACTTCGGCTTTCGTTGTGAACCTTCATTAGCACAAGGTTTAGACAATTCAGATTTTTGGGCATCGGCTTTGGCCTTGCCTTTTCCCTTATTTCTTCCCTTGGAATTCTTGTTTTTAGGATTAGCTTGAACAGCATTGACCTTCAAGGTTTTACTAGAATCTGGGGTAGGCTGAGGAGCAGAAGTATTGGAAGAATTTGATTTCTTCTTCCCATTGGAAGACATGCGTGGAGTCTGAGAGACAGAACCAATAACACTGTCGACCGATGGGGTAGTCGGCTCTTTAGAGGTTCTAGGTCATGGAGCCTCAGTCAAGGTGTCATACAATATGCTCGATTGAGAGTACACTAAATTAAAGTACTGGGCATGAGCAATGGCTTGTTCCTCGGTTACACATGCCCCCATGGCGATGTCTTTCGCAATTTGATTGACAAAAGAGGTAGTGAACGAATGATTAAGAAGCTGATTAGGAATTTCAAACTTGATCAGGCGATGACGTCGTCTCCACTCATGAATATGGTCTGAGATATGGGTAGCCTGGTCCTATTTCAAGGATGTTAGGAGATGCGTCCCAGCTTCATAACAAACCAGCAATTGGAAATGAGTAAGGAATGCCATAGCGAGAGTGTTGAAATCTTGAAAGATACCACAAGGTAGTTTGATATACCACTTAGCATCAGCTCCGGTAAGAGTGCGCTGGAAAAGATGGAGTCGAACAACTTCATCCACCAAAGAATTGGAAGAGCACCATAAATGGTATGTCATGACGTGTGCTTGGGGGTCTTCTCCAGACTTGCCCTCAAACTTAGGACAATCACTAGGAACCTTCGTTGGAACCAAGGGCCAATATGGATTATGAAGAATTGGCTCATTTGTCAATTTGGACACATCCCATAACTACAACGTGGCGAGAAAGGGTAATTGAGGGTTAAAAGGCATAGCAGGCCCTTGATAAGGACTTGTACCCATACTCCATCCTAGTTGAGTATAAATCTGCCCCCATTGGTTCTGTCCCAAAGGATTCGGACCATAAGGGGTATAAGCTAGATAATTCATTTGATATGGCGGCTGAGGACCAGGATACAGGGGTTGAAAACCAGGATACTGATTCTGAGTATACGAGGGTCCCGATTGAGCAGCATAAGGATTTTGCTGCGGAATATAAGTATGGCCTGGCGGTTGAGGGTAATAATCAGAACCTTGAGGTGCGTTGTTTACCAATCGATATTGACCTTAAGGGTAATAACTGCCTTGCAGTCGAACGGGCTGTTGATAAGTAGGGCCCTGCTAAGCTGGATAGGTCGGGCACACAGGATGATTCGACTGCGGCATGGAATAGAGCGGTGGCTAAGCAGGGTGAACTGTCTATGTAGGTTTTCCTGGCTGAACAGGTTGACCTGACTTATGAGGGCCACCAGGTTTCCCCTACTAAGCAAGTTGGCCTGATGGCTGCAGTGGGCTAGGTTGTGCCTGATAACCAAGTTGACTTGGAGCAGGACCATAAGATGGTCCGGGTTGTGCAACATTTGCACCAATTGGAAAATATGGCTGTTGTGGTTGCACCAAATGTTGAGATGGATGGATTTTTCCCCTAGGCCTTATAAAGGTCCAGGTTGATATACTGGTTGCCCAGCTGGTCCTTGAGGTTTCCCTAGTTAGACCACATGTTGAGCTTGTAAAGGTTGACCTTGAGGATTGTAAGGCTGCCCTTGCGGGCCATAAAATAATCCTTGCTGGATGGAAGGTTTTCCATGTAAGGTTTTCCCTTGTAGGTCGTACGCATACCCTTGCTGCACCAAAGGTTGTCCCTGAAAGGGTTTTCCTTGTGGGTCATAAGCATACCCTTGCTGAACCGAAGGTTACCCTAAAAGGGTTTTCCTTGTTGGTTAGAAGATTACACAGGAAAGGGAGGTCCGAAACTAGAAATTAACTGATAAGCCTCAAGAGCAGGCAAATAGATGGGCTTGTCGTGCTCATCATATTGAAACGGAAGTGAATAAATCGGGGTACCATCTGCACCATAATGAGAAAAATAAGGACGATTAGGATCCTAAGGGGACTGATTAGTCTGGGAGCTCTGATGTTGAACAAACAGCCAATACTCCTCAAAAGAAAGGTCGTCAGGGTTTTCCATGGCAATCGAAGTCTCTACCGAAGCCAAAAATCCTGACGACTGAGCAGTGATGACTGTTGCTAATGCAACCACATAGATAGTAAGCCTAGTGGGGACAGAAGTAACAAAAGGCATCAACGAGACAGGTGTCGTCGGTGGCATCCCTAATGATGGGGGAACCAGCCCCCGTGATGGATTTGATGTTGCCATGGAGCCAATACCAGCTATAATCTGACCGAAAGACCTATATTCGGCTGGAAGAAACACCGATGATGAAGATTGAGCAGGCTCTTGGTGGATTTCTTCCGAAAAAAGTTGGTATTCTTCATCAGAAACTAGAATGCCCTCACTACCATTAGGACCAGTCGATTCCATGTCTGAATCCACCATGAGATCTTGTAAAAGACTACAGGGGCTACAAGGTATGATAGCAGCCAAAAATGGTGATCTTGATGTGAGAGGGGGAAAATGTTCCCCGACCCCAAACCCAAACCAAGCATTTGAAAGAGGCCAATGGAACTCAACCAGTTCTCCAAAGGGGTACTCTGACAGGATAATAGGCTGTTGAAGCTTGGAAGACGTAGAGGTTTGCAAAGTTTCAAATGAATCGTTTAAGAAAGGATTAACCAGTAGACAAAACCAATGGTTCCGCCACTGTGACTATAGCACACCAGAAAAGGGAAAAATATCGGAAAAGAATACTTTTGGATAAAAACCAAGGAAAACAAAGACAGGCCAAGTAATCAAAGTTTAATGGCCATGTAATCGTAGGTAGTTTATTTTACCACATTGAAACCAAAAATTTGTTGTTTCATGTTTTAAGAGTCAAGAAACAGTTAAAGATGACTCTAGTTTCTTTCAATTTTAAGCGAGCGCGAAAGGACAAGTGCTCGACGATATTTTCAAATTTATGGAGTTAGTAAAGATCGAAAATGACTACTCAGGTAGTCTAGGTAAAAGCGTGTAACAGGTTCCAGTGAACTTCCATACACACCTTGGTAATAAAATGAAAGAAGAATTAACCAAGAACTTGACGTACGTGCAGGTAGTCTCCCCAAATGCTATGTTCGGTGTATCACGGTTAAAAGGTGACAGACACGGCTTCCTACGGATAAAAGGATTGCAACCTAGAGGGGTATCTCTTTATATACTCGATGGTATAGGGAGCGTAAGTCTATGCTAGTGCTGTCTGAAGCCAGATGGCGAGTGACAACTGCTAGGTTTAAAGACACTAGAACACGTCTCTAACTTAGACCACTAAATTTTTCATTAGGTTTCAATGTTGCCTTAGGTTAACTGAATAAATTTTAAGTTGATCTTGTATTTATGTTTCAATTCCAAGGTCCTACCAAATGTTGAATCTCACGAATCCCTAAATGCAAGCTACATGCCATAAAATACCATTACATTCGATGAAAAGCTATCTAGGAGAAATTTTAGGAGTTTTCAAGTGACAGAAAATAATGAGAACACATAGAAGCGTCCACTGTAGTATCTGATGCAAGCTAATGAAAATGAGAAATCTTTCCTAGAACTGTCCAATGCTAGTTATACGAAATATTTTCAATTCCACAATGCAAACAAGAATGCAAGCACAAAATAATTTGATTTTTGAATGTAATAGTGCCAAAAGTGCACTAAATTACATGAAAAACAAACCAACACACTAGTTCAAGAATGCCAATGCGAGATTTGAAGCGAAGCAATTCAATCAACTCAAAAGTAAACAAAACAAAACTCAAACCAACGTTGCAAACTCTCAAATCGAAGAAAGATGTCGAAATAGACCCATATAAGCAGTGTAATCTATGCTTGGAGTGACAAGAAGCACTACTGAATGAAGGAGGCAAGACTCATTTCACCAAATGCAATCACTCAAATAGTTCAAGGGAGCCAAATGCAATCAAGAAAGGGATGAAGTTGACCATGAAACAAAGGACCCAGACTCCTACAAGAGGCTCAGCATACCAAAGCACTAGAAAAACCCTAAGGCTACGATGTTGACAGGAAACTAACAAACAACTGAAGGAAGGAGGTTGTTCACAATAAAAAAAAATCCCAAGGCACTCAAACCATGCCAAAAGATAACCTAGAAGCACAAGCACTGACCAAAAACTCCAAAATCAAGCAAACCCTAACACCTACAAGAATTGGCATGACTGTTTGGTTTTAATCAGTGCCAAACATGGGATGGCGCGGGTGTTGAACTAGAAACGAGTGCCAGTGGGTGCGACTATTAGACAGGAAACTACGCCAATCAATTCAACCCAAGTAAAAGGATTTTTTTTGGAAAAACAGAGGTCATATCTGATCCTCTGGGGCTGAACAGGGGTCTTAGACTGAGCAAAAATAATCAGAAAAGGCAAGCTAAGCAAGAAAAGACCAAGAAGAAGACCTAATGGATGAGAGACAAACTCACACTGATCCCCAGTGGAGTCGCCAATTTGTTGGTGAGGTAAATCCCCTCTATGGACATAGGCGATCCCACTAGCCCTAGAGTGGGTCTAGCCACAAACAAGACAAGCTATAACATTAATTCCTAGTTAAAAAATGGATGAAGATTTGATAGATGACTTACAGGAGGTACTACGATATTTTTTTCATCGGAAAGAGTGGCTTCCTCTCTCTCCTAGTTTGACAAATCACGATCCGCTCACTTTCACGCTCGGATACCTGCACACACACAAGAAAAAACGACAATATACAACATACTATTTCACATTCGTAACTATCAGTCAGTCGAAGAAGAATAAATCAATTTCATTAAATAAACATAACACAATGATGGAACCAAAACCATAGTCAAGTATATTAATGAAAGAAAGGAAGATTAAAACCAAGCTTCGACGTTGCGATCTCCTCCAACAAGGTTCCAGCGGAGCAGGTCTCACAAAGGCTCGTCGAGAATTCGGACGGGGTTCTCTCTATGGAATTCTCCTTGGTTATACCTTCTCTATAGCGATTACTTAGTTATAGTATCTCCTCTCCAAGTTTAGCTTCTTCGCTATATGTTCAGCTATCTTTCATAAAGGGAGAAGGCCTATTTATATAGAGGAAGAGGGAGAGGTTAGGATCCCTATAATCGTGGAAGGGAGTCCTATCTTCAAAGAGTGTTCCATGGGAGGTAAAAACCACTGCCTAAAGAGAGAAATCCATGGCTTATCGACTTTAACCACTTCTAATGAGTCATCCGTGAGGTAGTTAGAAGGAAAATTCCACCTCTATTTGTTAAAAAACATTCCAAAATATCTAGTGTGGGAAATACACAGAGACAGAGTGCGGGCTCTAGTGAAAATATTCCCTATTGGCACGAGGGGTGAACTGGATACCCCTGCCAATGCCAAAACATAGGTTTTGTGTGCTTTTTGAGGAAATGTTCAACAGAAGAAATGATGTCCTTATGAAGAAGGATGCAAAGAAGGTATTTGGAGAGTATGACATTGTTCACAGGTCATGGGAAAGACCCTCCAATATGCGAGGCGAGGGATTGCAGGGACAGTGACAAAATGTTGTGTAACACAGAGATCTGAGGTACTTGACACCTCCTAAAGGATTTTCCCTCCCCAAGTGGATCCAATGTTAGTCATCAATACTTTTCACTATGTTTAGATGACTATAAGATGGTTCTAGATATCTAAAAATAATATTCCTTGAATATCTTGAGTTTTATAAATCTCACTGTCTTCATTATCCTTGTAAACCTATTCTCACTATTCCTCGTTTGGTCTTCTCAAAGTCGCCTTGTTGCTCCTAAAAGACTCACTATGGGCTTATGCCTCCCATTTTCATCTTCCTTTCCTACCTATAACTGCATTTCCCTATTTTCCCTTCTCACTAAACTCCACCTTTCCTCTAGGGTTTCCTGTAGCTAACTCATTCCCATGTCCCTTTGGGCATAATAGCCTATAACAATACTCTGTTTTCACTTGAAAATCTCCAAGCCAAATTTCAGACAAAATTAGGTCAAAGGACCCTCCCACTAAGTCATTAGGGTTTTACATTGTTTAAGGTCATCCTTAGATGTTTTAGGCAATGCTTTTCCTTTGCTAGAATCTGGCACAGATGTAATAACATGTCAAGACATGGTTATTCAAGAAGGACCTAAAATCTCCAAAGAGGATTATCTTCTCAGTTCAAAACCTGCAAATGAGGAAAATACAAAGAGTTTAGCACTTCTCTAGGAGTGTTGAAGGATTTTTCAGCGGAAGGTATTAATGATGTACAGCAAGGGAAAGAGGGAAACACTTAGTCTTGAATATGATTAGGGTTTCTAAACTTGTTAAGTTCACATGAGTTCCAAAGTAGTGATTACTTGTAGGAAAATGACATGGAGGAGGCACACAAGGCCAGTTTCGCTTCAAATTTTGTTTTTGAACAAAAGAAGATACATTTGACAACACTAAGAGAGGTTTTTTTTCAATCATAGGTAAAGGAAGAAAAACCTCATTCAGTTCTTGCACAGGTATCATGGTTTGGGAGAAATATTAAATTTACAAGTGCTTCAAGAGATTTGCTGCATTTTTGGAGTGACCTTGGGAAAATCAAGTTTTCTCATAGTTGGAGTGTCCACATGACTTGTTTGATGAATTAAATTAAAAATAGACTAGAATATATTTCCAAGGAGCTATCATGAGCTCAATTTGGAGTTGAGGAAGGCCTCCAAAAGTTGCCTGCACTAGCACTCTACATTTCTGCACCATTATTCAACAGTTTTTGGCCAGTCTTGGGAGAATCAACTTTTGACAGGTCAAAACAAATCCAATCAACAAAAAAGAGGTATATTTGGAAATTAGACTTCAAGAGATTTCCAACGAACTATACTAAGCCCAATTTTGACACCAGGAAGACGTCCAAAATTTTTCTTCAAAATAGTGTTGCGTTTTGTCATCGTGGCGCAGCGCGTTCAGCACTTGGCGCTGCGCATTTGCACCGTCATTGCATACCTAGAGATTGGCATTGCGCCCTTTCCAGAGAGGGTTTTTAAGCTTTCCATCCACTCAAATCACATAAAATTTCCTTCAAGTCTTTTCCAAAGTCTTCCAAGCACTGATAAGAGGTAAGTGCATACCATAAGCCCCATTTTTTATGTCATTTGGTGAATCTTAATCAATTGAAGTGAAACCCTAGAAGAAACCCTAATTTTTAAGCTTGAAATCATTGTTTTACCATTAATCGATACTCCTTAAAGAAAATCAGTCATAAAGAGGAGTTATTACATTGCTTAAGGGTTGTCATTAAGTTAGTTTTCCTCCTCACTCATTTCCTACACTTATACCCACTCACTCATTCCCTTCATTTGCAAAGTTGCATTTCATTACCCTCCCTTCATCTCATTTCACAGTAGCCCTAGGGTTCTATAAAAAAAATTTTAACATGTCTGAGGAACAAGAAAGTGGTATGGAGGCACAAATTCCAAGGAATACCTTCATCATGAGCAAGAGAGAGAGAGTTTAACAGGTGGACTTGGATGACCAAGATGATCATGAGGCCTCAAAGCTGATTATCAAATAGAAGGATGCCATGATCAAAGAACTACAGGACAACATGGAAAAAGCCCAATTTGTCATATCATTCTTAGAAAAAGAGAAAAAGCAACTAAAGGACAAAGAAATCAAGGGTAAGGAAATTATGGCACCTGATGACTTTGACCATTATGATACTCAAACCATCAAGTCAAGACCAAAAGAAGAGGTCTTAAGAGAGCTTTAGAGTAGGAAAAACATGAGGCAATGAAACTTAGTTTTGAGGAAAATATTGCTAAGGAATTTGAGTATAAAAAAGAGGTGTAGATAGACATAGTTAACCTACACCTTGAGAAGCTCCTCCATAAGGCAAACAAAGACAATGAGATGCTCAAACACATGTCTAACAAGTACATCACTAGAATCAAGGTCTGCTACATCAAGCTCAGGCAGTTGAAGAATGAATTGAAGGAAACCCTAGCTAAGAAAAAGGAGAAGGAAAAGCTTAATATTCTTACTGATGTGTCCCTCTAAGCCTCTAAATATTCATCAGCAAGCTAAATTTCAAACTTGGCACATTGTTGCACATTTTTTATTTTTGACAGTTTGACTTGCAGAAATTGGGCCAAACGCATAGCACCACTACTGTTGTGCTCTTTTTTGGACACTATAATGGAAAAATTTCAACATATTCATGTTCCTCATGCCAAGGAAATCTTCCTCGGATAATTTTAGACCATTTGGAGCAAAACGGGTCCCTGAAAAGGACCAAAAACCACCAAAAAATTACCTTTCTGCCCTCTTTTCAGCACTGGTGTTGCGCGTTTAGAATCCTTGGGAGAAGTGATTTTTGAAAATTTAAATTAGAACCATATTTAAAACTGAAGGTGGATATAGAAGATACACAGGACAGGCTTTCCAATGAGCTATCATAGAGCTCATTTGGACACCGAGAAGGTCTCCAAAAGTAAGCTGCAAAACAGGTAATTTTCCCAGTCTTGGCACTGCACGTTTGTGAGTGGCGTTGTACCCTCAACTAGAGGGGTTGCGCCCTTGCTAGAAAGTCAAAAAAAGACACCAAGAGTTATTTTAAAATTTATTGAGCGGCCTTAAGGTCAAAAGCTTCCAAAATTAGCTCAGTAAATATGTTAGAAGTTATTATTACAAAGAATGAGTTTTAGATATTTTTGCATTGGGCCTTGCATGGTCTCAAAGGTCAAAATGCCTTAAATATATAATAAATGACTTCTCAAACCCTATCTAGGTTTCAACTCCTCATTTTTCAGATAAATATTGCGTGTATGCTTCAGTTGGTTGTTGGTTGATTGTTGCGATGAAAATCACATAGACTTTGAGTGGTGAAGAGTTTTTTGGCTTTGGAGCTTTGTAATTGTCTTGGGCTCAATGATAATGGAGCAAGCACATTTTCAGGATTCATGGAATTTGTCAAATGGTTATGTTATTCCAATTTAGTTATTTTTTCCTTGTGTTTCCCATATTTTTCATGTTTTCTCTTGTAATAGAATAGAAAATTTAGGTTAAGATATGCTGCTAGAGGCACCTTAAGCCTGTCTGCCTTTTATTATTCAAATGTTTTCCTTTGTTGAGTCTAATTAGAGAATTCTTAGTTTCTCTTTGGTTACACTTAGCTTTTTGTATTGAAAATAATTTAATGGAGTCAAGCCAAAAAATTTTATGGTATGCCCTGTCCTTTGGTGTAGCTTGAAACATTGTTTTTAAGGCCTTTTCTTTGAAGTTTACTGATTAGGGTTTGTATAAAGAGGTTTATGGTTTGCCCAGTCCTTTAGTCCATCTTGAATAGTCACTTTGAAGGTCTTTAAAAGTCTGATTGAAGATATTTAGGAGTACCATGTTGTTTAATCAACACTTTTTTGTTATCTTGAATGTTTTCTTTCTCTGAAGGTAAATAGCTAGAGAATTTAGGAGTTCCCTGCTCTCTAGGGTTTCATGGATTGTTGTTTTAAAGTTCACTTGGTGAAGTCTAGTCAAAGAAGTTTATGGTGCACCCTGTCCTTTGATTCTTTCTTAAGCATAGTGCTCTTAAAGACTCTTCTTGTTATAGTGCATGTTAAAGGATTCTTAACTTCCCTTTAAACCTACTAAATTCACAAATTTAATGTTCATTTCACTCCCACATAAGCTATTAATATCCATTTGGATTTGTTAAATTTCCCTATGAAAAACCCTTGATTTATTGTTATACTTTTCAAGCCTTTCACAGACCCCATAGTCTAATGGTTTGAATTTATCTTACCCTATCTGTTCTTCTTGAAAACCAAACCAACCAAAAAAAATCAAACAAGCAAACCCTATAATTATAACTAGCCTAAAATAAACATCCTAAATCAATCAAGTCATATCTATTATCAAATATAGAGAGAGCCCTCTCTGAGTCCAGGAAGGCTAGGTCCTAGGACTCCAAAGTTGGTTTGATGTTACCGTTGTCTATTTGGTCTTGCCAATCTGACAAATTACAGGGACCTAATAGGCTAATTGAGAGAGTTAAGGAAGTGAACAACCTCCTAAAATATATCCTTGTTGTCTACTCTGAGCCCTTAGGTGGAAAATATCTCAAAAATGGCTTCATTTCCTGCAATTAATTCATATTAGGCAACAAGACATGAAAAACATCCTACACCCTTCTCATTAAGCATAATATGACAAAAAATTAAATAAATGTGATAGTGGTAACTTAATAGATTGAAGTGTAGAATTTTGACCCCTTAAAATATACCTAATGATGGGCTCATCAGAGAATGAGGGTGATATTACTCTGGTGTCCGTAAGGAAGAAAAATAAAAATGAAAAGGTTGTCCACAAAGGAATTTAGTATTAAAGGAAAGAAGAGAAAGAGGAATATGTTCCTATTTCATCTATAATGAAAATGATGAAGAAACAGAGAAAATTTCATGAGAAGAAGTAGAAATAAATAAAGGATTTTTTTCTTGATGCAACTCATGTGAAAAAGACAGAGGAAAATCAGAAATTGGGACAACAGGTTCAAAAGCTAGAGGTATTGAATAGATGTATAAAAAATCATAATACAACATTAATTACTAGAAACAAATAGTTTCTTGTATAGGCCACTCGACTGAAGGAGTGGGTGAAAAAATGTTGAATCCAGGAGGCCTACATGAGAACCCGTACTAGGAGGTTCAAAATACAAGTAAAGAAGATTCAGGTTGAAGGCTCAGGAATTAATATTCAAATCCAGAAATGAGGAGGAAGGATTTCAAATTTTTGTTTTTTGCAGAGGTTAGTGAGTATTTGTGTGAGGACACACAACATGATGAGGTTGGAGGAATGTCAGGCCCTATAATTTCTCTAATTTTTACCCAAATACCCCTACCTTAACCTTTATTTTACAAGCTAAGTAAACCTCCATGCATACATTTCTAACCTTCCTTTATGTTTCTTCATGTAAAATGGGTAAGGGTTGCCTATATTTATTAAAAGGTAAAATAGATTAATACTTTTAATTATAATATTACAATCATGTTACCTAAAATATATCTTGCAATATTTGTCACTTTTTTCAAAATCTAAGTGTTATGGTATAAGAATATCATGTTTCGAGACTCCTGCACTAATCTTTGTTCCTACACCAAAGCAGGAAGGTCATTGGATTTGAAAATTTGACTAAGATTTTGATGTGAGATGTCAAGGAAGAAAATGTGTGATCTCACTCCTATTCTTCAACATAGTTTTTTTCATTTTCTTCCTGCAAATGGTTCGAGTGAAACAAAGTGTGTAGGGGTTTCTATTATTAGGAATAAAATGGTAACAAAATTCATTTTTTTGACTGACTTGATATGGCCAAGAGCCTCGGTAAATGTATATATCTCAAGTTATAGGAGAAGAGATGTTAGATATATTGTGGATAGTTTCTTTTGCTGGTATTTTGAAGGCTTATATCACCATAAAATTTTCTGGAGCTGGATCTGTTGTTACATCGAATATATTGAGTAGAGACTCTTTGATTAATAAAAAATAGCTTAATGTCAGGTTCATAAAATTGTTTTGTCTTCATGTATATGGTTAATCCCTTTTTTATAAGTTAATTATTTTCCTCAAAGGTAAATGTGTTGGGTTGGCTAGGGCCTAGCCAACCCAACTCGTTCTCCCTGAAATCATTTAACTGTGTGGTATATTATGTGTTAAATCTGATGTGTGCGAGTGTGAATTTTTTATTGCTTGTGTTGGGTGTGTGTGAAACAATAACAAACCTTGTTCATCATTTTTGAGTAATGGTAATGGTTCATATATGAATTTTGTTTTCATTTTTTAAATGAGTTATTTCTTGAATGATTTTTTTATAAATCGTGTGCATTGTTTATGAGAAGCAGTAATGATTTAGATATTAAATTATATTTTCATTTTCGATGTTATTCCTTGAACCAAGGTTTAAACTCTAGAACTTAATTTTGTAATAGTTCTTTTGTATGATAATGAATCGAGACTTGGATATTGGGTTGAGTGTTAAAAATACACTTTTGCATTGAAGATTTAGATTCACAACTTGAATATGCTTATTTAAGTTTGATTGGCATACATTGAATATTGCTCTTGGTGAAAAAATGATGTATGTTGATATTATGTTAGAAATTTCAAGATTATCTTAATGAAACCCTATGATAACGAGTAGGCCTATCCTCCTCTGTAATGCTTTTTTATTTGAATGGTACAAAATGTATGTGGTTTTGTGAAGCCCGGGATAACAATTTGGTTGCCTTAATACCTTCGATGCACGAATGTAGTTTCATTGTCATTAAAATATCATTCGATCTCCTTACGCTGGGTAAGCTATACTATATTCTTATGTAAATATAGATTGATTTTGAAATATATACTTTACTAAACAGGAGGATTGGATGATCGAAATTGATTAGTGAGGTATTCCTTTGTCTTGTGTGCATAGATGTGAAACATTTCTTTTCTATTTGATGAAGTTTTCATTCCATGCCCATATCTAATTGTCAGTTGTAGAAAAATGTGTGTTGAGTTTGAGAATGCACTTTTAATTTAAGAAAACTTTTATTTCACACCATAATAGCCAATTTATCACATAATGTCCTTAGTACATGTTATCACCAAAAAATACTCACCTAACTTTTTCTAACAAGGTGGATTGAAATGCACCATGTGAGTTTAATTTTACCATAGTAAAATAATTTCAATATAATAAATAATTTAATAAACCACCTTTATTAAGTTATTTCAATTAAAACCCATAAGAATAATTAAATAAACAATTATTTATTTCATTTTCTCTAGGAAAAATGATAGGAATCATAATTTATTTATTTTTACTTACCTCCATCCTTGGAATAATAGTTAAATAATTATTTAATAATTATTTCATTTAACATATTTCTTATTATTTTTGAAATAATTAATAAATCATTTTATTTGTTAATTATTTATAAATAAAGACATTTAACCATTTTAAATATCTTTTCCCTCTCCAAAAATATAATAAAGTAATCCAGGCGGTTAGATCTAGATTTTGGTCAATAATATTTTATTATTATAAATTTTCAAGGTCATCTTAATACTTTGCTAAAAATAAGAGAAATTTTCATTCATTTTTCACCATGATCATTATCATCATCACCATTATCCTCACATTCCATTCGAGCTCTGATTTTTGGGTTTTATATTGTTTTGGTTTTCACATAGTTCAGAGAGGAATATTTGAATACTGAAGCGAAGGGGACATCAAAGGACCCATCCCATTAAGGGGGATTTATAACCCTTTGTAAATCTCTTTTGCCAAGTGTCATTAATAAAATATTTTTCTTTCAAAGATTTTCCAAGATTGGGTTATTACATCAGATTTATTTATGTTGTTTGTTCTTTTAGATTTGCATACATCTATTTTTCTGCATATTTTTCTCACATATTTGTTGCAGATTTGAAGTATGAGTAGCCACAGTTGTTGTTAGGATCACTAGTCACCTGTGACTTAATTGAGATCTTTTTGGTACACCTTCCAATAAATTTCATACTAACAAATGGAGACTCCATTAGTGTAACAATTTAGTTTCCCGAGTGACTTTTGCTTCAAAAAATTCAGGGTTTTTTACATCTATTTTTAGCTCTCTTTTTTCTATTTATATTTTTTTCTCCATTATTCTGTAAAATTTTCAGTTATTGGTGGTATTCTGGTGTTTTTCGCAGGTCATAGGTACCAGCCAAGAAGGAGAAGGAAACATCTAGCAATATCTGACGACTAACAAGCACAGGGGAGAAAAATGAAATTTTCGGCCCCAAAATTGCACTCTAAGCTCCATAATGCACTTTTTGGCCCAAAAGAAACATTTGCAAACCTTCCAGGTCAATAGTGGCATTTTGAAAAAATTTCAGAAAAATTTCAGGGTTTTTTCCAACACTGTGGGAATGTTGTTTGTGTACTGGGTAGAAGTTGTTTCACTTCTATTTCAGTCATACTTAGGCTTGGATACCCTTATTTTTTTTCTTTGAGGAACCAAAATTCCCCTAGGATTTGTAGTAGTCCTCCACCTTTTTAAGAAGGGATTCATTGAGTGAGCAGTCTAGGGTTTTCAACACTTTTTAGCTAATGGTTTTCTAGGTTGATCCACATTATCTCAAGCCTTTTTTATAGGTTATTTTTCCATTATAGCTCCATTTTTAATTAAATATTTACTTCACCCTTAGGATCCCCTTACTTATCCTTAGTTATTTTATCTTCTTTCATATACTTTGCAGCATATTTAACCTCTGTTATTTGTTTTTTGTCTGCACAATTTTCAGCAGCATAGAGCCTTCATATCCCAGTACCTTGAAATTTGATCTTGTATGCCATTTTTATGTTTTTTGAGCAGATTTTTTTCCTCTCCTTATCTTTCTATCTTAGAGCCTTCTATGGGTGGGGTTTTTGCTTGACTCGTTGTTTATTTTACTGTCATATTTCACCATTATTTACAGTATTTCAACGTTTTATTTCAATAGCATATGGCATCACAAAACATGTTCAATTTAATCATCAACTAAAACACATTTTTTCCACACACATACACACCCTAAGAGAATGTGAGTTTGGTTAGCACCATTAATCAAAGACTTTAAGCACCACTGTTAATAATCTAAAACACATATATTAAGCCCAATTGAGCATCAAGGACAAAAAATCTGTGTAGTTAGGTGTAGGATCAGTGGGATAGGCTTCCAATAACACTCGTCAATCATTTACATTGACACATGGAATCTGAGTTTGTAGGGAGATTAAAATCCTTCAGCATCACACAATCAAAGCCGAAGTGTGTCAGAAACTCGATTCAGAGGGGGTTAGTCTAGGTCATCATGCGAGCAATTCTCCTTGGGGCTACCTAACTGGTGGTAGGGAATTTTGTGCATTGACTAATCAGCAAGAAGCTCAAGACTTGACCACCCCCATGGGATGAAGGTAACCATAGAGATCAATCTTAGGAAAACACCTTATAGGACTGGATGTGGGAAGAATTTGGTTCCTTACCCCAGCTTTCTCTAGATAGCTCTGTTTGTGGGTATGGGTATTGTTGGATTGAGGGGTCCTGACTGAGGTTCAGAGTGTTTTTTGCAACCAAAAAAACCATCCAACTACTAGCCCTTTCAGCAATGATGCTCTTGTGCAGACTAAAGTCTCACCTAAAGCAGTATGGGGGGGTGATGCAACTAGGCTTCTGCACCCTGAAGGAGAATTTGATGTGTGTTTTACCCTTAATTATCACATTTAATTCTTATATTTCTGTGCCGGACTTCCGCAAGAACCAAGATCTAAGGGTAGATAAAAACCCTTAACAGATGCACATAAATAGATTATTATCTCTCAGTCAAATCTAACTTATCAGAACCAAAACCACACTTGTGCGATCACACAGATAGTTTTCCAGTAAAAAACCTTAACACAGAAGTAATCCTTGCGCGAATAAAGATATTTTTCACAGATATTTAATTCAGATAAATACACATTCAAAAATAATAGATTAATAGATAATCATGCATAACACATATAAATTTCATCATAATTCTCCAAAGCTTCTTATTTATTAATGGATCTTCAAATTAGTACAATCTCTTTTCATTTGTGCATATATCAGCAGAGTTCATGCACACACCTCAGGACTAGGTCTCCACACACACAGCTAGTAGGAGCCTTTCTACCCAGATAAACCTACCCAAAAACTTAGATCAAAACATTCATAACCATAAAAATCTATCGATCTATTGATTTATTTCTTACTGGGCTCGAATATTACATATTTATAAGACTTTGACGCGCATATACCATGGTATCAAACGATGGTTTTAGACTCAAGGTTTCCATTTTTACCCATTACAATGAGAAAGTATATTTGACCAGCCCCAAAGCCCCTTAAATTCTGCGCGCAACATGTTTCAACATAATTTTACCCTAAATTATAGAAAAAATTTCCCAAAGGGGACCCCATCCCAACAGGTCCCCAACACAATCTAGTGACTTGTCCCAAGTCACTTTTGTCGTGGCTCCTGCTTGTTTTCCTTCAGTGCCTAAATTTATCTCTTTAGTTGCTGAATAATTTCGGTGCTCTGTGTTGCAACGTGATATGATTATTCAACCAGCTTTTTGTAGTTCGCCCCTCGGCTGCCAGGCAGATACTTCTTTGGGTCTGTTACAAGCTTCTGAGGGCAACATCAATTCTTTCAGACAGTTGCAAGGCTTCCTCGACCTAAGGCTGCATCCGGTTGTCGAGAAACTGCTCCTGTCAGTGGAGTGTGTTGATATGATATTGAATAACGCGGCTCTCCTATAAGGGGGCCAAATGCTGAGAAAGTACCAAGGTCGGCGCAGTGACCCAAATCTCATTAAATTGTTGCTATTTTTCCCAAGGGTCCAACTTTAGCTACTATGCAATATGGTAATCTTGGACGGTGGTCCAAATTCCCATGGCATCCTCTAAAAATTGGATGCAATCATCAATAATAGTGTTGATTCTAGCAGTAGACTCCTTACAACCTTGGTGCATTATGCGCGCACCTATAGAGGTGTCTGAGGTTGCATCTTCCTCTACATATTGACGATATTCTTCTCAAGTTCCACTCGGACTGTGGTGATTTCCGATCGTGAATCCTTGAGTGTAGTGACCAAATTTTATAGATTGATAGTGGCCACTACAGTGGTGGGCACAATAATTTCAGGGAGGCCCGAACATAGCTGATCAATCAAGGTTTCTAATTGAGTGCATTGGATGTCAGCAGCGCAATGCGCATCCTCTGCTAGTTTTTTTCCTTTAAGTGTTGAGGTGACCTGGTGTTGCACTGTCGTGGAGTAATGGAGGGACTTATATTCTTGGTACTGCAACTCGTCGGTGATCATCATGTGCATGGCATGTATTTTGCTAGTATGGAACACAACCAAGTCAAACCCAACCTCAGAGCTTTCGAGAATAACTGTGCATAGCTCGGAACTGGGAATTTGAAGTGTAGTAACTAAAACTTGAAAGATTCTGCTCTCAGAGCTAGATGGGTGGTGAATACTTAGCTCACTCACTTTTACTGCACTCGCTTAGCCCACGCTCACTTGTCCTAAGTTCTCTTAACCAATGCTCGCTTGAATGGAACTTGCTTGCATTTTGAGCTTTTGTAGCCCCTGCTGCACGTCATCAAGGATGGATTTATAATGAGCTTCAACCTTAGTCCCCACATCTTCAGTGACCATATGGATAGTATCATTGATATTTTTGAAGTTCTCCTTTGTAAGTGTCAAGGGATCCATTCTAATATTCTTTGAAGCCTTTCTCTTTGTGCGTGATCCCAGGGTGGTCTGAGGCTCGTGTTTGGTACCACATCGCTTCTACTAGAGCATCGACAATGTCTCCATCCTTATCTACCATCTCCTCACCAACGTGGAGGTCCAATATTAATATCATCATGGTCGGTTATTGGTCCTTATGTGCGTCCTTCGGGTTCTCTATGGGCATACCTGGTTTTGTGGGGGTCTTTGGTGGTACAGAAGATGATGCACCTCTAGTTATGCTTGCTTCGAGCCATAATGGGGGCCACTTGGTAGTGGTGCGCACAAGGTCATCCTCCATGACCATGTATGGTAGCTCATACCATACCCATTCCATGTCTCTCTTCGCACAGACATGTATATTATGGAAAGTTGCCTTGAAGTCTGTGATCTGCTTGTACTGCTCGTACAACGTAGGTGACAATATTGGCTTGGACTGAACTGCTTGAAAAAAAATTTCATCAAAAACACCTAGAATATTTTTTTCTTTGTGATTTTAGATGGCAGCTTTGAATTCCACAGGGAAGCATGATTGGTTGCTTCAAAAAAATCAGGCTCGATGTCTGGAAATTGTGGCTACAAGGGCATCCTCCAAATGATTAGTGCGACCAATAGAAACAACCAAGAATAGTAGAAATGCTTGCCCTCCTCCTGTGCTTCCCGATTTTTTTCTAGAAATTTGTTGCAGAGGGACTTGGCCCAATTATTTTGTGCCCCCTTGGTGCACTACGTAGCTAGATTAATTACATATGTTGGCACCTTTGTTGCGTGAGACTTCATGGTCATTTTACAGGAAAGGCTCAGGATGGAAAATTTAATTTCCCGGGCATTAATGTCTGCAACGACAAAACCACAGGTGTTCCTATTCACCCCATAAGAATTATTCACCTTGTTGGCAACCTTTTTCTCCAATATGTTTCCTTCGAAGGCTGCCCCTAGATCCTCCCCTCTATTTTTTTAACATGGTGATCCGATGAATCAACATGTCATTGATCGAGATGGGCTCTCTTAGCCACATAAAATTATCGTGCACCATGGCGAGTAGTTGGCGCAGGGATATGTCATTTATGGTGCTTCACCCAAAATGCAGTATGTTGATAAGGTTAAGCAACCTAGACTACTGCAACCCCAATGCCCATGTCTTCATCTTGACTTTGATGACTCCCCCTTCATAAGGCACCTACTCCAAGTATTTTGAGGGTACAAGTTCAGGGAACATCGCGTGGTCAGCCAGGTCCTAGTCTTCCAATTTGAGCACTAGCACCTTTATGAATATGTCTCTTTCAAATGGCACGTTTTCCAGGAGCAGTGGTGTATTGATATGAGATTTGACCGTATCCAGGACCTTCGTGATTTTCACAGATATCTTGCATGTCACCATATACTTCGGTAGCCCTGACGTTGGATTAATCTCTTTGACAACATCCTCTTCAATGATTATTTCAAGATATTTAGCCATTGGTCTCTTCTGTCTCCCGGTTAGGTTTGACTTAGGTTTCAAAGTCTTCTTACACAGAGACTTCCTAGTCTCTGAGGTTTTTCCTTTCCTTGTTTTCCAGTTGATATTCTGGTGTAGGTGTTTCTTTAGTGGGCGGCACAAAGGGGGTAGGTTCTGTAACATTCATACTTGGAGGGATTAAATTTCCTAATCCTTTTTGGCACAGCATCCAGAGAAATGATTTTGGGTGCTCAGACATAACTCAAGCATACACATTGATATAAATAGACACAGATCTCTTGGAAAGAAAAGGGAACTAATGCGACCCTGCCTATCATATTTATAGAAATTGCACGGCCTAAATGGCCTGAAGTCCATTGCTACAGCCTCATAAATTCTAAAAAAACTCCAAATCTAGCATAATATCCTCCATAAATGAAGGTTAGTCACTCCTCCAAATGGTAATAAATATGTCTTATCCAGATTAACTATTCCAATGGCTATTTTTTGACTCATCTGCGATAGCGTCAACCTCCTGGTACAACCCTTCATGTTTGTTGTAGATAGCTATGCTTCCTCAATATTCATATCACCGGCATACTTTTCCAACATTTGACAAACTTATTTATTTTCATGTGCCCTCTAACAACTATTTGGGGCACTAAGACACTTCTTTGGCCATATAGTCATTTGATGCATGCAGGGATGGGGTCATCCCTGTACATCTTCAGCCGAATTCCATTCACATATCCTATAAGTACTTCACCCCTTAAGATAACCAGACATACCGCACCTCCTTCCGTAATCCCCTTGACAACATAAGGTCTAAGGCAATGCATTTTGAAATTTACTGGGTGGCATGCAAACTTTCTATCATATAGAAAAACTAAATCATATTCCTTGAAACTCTTTTGTCTCATGTGCCTATCATGTCAAGATTTGTTATGCGCCTTTTGCACCTTCTTATGGAAATCAAAAATGAATATGTCCTCCTCCATTGAAACTAGCTGCGACAGTATCTCTTCCATACTATCTTGATCAGCTATGTTAGTTACCATTGCAATGCATAGACTAGGGATGATGTACTCCATTGGAATAATAGCTTCATGTCCATACACCAAGCTTAAAAGGGTTTTTTCGTTCAATTTCTTACATGTATTTTGGTAGGCCCATAGAACCACAGGTACGTGCACATCCAAATGGTTCTAATTATCATTGTAGAACTTTGTGAGCAAATTATACAAAATTTTATTGAAGGCTTCAACCATGCCATTTGCTTGTGGATGATACAGTGTACTCTTATGATGGTGCATCTTAAACTCCATTTTCAACACATTCACAAAGTGTGTACCCTAGTCACTCATCAAGATCTTAGGACACCCAAACCTTGTCAATATATTCTCAAAAATAATGTGTGTAGCTGTCTCTACACTGCAATATTTCACAAGATTAGCTTATGTCCACCTAGTCAAATAATTCGTCACAGTAATGATATAACATGCAATAGTATTCTTTCCAGGAGGGTTGATCAGTCCTACAAAGTAAATGGCCCATTTATCAAAATCCTGCAAGGTAATTTTTGGTTGCATTGGAATTTCATCTTTGCGCGAGGGTTTCCCTATTCTCTGACACACATAACAAGCATGACAATACTCTTTTGTATCATTGTGTACCATAGGCCACCATAAACCAACCCTCAAAATTTTATTCGCAGTTGGTTTTCCTGCATAGTGACCTCCTAAAACCTCTTCATATGCTTCAACTAGGATGCTCTGTCGTTCAAATTCCAGCATATAGCGTCTCAATACCCAATCAATTCCCATCTTATATAAATGGCCAACAATCAAAGTAAATTCTGTTGGACACAAGACTAGCTCTTTCTTCTGTTTAACTATATAATTTGTAGGAGCACTACGAGTGGTCAGAAAGTGGACAATATCTGTGAAGTGGTCATCGACTACTTTAATGGAAAATATTCGCACGTTTGGTAATTCGTCCTCCAAACTAGTTGGCTCCTCTCCACTTTCAATGCATGATAGGTGATCTGGACCTGCATTAATTTTATTGGATTTACGATTACCTCAAAATCATACTCCTGAAATAATAAGATCCATCGACAAATATTCCCCCCCAACATAGGCTTATTGACCAGGTACTTCAAATAAGAGTGGTCTGTAAACATCTTAAACTGTCCTCCTAGCAAAGAGTGACAAAACTTTTTTATCATGCAGACCATAGCTAATATTTCTCTCTTTTTTTTCAATTATCTGTGCTCAACACTTGACAATTTCCTACTCGCAAATGCAATTGGGTGATTAATATCTTTGGCTCCTGGTTTCACGATTACAGGGTCTAGCACGATGCATGAAGCATACATGTGTACATGGAATTCCTTTGTCTAGTCTATAAATACCAATATAGGCACAATCACCATTTTCTCCTTAAGTAGCTCTAAAGTATTCTAACACCTCATCCTAGAAAAAAAAGGCATCCTTCTTCAGTAATTTTTCCATCGGTGTAGTAATCAATGCATAGCCTTGAATAAATTTTCTGTAATAGCCAGTATGCCCCAAAATTGTGCGCAACTGCTTCACATTTGTGGGCGCCTCCAAGTTGAAAGTGATATAAATCTTAGCTCGATCAACCATCAATCCCTGTTGACAACAAATATGACCCAAAAAAATTCCGAAGGGGACACAAAATATGCACTTCTTTAGATTCAACGATATCTAATGCTTCTGACAAGTATCCAGCATTAAGTGTAGGCTTGAAACATACTTCTTCAATAAATGAAATATAGTCTAGTATTCAAAATATACTTCTAATAATTTATGTATATACTCCGTAAATGCACCTACCATCGCACGTGAGAATATAGTTGCCGCATTCTTCAGGCTGAATGGCATGACTGTGCATTGGAATGATCCCCATTCCATCACAAAGGTTTTTTTACTTCTGTCTTCAATCGCGATTCTCATTTGGTGGTATCTAGAAAATACATCAGTGAATGAGCATGCCTCTTGCCCTCCCACATTGTCCAACATTTCATCAGAAAATGAAGTTCGAAAAGGGCCATGCACATAGGCATCATTCAACTTGCACAGATCCACACAAATCCTAGTTTCTCCTTTGGTATTCTTTTCTTGGACCACCATGAGGCTTACCCAAATTGATTCTTCTACTAGTTCAATAATCCATGAAAGAACCATTTTCTCGAGCTCCTCCTTGACCTTCTATTTGTACTTGGGATTCAATCTATAAGGGTGTTTCTTGACAAGTATAGCATCTAGTTTCAGAGTGATTTTCATCACACCAAGATCCCCAACAATACCTTTCAGCTCTGAAAAATTTGTGGGAAATAAGTCTTGATATTCAGGGAGCAGCTCCGTAACCTTACCTACTATATATTCATCCAAGTAATCCCCTATTTTGGAATCTTAGGTTTCTCTTCTTTTTAGTCATGGGTTTAGTCACATTTGGCGCTTCAACCAGAGTCCCAAAAAATACGCAATGACCTTCAGACTCATGGATATTTATGTTTCTTGGGTCTTCCTCATTATATTCAATAGTCACATTCTGTTAGTCGACTATATCCCTCATCTGTGCATCCCATGCTGGTAGGGCTCGTTCTTCTAGTTTCTCTGTCATGTCAAATACCACATCTTGAATCATGTGTAAGTCAGTACTAATGCATGGGAATCCACTCTCAAAAATGAACATTAAAACAAATATTTCTTGTAGCACATCTGATTCTGTCATGCCTCGTTGTAGCTCAACCTCTAGGTACAAGTTCATAGGGATCTGACTTAAATTATGGATGAATCTATGCATCCATCCTAGCTGCGATGCTTCTCCCTAAGTTGTAGTCCACCTGGCTAAATGTATGCATTGATATTCTTTGCCTGCATAGCTTCCCTCAAACAGGGTATTGGTTTTTCCAAATCGCAGTTTCATCATGTGGGTACATTCTTCCCAATTCAACAAGTTGTCCTTGTGTATTTCCCATGAGTGCGCTGGAGTTGAGCACAGAGCTAAGTCAAGCGCATGAAACCATTATGTCTCTGGAATAACCTTTTCAAATTTACCTAAGAAAAAAGTGATACTTCCTATACCATCATAATAATTTGATTCCTGCACCTTAGAGGATATGCACCATAGAGTTTTGGCGACTTGGTTGCAATGCAGTGTGGAGACTTCATGCAAATGGTTCTGCCAATTCTCTAATTCCTCGTCTGAGTATGTAGTATTCCCAAATGGGGAATGCAACAATAGAATGCAGATATGCATGAAAATAACACAGTTAATCTAAGAAAAAGTAGGAGGCCAATATGGAGACCTTTCAAATGTACTTACAATAGAAAAATAGATGTAAAATATGGACCATGAGATTCATAACATGAAATACAAGTCTCCAATATAAAGAAAATACTCAAAAAGAGGTACTGCAACCATGTATTAAGACTGGAAAAGGCTTTACAACGTTATTTTATTAGTCTGCAACAGTTGTTGATCACACTTCAGATATAGAGCAAATAATTGCATGGAAATTCATATCTATAACAGATCCATACACTGTATTGGCTCTTCTTTAAAATCCCCTTGGGTTTTTTAGCATTACACCATGTACAAGGAGTAGATCTAAGATCTAAATCTGCAGATCTGTAGAAATATTTGGATATCTAGAAATATTCATATATGAGCTGATATGAACAAGAAAATGATCCTCTCCAATGGATTTCCAAAGTGAAGGTCAGATCCCCAACACTTGAAAACCAATCGTCCAAATGATGTGCCAAAATACCCTACAACAAAACCTATAGGAATAACACATATCTGGAAGTAAAACTGCATTGTAGGGTTTAGAATATGTTTGGCCACATGCCAAGATCAGAAAATGAAGCTCAAGATGTCTAATACTTCCCTCCTAATGGATTAGAAGCCTTCCCCATTGAAAAGGAGCACTGAAATGGTCTATATCTGAAGATATCTAATCTCCACTTGCTGCAGCTTGCAAAGACAACCAAACCCTGAATAGGATCTGCGTTGTAACACTAGAAAATTTGGTAGAATTTCCGACGGCCAATGTGTCACTATTCCGACACATAGTCATCGCAAGAGTGACAGTTCTAGGACGGGCAAAACATGGTTTTCCATCCCGTCGCAATTCCGACACACTTAAAAAGTGTCGCACTACCGACACTTTTTCCGTCGCTTCCAAACAGGTGTCGCTCTTTCGATGTTTCCCAAATCGTCATGCTTCCGACATTTGTAAATTGTCACACTTCCGACGAAATGTGGTCCGACCTTTTGAACGTCGCTCTTCCGACATTTGTAAACTGTCGCAATTCTGACGAAATGTGGTACAACGTTTTGAGCGTTGCTCTTCCGACGTTTGTAAAATGTTGCAATTCCGACGCAATGTGGTCCGACGTTTTGGACGTCACTCTTCCGACGTTTGTAAACTGTCGCAATTACGACGAAATGTGGTCTGACGTTTTGAACGTCGCTCTTCCCAGGTTTGTAAAATGTCGCAATTTCGATGAAATGTGGTTCGACGTTTTTATACTGTCGCTCTTCCAACATTTTTAAGCTGTCGTAATTCCGATGCTTACAAGGCGTCGGTATACTGACAGAGGGTTCAATTTAAAAGAAAAAATTATGAAACTTTAAAACAAGACAGTAAATCTCCAATATTTGTTATAAATTGTGGGCGTTCCAATGACTGTGAAATATTAATATAATAAACCACCCCGCAGTGCTTGGACTATAAACAATCATTTTTTTTTCACAAGAGAAAAAACATTGTTTTGAATATATTATATGAAGTAAAACAGTCCATGAAGTCATTACATTTTCACATATAAAGATTGGAACCCAAATATCCATCCAGAAAAGTGGAAGTCCCACCCCAGACAATGATAGAAAAATACCCCATGTCACATACAGGGACATGATATAAAACCCAGTAACGGTCCACATGGAGATTATCTACAAATCCGAGAAAGCATCCAAATATGCCCGAGGCATCTATAAGAAAGTGAAATAGCAGTATGTAGAATAGTAAAGCAACAGATAGAGTACCGACGTCCATTGATCCAAATACAAATTAAAGTACCCAAAATCCTTGAACAGAGAAAAACGCTAATCATGTGAAGAGTGTGATATGTCCAAAATATAAAAAGACCATCAGACCATATCAATAAACCAGCATCGCTAGTTTTGAAGGCAGAGTGATAAACATTAATCATTTTTTTTTCACGAGAGAAAAAACGTTGTTTTGAATATATTATATGAAGTAAAACAGTCCATGAAGTCATTACATTTTCACATCTGAAGATTGGAACCCAAATATCCATCGAGAAAAGTGGAAGTCCCACCCCAGACAATGATAGAAAAATACCCCATGTCACATATAGGGACTTGATATAAAACCCAGTAACGGTCCACATGGAGATTATCGACAATCTGAGAAAGCATCCAAATATGCTCGAGGCATCTATAAGAAAGTGAAATAGCAGTATGTAGAATAGTAAAGCAACAGATAGAGTACCGGCGTCCATTGTTCCAAATAAAAATTAAAGTACCCAAAATCCTTGAACAGAGAAAAACGCTAATCATGTGAGGAGTGTGATATGTCCAAAATATAAAAAGACCATCAGACCATATCAATAAACTAGCATCGCTAGTTTTGAAGGCAGAGTGATAAACATTAATCATTTTTTTCACAAGAGAAAAAACGTTGTTTTGAATATATTATATGAAGTAAAACAGTCCATGAAGTTATTACATTTTCACATCTGAAGATTGGAACCCAAATATCCATCCAGAAAAGTGGAAGTCCCACCCGAGACAATGATAGAAAAATACCCCATGTCACATACAGGGACTTGATATAAAACCCAGTAACGGTCCACATGGAGATTATCGACAATCTGAGAAAGCATCCAAATATGTCCGAGGCATCTATAAGAAAGTGAAATAGTGGTATGTAGAATAGTAAAGCAACAGATAGAGTACCAACGTCCATTGTTCCAAATACAAATTAAAGTACCCAAAATCCTTGAACAGAGAAAAACGCTAATCATGTGAGGAGTGTGATATGTCCAAAATATAAAAATACCATCAGACCATATCAATAAACCAACATCGCTAGTTTTGAAGGCAGAGTGATAACCTATCAACACATAAAATAGTATCATAAAGCGGATACAGGAAATGTGCAGAGACATGTACTGTTGATATATGCCTCACACAAAAAGAATCCATGATAGAGAAAAAATATGTATAAACCCAGGGTCGATTGTATGTTCTGGCTCGCTTGTTCCCGGAAATAAAAACCATCTGCAGAAACCCAGGCTCGCTTGTAAGATCAGGCTCGCTTGATTCCAAAATTGGTAACCATCTGTTGCATCCGAGATGTAAGGTTTAGGCTCGCTTGTTTCCATTAGTAGCCCGCTACAGCATCCACCCTATTCATAGCAAAAAGGTTCCTGTAGATATACAGAGAAAGAGTATAATATGTAGACCATATAAACATGGCTCTGTATTTCAAAAAACAGGTTTAAAATAGAAACAGGGCAACATTTTTTTTTTCTAATTGTTATGAACATAATTCAACCATGAAATATTAATATAATAAACCACCCCGCAATGCTTCAACTATAAGCAATCATATAAACATTATTTCGAAAAACAGGTTTAAAATAGAAACAAGCCAACATTTTTTTTTCTAAGTAAAGTTAATCTATTAATAGTGGGAATAAAATTATGCCGAAATCAAAAACATTGCCTAGACTCATGGCAAATTTGTGATCAAAAAATCGAAAAAATAAGAAGACTGCCCTCATACGGGGAAACTAGTCTTGAACGTTTACAAAATTCAAAAATATTACAAAGGTCCAGCACAGTAAAATAATCTAAAAGCAGCCCAATTAAGCGCGCCGCGAGGCAAGAAAAACAAATTAACCAAACTACTCCTCCGGCTCCTCGACGATTCGGTACCCTCCTTTAGAAGGTCCAAGATCGCTAGGTGCTACCTCCACAGTCATGCCACTGCTCCCCTCCTGAAGGCCCGAATGCTGCCCAGCTTTTTCTGAGCTCAGACCCACCAGACGGGTGCATTGTTCTTCCATTTGGGCCTCCTCATGGAAAACCATAGTAATTGAAGTTTTTATTCGTGAGCAGTTCAGAGAGAAATTAAAGGAAAAAAGTGTAGTGCGTGTTGTGGGAGAAGGTGAAGCGACGGGGAAATGAGGAGCAGGGGAGCCCATACGGTGGCTAGATCCTAGAACCTGACCCCGCCCACTTCTAGTATCTGGATAGCAACCTGCGTGATAATCACTGGACTGGGAAGTCAACTCGATTGAGGGGCTGGAGGGAGCGCGCAGGGGTTGACCTCTAGTGCTCCCCCTACGGCAACGCATCCTTTAAGGCAGGCGAGGCATGGGTGCAGTCTTAGTAGTGGGCACAAGAGGAGACAGAGAAGCAGAATTCCAAGAAACAGAGGAAGACAGATAAGGACCAGACCGAGAGAAATGCAGATATGCAGTAAGGTCTAAGCAGTAGTTCAACTGGCCACTTTTCCTTCTTGTCATAGTGAGCAGGCAGTGTAACCCAGCAACCGGCTCATCTGAAAAACCATGGAGAAATGCCATATTATCGACCCGACTGCAATGCAATCGAAGGATTCCCGTCATAATTAATATTTGATAATTAATGAGAGCTGAAGGTCGGATCATATTGGAGCATGCGAAATCCCTAACAGGAGTGGAGGTCCGATCTTGAACAATGTTAAAACTTAATGCGATTAGATGTGAAAACCTTGGAACTTAATTGAGCAACGTTAAAACTTAATGCGATTGATATGAAATCGCCACATCCATTTCCCATCGCCTTAAATGCCATCGAATGCACCCATATCCGAGAACAGGGCAACATATGATTTAGGACACATGGAAGAAATTGATTGGAGCGGATCTTTGTTTGGTCTGCTCAGGCAGTGGAAATCTAGACCCGTAAAAGATTAGGGTAGAATTCAATTGGTTTTTGCGTCACAAAATTGGCCGACGTCAGCAGGCTATTTTGGAACACGAATTTGGTTTGAATTATGGTTTATCGTCGTTTGAAGTCCGGCGGGCTCAACTTAAGAACAATTTTGTTTGATCCCATCTTATAAAATTTGTGTTGGTTTTCTTTGATAATACACATATTTATAATAAATCATGGGAATACCACACTAGTAAACATGTGGAAAATTTATATAAATTATTGAGAACAATAATTTTTATGTAAAAATATCCAAATGTGCTTTTGGGAAATAAGAATTCGAGTATTTGGTTCATATTGTTTTAAAGGAAGGAGTGAAGTTGGAGCCTTAAAAGATGCAAGCTATTACAAAATGACCTATTCCTAAGAAAATCAAGGTTCTTAGAATATTTTTTAGACTTACATGATATTATTGATAATTTGTTAAGAATTATGCATGCATTTCAAGTCCACTCACATATCTCTTGAAGAAAATATCATTTATATGGAATGATGAGGCTACTTTGGCATTCTCTCTTTTAATGGATGCCATGTCTTCTACAAAAACATCGGTTGCAGCTACTTTTGGTAAAAAATTCATAGTAGAGTGTGAGTTACTAGGACAAGGAATTTATGTAACATTAACACAATAAGGGACATCATTGGCTTTTAAAAGCAAGGAATTCAAAGAAAATATTTGGTGAAATCTACGTATGAAAAATAAATGGAAGCAATATTACATGCAATAAAAAATGGGGATAGTATATCATTGGGAGGTACTTTAAAGTCAAGATATACCATGATAGCATAAAGTATTTTTGAAGCTATGATTTTCATTAGAAGATTAACAAAAATGAGGAGAAAAAATGCAAAGTTTTAATTTTGAGATAATCTGCAAAAAGGGTAAGGAAAATTTAGTACATGATGCTCTTTCTAAAATAGAAGAGGCCTCAAATTTATATCCAATTACTTTTTCTATTCCTAGGTGGCTAGAAGAAGCTTGCCATAATGGAAAAATGACAATAGTACTAAACAAAAACTAAAATTTATAAAGGATGGGATGAACTCTATGGAGCATTGGGAGTAAAAGAGAGATATACTTTGGTGCAAATGTAGAATATTTTTATGCACGCAAGCATATTTGAATAAACAAATATTAAGGGAGTCCCATGTCTCTCTGATGGTAGGATGTAGGGTTCCTTAAAACATCTCAAAGGATCAAAAAATATATTTTTGGAAGGAATGAAGAAAAATATTCAAAATTTTGTAAGAGAAGGTCGGGTTTGCATAATAAATAAAAGAGAGATAGTAAAATCTCTAGGGTTACTTCAACCATTCCACATACATATTCAAAGACTAGAAGATATATCAATAGACTTTATTACAGGGTTATTGAAATATAAAGGTAAGTATTACATTTTTGTGGTCATTTATGTAGACAAATTTTGTAGATTTTTTTGGTAGAGCTCAAAGTACATAAAGAACAAGCCAAGTGGCAGAAGTGTCCATGAAAGAAATTCATAGTCTTCATGGTTTTCCTAAAGTAATAGTAACAAGAAACTTTTGGAAATAATTATTTAATATGAGTGGAGAAAAACTAGCTGCCATGAGTTCTACATATCAAACACAATCAAATGGTCAAACAAAAATAGTTAACAAATGTTTTAAGGTTATCTACAATGTTACTCTTTAGAAAAGAAATCTTAATGGATGAAGTGGGTTCGTCAAGGAAGAATGGTAATATGATACTACCTATCACACATCTACTAAAATTTTCCCATTTAAGGCCCTTTATGGATATCCAACTCCTAGTATCTCATACTTTTTGCAAGATAAGTCCAAAGTATAGGAAACAGAGTCACATATGGAAAATGCTAAAGAAACTTTGAAAATTATTATGGAAAACCTTCAAATGACATGAAACATGATAAAACAACAAGGGGAACAACATTGAAGTGAAAGATAATTTGAGGAGGGTAATTGGGTATTTTTTAGATTATGGCATTATAAGCAATCTTCATTCAAGAAAAAGAAGAATAAAGAATTAGCTCAAAAATGTTATGGCCCTAAATAATTATTCATAGGATTGCACAAGTGGTATAGAAGTTATATTTTCCTTCTTCTTGCATTCATAAGGTTTTTCATGTATCTTGCCTAAAAAATGTTTTTGGAAAAAATATGCCAATGTAAATAGAACTTCAAAAATTAGATGAAGAATGGAAGTTGATTCTTGAACCACAAAAAGTTATAGTTAAACATTCTATATCTCTTTGACATATAACCATTATGAAGTACCTAATCAAGTGGAAGAATATTCCTCTAGAAGAAGGTACATGGTAAAATGATCAATTCATGATGAAATACCCACGACTAAAGGGTTCGTTTGAAGTTTTGACAAAGGTTTTGTTATATGTTTTATATAACGCATGACGGAATATTTTTATTGTTTGTTAAGGTCCCACACAGTGATCAAATTTGAAGGGAAGGTCTGAATTTCAATTAGAATGGCATATATCTATGTCACCCTTCCATAATGAAAAGCTTTGAAAAAAAAACTTTTCAATTGACCACAATAATTTTTTTTACATTTCATTTTTAGAAAGACAAAACCATCTATCTTTATATTAATAAAAGACTGTTACATATAAAACAATGAAGAAGGCTCCATCTTTCATTGCTTAAATATATCATTGGAAATCTCAACATAAGTCTTGAAGACACTATTATAATAATTTGGATACATACCACAGGGATATAGGAGATTCTTATGTGTCAGATTGTGTAATGCAATTTTGACTTTGTCTCACAAGGAGCAGCAGCATGGAGGTCTGGATTTTTCTTATAGAACTTTTTTATTATTATTTGAAACGTTGTTTATAGATATGAAGACAACAATGAGATTATGAGCATGTTGGACAATTAGTCAAGCTCATGATGCCAAACCATGATGATGTAAGTTTGGAATTTAACATTTTTACATGTTAAAGACAAATAGTCAAAATCACTGACAACTTAGTATGCCATAATTAATAATCATTCCCTGTTCACTTTTTTTAATAGGTTTATGTCACACGATGATCTCTCTTCTCTGGCATTTACTTGTATTGAAGATCACTATTCTAGGAATAAGGAGTTATTTTCTCCAAAAATAACCCTAGCCAAACATTGACAATGCATCAAGGATATCTTTCTATGCCTCATAAGTACATATGTTCTACTTCTAAATCATGTCTTGGAAGTGGTTGTTTTGCTGGAAATTATTCACCAGTTAGTTTCATACCAAAGTCTTTTTCTCATTTCCAGCATCCAATACATGAAAAAGATAATGGTTTAAAACAACATAAATATTTGAAATTTTGCAAGAATTGTCTGGCACACTTTGAATATTAATTTTGAAGTCAAGTGCATGATGCTGTATAGGATCAAGTGTCATTTTGAATACCAAATGTTTCACAAGAAACTTCTCAACATGCTACCCTGAAGTAAGGATTAAATGAAAATATTTCATCAACTATTTCCATAATAAAAGTGCACCTCGGCCATAAGACTAAACAACTAAAAATGTTGTAGATCTAACAAGACCACACAATCAAATGTATTCCACAAGGCCAATACTGTATGAAAAATTAAAAGGAGTTTGCAACCAAAAATACCTTAGGCAACTAATTCAATTAGATACACCAAACCATCAGCAAAAAGGAAAACTGGGCTACTCAAAAGGCAAGCGTTTACTTCCTTTGACAAAATTTTGACTTCTGAAACAAGGGGCTTTATTGTCTTGTCAATGCCCCTAGTAATTTGAATGGGGTTTGCACCTGCTGCAACAACCTAAACAAAAAGGTTTCATTTCAAACTATTTTCCACAAATTTAAGATACAACCCTTGTCAGTTTTGTATTTCCTAACAAGCTCATAAATTTTGACAAAAGAACCAAAATTTTTTAATACCTGATAGCAAATTTTTCACTCAAAAACTATCTTAGACTCAATAAGCCCAACCCAAAACTAAAAAACCAAACACCATAAGACCCTACAAAAATGAATAGATGATCTTAATCCAGTACTATCAACAAAAAGTTACCTTTACACCCTCACTTATTAAACCCTGTGTTGTTGAATTTTAACTTCAACTGCTGCAGCAGAAGGACGGATGCAACAGTAACATTTTTTTTTGGAGGTTGCTTGCACGCCGTCCAGAAATTTAATTCAGCATTTAAAATTCCTGCAAGTTTTTTTTGTAGATGGTCACAGCCATATTTCTGTACAGGATTTTATTTAAACACAAAAACCAGCATTAACGCAATTCACCAACCAGAAATTAAACAAACAGAAATTTACCCCCCAGTTTTGTAAATTCAAAAGGAGGACACGTGGATCATTAATATTGGATCGGATGAAATTGAAGGGAATCTGAAAACCTGAAAACTGGACCTGAATTTTTTATAAGGCACATTGGATTGAGAATTTGCGTTACAAATTAGGCAGACGTCAGCATCCCATTTTGGAACGTGAATTTGGTTTGAAATTCAATCTATTCAGACTTTTGAAGTCCGACGGAAAGGGTTCTTTAATGTTTTGATAGTTTAATTTTATGTATGCTTTAATATATACATATGTTTTAAACATATGTTATATATATATATCATATGCGAAATGAAAGGTGGGCCTTAGAATTTAGTTTTAATTTTATTTTTTTTAAAAGAGGGTTTATTATAATATGTTTTATATGCTACGACATATAAAAATAAAAAGGAAAAAAAAGCTTGGTAGTTTTTTTTATAGACAGTACGTGAATTTTTTATTACACAGCAGTGTGTAAAAAGTGAAAGACTATGTGTAACTTTTTAAGTGTGTATGCACAACAGTGCGAAAGTGAAAAACACAGCAGAGTGTTTTAGAGACAGAGTATGTTTGTTTTGAACAGACAATGAGTTGGTTTTATGCACTGCGTTTTGTAGCATTCATAATTTTGTAATCCCTCTCTGTGAGGAAGAAGTATAATAGTTTTTTTTTGAGTTATTGAAGGGAATAGAAGTTTGTTTTCAAAGTATTGAAACTCTGTCTCCTGTCAAAGAAATTTTTATTTTCTCTGTGTTAGAGGAAGGGAGATTTATTCTCCATTCATTGTTCTGGAATTTTTCAATATTCCAACATGTGCAAGAACAACAGATGTTGTGGTTCCATCCCTCGCTAAATCATTTGTCTTTGCCACAGCTTGCCTTACCAACTTGGCCCCAATATTTTCAACTGGGTCCTCTAATTCAACCAATAAAAAGGCCAAAACCATAGCATTGAGATACATTTCATTACACTGTCAATAACAATAAAATTTGACTCAGCCATAACCCTTTCCTTTTATTGTTGTGAAAATATTTATGCATTACTCTAATGTGGCTATTCCATAGGCCAAGTATACCATTGGGTAACAAATATGTTTCCTTTCACCTTTGAGTTTTCAAATTATGCCTACCAAATCTAAGACATTTAAGAGGGGGAACTAATACAACGTTAAAAAGAAAACCAAAGCACACATCTAAAAATTATCTCCTTAGCTACTATCACACCATCATTAAATATTTTTAGAGAACCATGCTTGCTCTCCAAGACAACATTTTTCCCCTCACCCCAAGGGTGACTCCAACAAGATTAGCAAGTTTGTTCACACCGCCTGCAAGACAAATTGACAATGCTTTCAGTAAGTGTGCAATTGAATGCCAGACCATATGCCAAAAAAACCCTCCATGAAAAATTAAAATAACACATTAAAATCGAATATAAGTGGACAAGGAAAGATCCACTGCAGTGAAGTTTCACGTGCAAGTGACCTTCCTTTAAACAAATTTTTTTCTCTGACCTGAAATTTTTTTGTCACTGAGCCATTCTTGTTGAAGTACAAATCCTTTTCCATAGCTCTTGTATTAACTACCTTCTCTCTATCTCGTAATCTCATAGTCCCTCTTCCGCTTGAGCGATTAAAGTAAATGGGTGAAAAAACTGAAAGAGAAGACAATTTTCTGCCATAACTATCAAACATTGCACCCAACTTCCTCCCCTTTCCATTGTTACCCAATGAGGTAGATGTGGAAATTGTTGTCATACTGCCCAAAGAAGAGGCCATCTTCTCTTATCCTAAATATAGAATTACAAGATATTCATATTAGTATGAAACTTAAAAAACATGACTCCCATTGCTAAAAACCACTTTTAAGTTGTAACAGGAAAACTAAACAACTATCCCAACTTTTGGCAACTTCTGGAGCATTAAGAGAGAAAAAAACAAAGAGAAATACAACCAAAATCCTAATTTTAATGAGACCGGACTATATATTTGCATTAAGATAATAGAAAGAAATCACGACTATATTAAGGCCAGCACAAAACAATATTTAACCAGTGTCTCTCGCGGCCTTCAGGTTGCCATGCTAGAGGTTGCATATTTTTAATTTAAATTCTTTACCTCTCATGCCCATCTATGAATGCATCCAATGGGATATCTACATCAAATGCTCCTTTATATCCCCAAAAGAAAATTCCCTACTACAAGAGCACCAGTATTGATGGATCACCCCACACCATCCCACCCACTAGAAACGGTGAAAAAGGAAACCCGAGAAAACTTCTGAAATATCTCAAGATGACTATATGGGTGGTTCTTATGAATCAACCAACCATTCATAACATGCTCATCAATCCAAACCATGAGTATTATGTGACAATATTCAAGCAGGCACTAAATCGGATTTCTGAAGCTATGCTAGAGAAACCTTAAACTCTCACTGAAAATAGGTGAAATGTGGCACCACTTAGAGATTGACATGTGCCAATTGGTACAAGTGGTAGAAAATTGGCATGCTCAAACAACGAGGTTATGCAGGAATGACATGAGGGAGAAAATATCAGAAAAGACCCAAATCTGGAGAACTAAAGCTCATCACCAACCTGAGATTGACAACTTTACATGATGTAACCTATGAAATCGTAAATGGAGAAATCATAGTAACAATAAAGTAACCTATGTAACAATAAAGTCGGATTCATCCTGGGAGTGGTAATGGGAGAAATCATAGTGAACAAAAGGAAACATGCAGAGTTGCTTACAATCAAATAGATGAAAAAACACATACAAAAAACCTAGATAATAATCATGAACAAGCTTAATATTGAATTATGAATTGTAAAGGAACTTACAAAATGTGACATTACGAACCTGGTCAAGCGCACAAGCAAAAATATCCTCGACATGACCCTGGTTGACAAGTTGTATTTCTCATGATGCAAGAGGATTTGTACCTGCACTGCCAAGTCAATCAAAATCCATCATTATCTATACAATAAATACAAGTAATTGATGTAGTATTTTTACTCTAAGATGCATTCTTATGATAATGTTAGAACATATGTTGAAAATGTCAAAACATACTTGAATAAGCTCCTCTTCGTTTCAAGAACAATTTATTGGAGTCGCATGAACTTGGAACAAGCCTCCCACGATCTGAAAGAGTAGCAACTAAGTCAACAGTGACTTTTTTGTTGCTACGCTAGATCGAGGGAGGTTTTCTCCAAGATTAAATCGCTCCAATAAATTATTCTCTACTAAACAGGGCCAACCACGTGAAGGTGGAAGCTCTTATGGCCCCTCCCCCCCCCTCACATCACTCTCAATTCCCCAATACCCACTCTATATTTCATTTTTTACTTTCATGAGCATAAAAAAAAATATTCAATAACTAATAAAAAAACAATTCAACAAAAAGTACGCAAGGAAACATTGCAATTAATGCTTGACATAAAAATAGTATGATAAATGAGTTTTTTATAAAACGCAAAAAACGTTCCAAGTATGGTAACGTTTGTCTTATAATAATACAATATTTTACATTATCAAATTTTCTTTTTCTTCTTCCTATTTCTAAAGCTCCTAATTACATCATCAATATCATCGTGCTCTGCTTCTGTTTCGTGCCTTTCGACCCGCACTGCTGACCTATTTGCGTAGTCACGATGTATGGTCTCATCCAGTGACGGGGCATTGCCTACAAAAACAGATAATATTAAATTTTAATTGTCGGTTTTTAAATATCATTGAACTAGTTCGGTAATATTAATAAAAAAAATTGCAATGAGATTATTTACCTGGTGCACCAGTTGTCGCCGCTGACCTAGTTACATAGTCACGATGTCTGGTCTCATCCAGTGACGGGGCATCGCCTACAAAAAAAGATAATATTAAATTTTAATTGTCATTTTTTAAATATCATTGAACTAGTTCGGTAATATTAATAAAAAAAATTGCAATGAGATTATTTACCTGGTGCACCAGTTGTCGCCGCTGACCTAGTTGCATAGTCACGATGTCTCGTCTCATCCAGTGACGGGGCATCGCCTACAAAAATAGATAATATTAAATTTTAATTGTTAGTTTTTAAATATCATTGAAATAGTTCGGTAATATTAATAAAAAAAATTGCAATTAGATTATTTACCTGGTGCACTAGTTGTCGCCGCTGACCTAGTTGCGTAGTCACGATGTTTGGTCTCATCTAGTGATGGGGCATCGCCTACAAAAACAGATAATATTAAATTTTAATTGTCACTTTTTAAATATCATTGAAATAGTTCGGTAATATTCATAAAAAAAATTGCAATGAGATTATTTAACTGGTGCACCAGTTGTCGCCGTTGGGACTGTTGCCCTGTCTTCCTCTCTGGTGGTAAGATCCTCAAGGGAAACATTCTTTGTCATTTAAACAAAAAAAGTTATAAGGACAACCATCAAGTTATAATTAGAAAAAATTATAAGTTGAAATTAATTACCGTCACGGCCCTCACTGACAGTAGCATTGTCGGCCTAGTCCCCACTACAATGATCAGGTTGCACATGAGGATCATCTACATCTGGCTCTAAAACTGGGTTATTTGCCTCGTCGGTAGTGCTGCTCCCCTGATTTAAACAAAGTTGTTAGACATTAAATTTATGGACGAAAACAAACATATTGAAAGGTTAATTTTTTACCTTATCAGGCATTTTGGATCTTGGGACCTGCCCCAAGCTTCTGCGATGTTGAACTATGGTTTGATAGCCGAAATGGAAAGCGATATTTTTATCTTCCTCTGTAGTTTCTGTTCTGAAGTCTTCACCCTACATTACATATAATTTTGTATTTTTAATCATATTTGATAGGATTACAAAAACTTTGGAAGGTGATACAATTAATTATAAGATGTTTAGCTACTTAATTACAATTCTTGCAGCTAATTTCAAGTAGCCGCCCTGGCCTAGCTTGTGATGGCCCTTTTTTTCAATCCTCGCTTTGGTTTCCTTTGAGGTGTCAGGCAACCTAGCATCAAAATATTGAAGTCAGATATGACATAGCACACTTTTATTTTAGACATAGAGAAAATTAAAGCTATTGAATTAAAGTTTTAATTTTCCTTGCGGGTCCAGTTGCCATTTTTCCTTCTTTCTTTGCCCTTTTCTCTTTTCCATCATAGATGAGTGCTCTCCACTCACTCTCTAGAACTGTGAGAGGATGCTCGTATCTAGGGTTAAATTTCAATTGCATCCTATAGGTGTCCCTGGTATATTTCAAATATTTGCTGGCTACCCAAGCCACCGTTGTTCTGTCAAATGTGCCGACCCCAAAAAGGGCTTCTAGATAATCTAGAAGTTCTTTTTTCAGGTTGGAATTCTGGGAATTCCACCCTGTGCGTATGGTTGGGCCAAAAATTACCAATGCATGGCTCTCCAAAAACCTGTAGAACTCATTGTTTCCTACAAAGAAAAAAAGAAGAAGATATTATCATTAATTTAAAAATAAAAATCATGATAAATATGTTTTAGATAAAGTACATGAAATAGTTAAAATATTAAAATTTACCTGGGAGTTGTACGTGCTTTATAGGGAAACCTTCATCGTTCACCAACAACGTGCCATTAATGGTCCCTGTGGAGCTGACACATCTAGCTCCAGGAAACGCAATAATGTAGTTGGCCATATCAGCCTCATCATTGCCAACACGTTCAGCAGTTGGCTGGGTGTCTGCTTGGGCAGGGTGTGTTTCTTGGCTGGCATCTAAAGGAGTAGAAGTTGTACGAGAGGGTTGCTGGGAAATATCTTGCCCTTGTGTCCCACTACCACCAACACCGGGTTCAGCAAGTGCCAGAAAACGCTACATAAAAAATAACTTTTTGTTAGTTTAGTCAATGTAAAAATTAAAAATAAAACTATCACAATTCATCTCATGCAGAACAAAAAAAATATCCTTTTGAATTTTTATTATTACCTGATATGTTTCTAGTTGGCTCATAATTTTTTTTATCCTCTCTTCTAATTCAGGTGTTTGAGGCGTGTCTATCAAAGTATTAAATTCCGACCTTGCATCTCGTGCCTTTTTTCGTAACAAGAACACTGGAGATAGGGATGAAGAAAGCTCTTCCTCAAAGAGGGAATCATCAGGCGTACCATGGCTAGGTGTCTGCATATTTGAACAAAATTAATATTATTTCAATTATGTAAATAGCTAAAATACTTGAAGATAGAGCAATGCTGGCACTTTACATGTTCTTCCGCTGGCCTCTTCCCGCGATCATCTCGTCTCGGGGTTGTTCCTATACTGCCCTGATCAGTCTGCCACATTGAAATAAAATTATAAATGTAAAAACTTGAAAACAATATCTAACTTGAAAACACAAAATGAAAACTGAAATAATTTCTAATAAGACACCGGAAGACAGAGTTAGAGTTTCAAATATGCCTTGCATTGAATTCAGTCCTGGAAACATGTCATTGCACATTAAGGCACCCAAACAAGAGACGAGTTCACAATGAAGACCTTATTGAATATATTGTTGGAGAAACTTCTAGTAAACTTGTTGTGAATAACTTGAGGACATTTTTGGAGCAACATTGTTGAAGCTGATGGTATAGCATTGTTGGAGACGATCTTGAAGGGCCTTGAAGTGAAGCTTTTGGAGCAACTATTAAAAAATCCTTAGAGCATTTAAGTAAGGCACTTTCTATCTTCCATCACCTTTTTCCTTTCAATATCCTTTAAAAGATTTTGTTGATATTTAATGTTTGAAATCACGTTATAATTCCTTGATTATATGTGTTTGGGGACTTTCCCTTTGAAATTACCCAAAAATACCCTGGCAATTTTATCTTCAAGATGCATGTCTAACCCTATTGTTCAATATTTTGATTGATAGTAGTAAACATAGAGAGTTAGGGGGCTCTTGACTTGGTTTGGTTGGGCCATTATATCCCTAACATCTACTAGGGAGAACCCCCCTTGAGTTGGAGGAGAGCTAGCCCGAAGTGAAAAGAGGTTAGTGAGGTGACAATGGGGCTATTGAATTACACATGGTATCACACTTTAGCTTTAGGACTTTATCTTGAGAAGTGCGAGATTTTGCTATATCAATTCTCAAATTGTTTACAACACTATTGTTAAGAACTAATAAGAAGTGATGTTGAGGGGTTTTTGGGTATAAGAAACAATACCATTTAAAAACTAGGGTTCTCAGGCCTCGGCATTCCTTCACCTGGGCCCAGGGGCACACTAGAATAATTTCACACTAAACCATGCAAACTTAAAAGTAACTTAATAGATCCATAAATTAATAATAATCATAATTCCTAATTTCCTATTGTACGATATGATGCAAATTATTCAAACATGAAGCAATGAAGACATGCAATGTCCGAATTTCAAGATTGATGAACCAATACAAGAAGTTAGAAACTACAACTTTGATTCAATACTCTGTGTCCTAACTCTAGGAAGGAATCTAGTTTGTAGTACAGAACATGCATCGTGTATTATCAATTCTTAATTGAAAACAACTAAAGGACATCTACCTCATCAATTCCTTCCCATTTTGTGTTTTTATGTTATATTCCTTATAAAAGTGTCAAATTTCTCTCAAAGTAAGCAACCACTGAATAAAATAAAAATAGTTGAGATATGATTGAGAAATGGTCATTTATTTCTTGAAAGGATCTTCACAATTTCTTTGGTTGTTTTTCATCTCAAGAAACAAGAAATGAACTAAGAAACTATCGTGATGTAATATAAGAAACAACACGGTGCAATGGCCATTTTCAAAGCCAAATGATGTCCATTGAGGACATGGCCTTTATTTGGTTCCTGTTTCATAGGAGTTTCGGGTAGAAATGGAACTTTGTTGTACCATTTCCAGTAGTAAAAAGGGAAAACCTTCTTTTCCATGGGAAATAATTTACCTTTCCTTTTTCAAGATAATCTAAATCACAAAAAATATGAACTATACTGCACACATTCTTGGATAATGTGAAAGTGGAAAAGGAATAACCTACACAAGTGATGCACACATGTACATTTGAACACTAATATATTTTTGTAGTTGAAATGCAATGCTTGTTTTCATTTAAATGTAGGGTTTTTAAAGCAGAGAGAAATAATGGCTGCCAAATTAATAAGCGTTTCTTTGGGAAAAATTTAAATCTTGTATTGGGTGATGAAGATAATAGAGGGTATTGAATCTTGATTCTTGACATCTAGAGAGAACCCTACAGCCTAACACAATCCAATGGAATTAACCAAAAAAACCCAAATAGAGTCAACCCTACTATAGGAGGAAGGGCCTCCAGTAAGAACTTACCATTTTGCAAGAGCTGAGGGCGAATGCTGTTCTGTAAGAGCTGAGGGCGAACGCTGAGTGTGAATGCAGGGAAAATGCTATTCTGCAAGAGCTCAGGGTGAATGCTGAGGGTGAATGTTGTTATGCAAGAGCTCAGGGTGAATGCTGAGGGCGAATGTTGTTCTGCAAGAGTTCAGGGTGAATGTTGAGGGTGAATGCTGTTCTGCAAGAGCTCAGGGCGAATGCTGAGGGCGGATGCTGTTCTGCAAGAGCTCAGGGCGAATGATGAGGGTGAATGCTGTTCTGCAAGAGCTAAGGGCGAATGATGAGGGAAAATGTTGTTCTGCAAGAGCTGAGGGTGAATGCTAAGGGAAAATGATGTTCTGCAAGAGCTGAGGGCGAATGCTAAGGGCGAATGTTGTTCTGCAAGAGTGGAGGGTGAATGCGCGTGATATCAGACGTTAATGTAGCTATTGTGACGGATATAAGTTTCGTGTTTTTACTAAAATCATTTTTATGTAGCGCGCATATAAGTTTCGTATTTTTATGTAGCGCGCATATAAGTGTCATTATACCGACGGAGGAAAAAGCATCACTATTTTGAAAAATGCCTCCAAACATCGCAATTGCAACACTTAGACATTGTGTCGAACTTGCGACGTTTGGAGGCAATCGTCGCAATAGCGACGCTTTGGGGCATAGTGTCACAATTGCGACGTCTTCCTCCAAACGTCGCAATTGCGACACTTTGTATAAGTGTCAGTATTGCGAAACTTTTCTACAAACGTCGGTATAGCGACGGTTTCGGGCGGGATTGAAAAAATTTGGGGAAATTTTTGACATTTGGTCAAAAGCGTCGGAACCAAATGTCGAAATTTCCCCCAAATGTAGTAGTGTAGTTGAAAGAAGAAGCTTGGCCTTCAGCCAGATAGTGGAAAATACAATGCAAAATCTTCCAAGAGGCCTCTCAAGGAAAGAGGTGGGATTCCTGATCAGGAACACCCAATGCTAAACGTCATTATTCTAAGCTAAACAACAAGAGAATGATATATGTCTAAACATACAATATATTCAGAAATACAATATCATCAAAAACCTTCTCATGCTGCCATCCTCTTCCTTTTATAAGTTAAGATCTTGCAAACCATAAACCACTTCCAATTATATCAGTTCTTTCACACAAGCCATCTCCATCTAAAACTGTGTTGTGCTTCATTGATGGCCACTCCTCCATGACAGCGTTGTATATTTGGTCAAGGTTGACCCAATCAAAATATCCAGCCCCTTTCACACCTAAGGGTGCTTGTTTAAACAACCAAGATTTAGCCTTTTTCACATTTGGCATTCATTTATTCTTTATTAAGGAGTATTATGAACCTCCTTTGATCTTTTATTCTTAAAACAAATAAATAAAACAAAAATGAATATTCCAATTAGCTTAGGATTAATTGGGAATATTACAGTCCTCCCCTCCCAAATGTTGCTTGTCCTCAAGCAACTAATAAGGTGAGTGCTACACCTCTTCTCCTCCTCCATAGGTGACACCATCGTGTGATAAGCTTCCTTAATAATCTAAGTGTTCACCAATCCAACCATCCATGAATTTTTCCTCCAAAGTTCTCATGAGATGTAAATAATCCATCCCATAAGGAGACAGTAGCTCAAATGAAACAAACATGGCTTGCTGAGTGTCCTCCTTGAAACATGTAGCATAAGATACTTGGAGGATCTCCATCCCATAGGTCACATACATACCTCCCGTCCTCCCTCCATACATTCCCATAAAAAAGTACAAGTACATCATCAATGTATGGGAACAAAACTATATACATACAAATAGAAATTTTTGCATATGGAGGTGGGTCATAGTCCCAAATGTGGAACCAGTGCACTGCATCTCCTGCTTGCATTAGATGAAGATGTGGTAAGTGGTTCCCCCACCACTTAATTTCTACCCATGTCATATCACTATGGGTGAAAGTGTGAGATATATTTGGTGCCTTAGGAATGCACCCATCATGAAACAAAATCTCCCTTTGTCCTCCAAGGGAGTGGCCATATTCAGAAATTTTTGTGGCCCAAAGTTGGCCATGAAGTTTATAAGGTACAACGCTCCTTCTTGGAGTCATGGCCTACATAAACATGGTGAAATAATACATACAATCAGAAAATTAAACATGATTTACATGAGTATGTCATTTACCAACAATCCTCCTTGTACAAATGGAGTGGTGCATAGATCTTTCTCCTCTCTCAAAAGAAGGGAGAGATGGCTGAAATAACTCTTTCATAGATTCATATTACTGCCCCAGCTCCACATGGTTCATGAATTCTTAAAAATATTGATGTAGTTCTCCTTCAAAGCCTTCCCAATCAAAGCTCTTGATGATGATGTTGTATATCTTCATGGAATATATGTGGTTGAAACAGAACTCTTCATAGCCTTTTTGTAGTAACTTCTCCTTGAGCTTGGAGGCTCTAAACAAGAAGATCCTACCAAGATGATAGATGACTCCCTCTTGGACTAAATAGACCTCTTCATGCAGTTGGTCATCAATTATCATGCAAGTATGAAGATCCTTGGAATAATCCACCAACACTTGGGATTTCCAATATGGATCTAAACTCCCTAACAATGACAACGCTAATGATGCATCAACTGAAATGTCTGTCATGTGGCTTCTCTCCTTCTTGAAATCTCCCATGCCAAAGGTATATGTTGGAAGTTCATTCCTTCCATTTTTCTCCTCCCATAGTGTAGAATCAGAAATGAGAGTGAGTAATGATGATGTTGGGAGAAGATCTCCCTCCTCCTTGAGCCTAGACAAGACTCCCACCCCTGTATCATGGTCTTCCAATGCTCCCATCCCTCTTGGATCTAAGCTTGGAGCATCATGTTGTGAGATATATCCAACAAAAACTAAATCAAGTGGCCTCCCAGGTGGTTTGCCACTAGATAAAAGTGTCCGATGCAGCAATCTCATGAGCATGATAGATGGGACTGTAAGGTCCTTACTTCCACTGCGCAAATCCATCTATGTTCTTTTTGTGGAAGTGGTATGTGAGGGATGTGTATGCATTCTTGTGATCATTTGAGTTTCACCACTCTTATTTTCCACCCATTCCATTTGCAAAGCCTCCCAATCAATGGTGACTTTTCCCAATGTAATCAACCATTGAACACCCAAAATCACATTAGTGTCAGGTATGTCAACCACAAAGAAGTGATATATCAATGTATAATTCCCCATGGTGACTGAAAGTGATGGGACATAATGCATGAATTTAATTTTTCTATCTACTAGGACCAAAACAGAGAATCCCTCAAAAGCATCAGTGGGTATTGCCCTCCTTTGCACTAGTTGGGCATCAATAAAATTGTGGGTAGCCCCACTTTCAATTAGAACAGAAACCCTTTGATTAAAGATGGAACCTTGAACTCTTAAGGCCAAGTACTTAGGTACTCCTCTCAAATATGCAAGAGCCCCTCCAATAGGAGAAAATGCTCTATTCCCATCTCCTGATGATGTTGGCTCTCCTCCTGCAGTGTCAACTTTGTGACCCCTTATTGGTTCATCTTCTTCTTCCTCCTCATCATCTGAGAATACCTCTATGTAATGTGCCTTTCCAGCAGCACATCAATGTCTAGGTGCCCATGATTCTTGGCAAGTGAAGAAAATATTCCTTCTTCTTAGATCTCTCTGGACTTCATCATCAAGAGGCTTCTTTTATGAGCTCTCCTTGGAAGGAGAAACTTTTTCTTCCTTTCCCTTTTATGGAAAATATGGCTTATGCTGAAATCTTTCCTTTGCTTTTGGCAAGGCATCTTGATGGTCTCTAGCCCTTTCAATAGAATCATGCAGGGTAGTGGGCTTGGTATATTTAACCAACCCATGAAGAGGTTCATCTAATCTATTGATGAACATGTACACCCTTCTTGCTGCTGACAAATCAAGAACCATAATAGATAATCTTAAAAATTCAGAAATATAAGATTTTGTATTACCTGATTGTTTCAACTTTGCAAGGCTCATGAATGGTGCCTCTGGATATCTTCTATCAAATATTTCCACCATCCTTCTAGTGAACTCTGAATAAGTAGTCACATTGGAATGACCCAATGTAGACAAGCCATGGAACCACCAATCATGTTCTTCACCTTCAAAGTGTAGCGCTGCAATCTTTATAGTCTCCATCTCTGGGACCTTGTTCAACTGAAAGTAGATTTCAAGTTTTTCTACCCAAGATTTGGTAGAACACTTGGATGACCCATCAAAGTTGGGTAAAAATAATATGCCCATAGTCTGGTGTCGATCATGATTCTGAATGAATCCACCACCTCTATGATGATGCCCTGGTCTTCTTTTGTCCTTTATGTGACAAAACTCCTGAAAACTTAAGTGATCTCTGAATCTCTAATTTTTAGACTCATATTCTTCAAAATAGTCTTCAAGGGATTCATGCTCTTGAAACCCTTCATTTCCCACAGCCAAAAATTTAGGCATGGTAGAACGTTTGGAAACTTGTGGCTGATGCACTGGTTGATCATTCCAGTGATGAGATACACCAGGGCCTTCTCCAATATGGAACCCTTTAGGGGATTCTTTGATTCTATCCATTCTCATCTCTTTGATATCTCTAGCAATATCTTGCATGGCTCTAAGAAGGATCTTAGGAAAATCCTTTTCTTCTTCACTTCCAGATATAGGGGCTTTACCATTGTCTTCATTTTCATTTGTGTAATAAATTTTCCTTTGTCTTCTCTTTAGATACCTCTTCTCTCTGTCAGTAAGAGGTTCTTCTTCTTCATAAGACATATTGGCTTCTTAGAAAGCACATGTTGTGCCAAGATGATGCTCTAATACCATTGTAGTATTCCCAAATGGGGAATGCAACAATAGAATGCAAATATGCAGGAAAATAATGCAGTTCATATAGGAAAAAGAAGGAGGCCAATATGGAGACCTTTCAAATGTACTTACAATAGAAAAGTAGATGTACAAGATGGCCCATGAGATGCATAACAGGAAATACAAGTCTCCAATAAAATAAAATCCTCAAAAAGAGGTACCGCAACCATGTATTAAGACTAGAAAAGGCTTTACAACATTATTTTATTAGGCTGAAATAGCTGTTGATTACACTTCAGATCTAGAGAAAATAAGTGCATGAAAAGTCATATCTATAAGAGATCAATATACTATATTGGCTCTTCTTCAAAATCCCCTTCGGGTTTTCAACATTACACCATGTACAAGTAGATCTAAGATCTAAATCTGCAGATCTGCAGAAATATTTAGATATTCAGAAATATTTAGATTTGATCTGATATGAACAATAAAATGATCCTCTCTCACGGATCTCCAAAGTGAAGGGCACATCCCCAACACTTGAAAACCAATCCTCCAAATGATGTGCCAAAAGACCCTACAACAGCACCTACAAGAATAACACACATATGGAAGTAAAAATATACTGTAGGGTTTAGAATATGTTTGGCCACATGCCAAGATCATAAAATGAAGCTCAAGATATCCAATACTCTCCTCCCAATGGATTAGAAGCCTTCTCCACTGAAAAGGAGCACTGAAATGGTCTAGATCGGAAGAGATCTAACATCCACTTGCTGCAGCTTGCAAAGACAACCAAAATGTCAATAGGATCTCCGTTGTAGTTGAAATAAGAAGCTTGGCCTTCAGCCAGATAGTGGACAATACAATGCAAACTCTTCCAAGAATCCTCTCAAGGAAAGAGGTGGGATTCCCGATCAGGAAAACCCAATGCTAAACAAAATTATTCTCAGCTAAACAACAAGAGAATGATATATGTCTAAACAGACAATATATACAGAAATTGAATATCATCAACAACCTTCTCATGTTGCCATCCTCTTCCTTTTATAAGTTAAGAGCTTGAAAACCCCAAACCACTTCCAATGAGATCAATTCTTTCACACAAGCCATATCCATCTAAAATTGCGTTGTGCCTCATTGATGGCCACTCCTTCATGACAACACTATAGATTTGGTCAAGGTTGACCTAGTAAAAATATCCAGCCCATTTCACAACTAAGGGTGCTTGTTTAAACAGACAAGATTTAGCCTTTTTCACATTTGGAATTGATTTATTATTTATTGAGTATTATGAACCTTTTTTGCTCTTTTATTCTTCAAACAAAGAAATAAAACAAAAATGAATATTCCAATTAGCTTAGGACTAATTGGGAATATTACAGAGTATGAATAGCATGAACTATACCTATCCCAGTTAAGCCAACCATATGATTTGGGATTGATCCAATCCTCATCTCTCATAGTTAGTTGGTAGATATGATCAACGACATCTTATGCATGCACCATTTCTTTTTATCTTTCTCCTTCTATAGGATCCAGTGGGATCACAACCCTGGTTCCATTATTTTCAAACACTATACTTCTGCGCTTGAGGTTGATGATAGCATCCATGTCAATAGCCCAATATATACCTAACAATGTAGGGTATGGCTCTAAATCATCAAAAATATGAATAACTTCAAAATTAGCAAGTGCCCTAACTCCTTTGATATCAACTATGACCCCAGAAAGTCTACCCATTAGCATAATGTTCTGTTGATATTCCATGTGCAGCTGTATTGTAGACCATCCATCTTAGGCTCTCCAATTTTCTTCCAATTCTTCTTTGTTATGACATTTGCATCAGAGCCCAGATCCAAAATGACCTAGTCCATTTCCAATTCTCCTATTTGAGCAGTCAGGCGCATCTCTTGGCCAGTTCTTCTCTTGTTCTTGTAGATCTTATTGACATCCTTTTTCTCCCTATGAGGCTATTATTTTTTGGTGAGGCTATTAATTAAATATTTAGGGTTCTAAAAAATCTTATTATTGCACAAAAGCTTGATACAGGCATGCAAAAACAGTTTCATCTCTATAGGTTAGGCCCCTTCGATGGTATCTGTGGCAGGTTTGCTTGCTACTTTAGATGTGCCAGGATCCACGAATTCCTTCTTTGCTGTGACAAAGGTTTCATTTTCCCTTTGTAGATTGAACCCTTCCTTTTTCTCAGGAGCTCTTCGGACCCATCTTATCTTCTGATTTATCTTCTCAAGTTGCTACACCACTTCTGGTAACAAAATTTGTGCTAGGGTCTTCAGTCCGCAGTTTCGCTCTCATCATTTGAACATGCTGTGTAGGTTTCTTTTCCTACATTTTCGCAAAAAATACAAGGAAATATTCAATAAAAGTATCAAACTGTCTACAATACCTGCAATATTGTTTTGTTGGGTTTAGGAAGTCATGCATAATGAACAGCTTCTCCACAGTTATAACAAATGAGTTGTCCCCTTCCTTTACTAACCCCTCCACCTCTCCCTCATCCTCTGCCAGGAAATCCATTATGCCCAGATGGTGATGCAGGTGAATCTGGTCCTCTACCCTTAGCTTGCAATCTATATGAGGCATCCTGCTCAATCATCAGATCGAAGTTGTGATAGTTCTTGTCATTTTGTTCCACAGATCAATAGAATTTGCAGTAAGGTTGTTTTATCTCCAAAATATATTTACCAAGCCTAGGGAAGAAGTCTGTTGTATGCATTCCATTTACTTGGAAAATTGCACACCATATTTTGGGAACCTCACTAGGCCTTGCCCCATTCTTAATCGAACTTGGTCCTCGAACCGCCATATAGTTATTATACAGGACACTGATCCCTATAATGACCATCAACTTTACAACGTCTGCACCATACTCCTATGCACACATCCTTTTCCTTATCCTTTCGTAAATTTTATATTTACAAGTGCAGTGCAACTAATTGGCTTTGGATTTACAGATATCCAACCTGTGTGACTAGTACAGGTGAGGCTTCTAGCTTCATGGAAATCTCCACAGCTTCAGCCTGTGTCGCAATCTTCTGTTGGATTAAATACTAGTGCAGATGCAGCAACATCATAGCAATGAACCATTCTTTATGTTGTGTGTCATCGATATTAAATCATCTATCCCTGATGTCATGCTTTAATTGTTGATTTTACTCCCATACATATTCATTTTCTTCTTGGTGGATCTCCTTTATTTTGGTCACACATTGAGAGTATGTTCTTGGCTTTTTATCTACTCCTTTAGTACGGTTTTAGGCTCGTAAATCATTTCATTAGGGTTGGTTTCCATATATATCATGTACCAATATAGCGCTCGTTCCTTAAATGTAGTAGCCAATTTCTCTTTATTACAATTATCAGTATTGATCTGTTGTGTTGTCCATACAACATCTATGACGAACCAAAATTTGTCAACATCTTGATTTCCAACACCCTTGAAATTATGCAACTTTATTGAAATAGCCATATCGACTTCTGGTGGTGGAGGTGGAGGTGTGGTGGATGACTTGTTAGAGTGAGACGAATTTGGAAGTGGAGTGGATGGGATATGAACTAAGGCCAATGGCCCAAAAATACTTCTATCTTGCAATCCCTCTTCTTTTGAGTGCGCAGATTCACCTGATCTCCTTTGGAAAATTATCATAAATTTCTCTCTCTCTCTGAGCATCAGATTGGAATTCTATAAAAAGTGGCTGAAATTACATGAAATGTAGTTTCTTATATATCAACTGCAGAGCTGAAGGAGAAAACAATGACACATGACACGTCGTACAAGTTCACTCTATTGAACTAGTCCATAATAAGGTCATTTTGGGATATTGGGCATAACTTTGTCTTGAAGAATCCAAATCAGGTATGACCTGTGGCATTGGAAAAAAAATTCAGAGGGATAATAAAGGAAAAAATTTGAAATCTTGGGGATCCGAAATTATTGAGATACATTAGTTTCAATATCAGACTCCTCAAAATCAAGAAAAATGTGGTATGGTTTTTAAAATTGCATAATTCTTTTTTGAATAATCAGTTTGAAGTGATTCCAAGGGCATATTGAAACATATATATCAGTATTGGGCTCTAAAATTCCCCCTAAAAATAATTCAACACCCATTAAACCCTCAGAAGTCTCTACTATGACTCATGAAGAGGAAGAAGTGCGACAAGATATATCAAAATTACAACAACAAGTGAAACAAATTTCGCTCTTGCAAAGAGTAACAAAAAATGAAATGGAAGCTAAGATGGATGGTTTGAATAAAGTCGTGGAAGCTAAGATGAATGTTTTGAAGAAAGGCGTGGAAGCTAAGATGGATGGTTTGCATAATGGAATGGAAGCTAATATGGATGGCATGGAAGCTAATATGGATGGAGTGGAAGCTAAGATGGATGGCGTGGAAGCTAAGATGGAAGGCAACATGGAATATTTGAAGAAAGACATGGAAGGTTTGAAGGAAGGTTTGGCAAAGTTGTTACAAGAAAAGCTTCCGAATGGAAAAAAGGTAGTAGAGGAAACTCATGATTAGAACAAAAGAAATGTTAATCGTGATTTCATAGACTCTAATGTTGGATTTCAGACCCACCATATTCCAAAGATAGATATGATAGAGTTTTATGGCAAGGATATGATAACTTGGATACTAAAAATGGAGAAATATTTTGAGTTCCATAATATGCAAAACACAAAAGGTATGCATCACAACTTTATATTTAGAACAAAATCAATTTTTATGGTATCGATGAATTTTTTCTCATAAACCACTGGCCACTTGGTCAATTTTTACAGAGAAAATGAGCACGTTATGAGGATAAAAATAGCAGCGCCTTCTTTAGCCAATTGATAAATCTCAAACAAAATGGTTCAATGATGGAGCACATAGATTACTTCCAAAAATTGAATATAAGGGTAAATAAATTTCAGAGGAACATAGGATTGATGTCTTCATAGGGACTCTCAACGATGACATCGAACATCAGGTTCATCTTTGGGAACCTGATACATTAGAGAAGGAATTCAGGTTGGAAAGAAAAATTATGGTGACAAGCAATCCTACCACTCACAACTATAAATATGGAAGTGTTGCTACTCCTAGCCTTCCACGACCTACAAGGTTGACACCACGATAATTGGAAGAAAAAAGAGCAAAATGGCTTTGCTATATTTGTGATAGAAAATACACTAAAGGTTGTAAGTGTAATGAGAAGAAATTATTTTACATATATTGTGAAGAGGAGGAAGAAAAGGAACAAGAAACTTCAAAAGAAGAGGATATACACCAGGAACCAACCCTAGAGGAAGAAGAAATGAATCTGACCATATCCTATAATTCATTGGCAGGAATTACCACTCAAACTCTCAATATAGAAGGACATATCGAGAAGAAAAATGTAATAGTGCTTTTTGATTTGGGTATTTCCCATAATTTTATTCATTGTAAGGTAGCCAAGGAATTGAATTGCTTCCTATACCCAACGCCAGAGTGTCAAGTGATGGTGGAAAATTGAGGAAATATAAATTTCTCTAGAAAGTGCCATAATATCAAGCTAACCATGGGGGAATATGTATTGAATAGTCCAATTCTTTCCATTCCTATGGGTGGTGCTGATGTTGTAGTAGGAGTAAAATGGTTACAATCTTTGGGGATGGTAGCTTTTAATTTTCAAGAACTTTTCTTGAATTTTTTTTCGAATGGAAAGGAAGATGAATTATGGGGTATCGCAGGAAAGCTAAGAAATATAATAAGCTATAATGTCATGATAAAGATTCTGAAGAAAGAACAACAAGGCGTCATTGAAAAATTATGCTCACTAGAAATTCCAACACCAAAATAATCTATGTCTCCATATCTCCAAAAAGTCTTGGGGAATCATTCCAAAGTGTTTGAAACTCCCAAAGGACTCCCACCTATTCGTGATCATGATCATGATATTCATTTGATTCTAGGAATTGTTCCTCAAAACATCAGGCCTTATAGATATCCTTATGTCCAAAAGAGCGAAATTGAATGTATGATTGTAGAAATTCTAGAGGCTAGTATAATTCCACTTATTCAATGTTCTTTCTCTAGTCCAGTAGTATTGGTGCACAAGAACGATGGATCATGGTGCATGTGTATGGATTATAGGTAGCTCAATAAGCTCACTATTAAAGATAAATTCCTAATTCCTGTGATTGATGAATTATTGAATGAATTACATGGAGAAATTTATTTCACCAAGTTGGACCTGTATTCAGGATATCATCAAATTAGAATGAAGACTGAAGACATTCTAAAAACAACATTTCAAACTCATGAGAGTCATTATGAATTTTCGGTCATGCCTTTTTTCCTTACAAATGCACCTTCTACATTTCAAGGGTTGATGAATTCCATTTTCAAACACTTCCTTAGAAAATTTGTGTTAGTATTTTTTGATGATATACTAATCTACGATAGGTCTTGGAAGGATCATGTTCAATACATTGACCGGGTGCTCAAACTGTTGGAGGAGAAACAACTATATGCAAAAACATCCAAATGTTTTTTTGAGTACAAGAGGTGGAATATCTAGGTCATATTATATCTCAGGAGGGTGTTAAGGTAGACCCTACCAAAATTAAATCCATTAAGGAATGGAAATTCCCCACAACCATAAAGAAGTTGCAAGGATTTCTCGGGTTAACGGGGTATTATTGCAAGTTTGTTAAGAATTATGAGAAAATAGCAGCACCTATAACAACATTATTGAAGAAAGATGTTGTTAGGTCCCTATATTACTAGTTTAGTCCCTTATTGTTGTTAGTGTAGCCCCCATATTATTATTATTATGCCCCATAAAAACCACTATTGTTATTATTGTTCCCTTACATTAATATATTTAGGTCGGCTAGGATTATATTATGACCCCATGGACTCCTATATATAGAAAGGAGGTTTTTTCATTTGTATCGTCCAAGAATTGTTCATTTATGTAATGTAAAGTAGTTTTATCCCTCAAAGTGGATTATTTATAAGGCGTTTATCTCTCTTTTCTTCTATTTTGGGAGCTAGTTTCATAACATTTGGTATCTGAGCTTTGGATTCTAGGGTTTTGTTGCTTCAAACAGGCCATCATGGAATTTTCGCAATAATTTTTTTCTACGAAGGTTCATAAGGTAAAAAAAAAAACTGATTTATGAAGAAATCATAAGAAATCCTAAGAAACCCAGTGTGTAAAAATTTCAGATCTTCGTTCGCAATATTTTTGGAGATATGATCTGTGGAAGTTAGGGTTTTTGCAGGGTCCCAAATTTAATCTCAAATAGATGACCTTGGGAAAATCCCCATAACTCTATGTCTGAGCATTGGATTGGAATTATGTAAAAGGTGGCTGAAATCACGCAGACTTTAGTTTCTTGTGTATCAATTTCAGATCTAAAGAAGGAAACAGTGACACGTGGCATGTCGTACAAGTTCACTCTACTAAACCAATCCGTAATTAAGTCATTTTCAGAGATTGGGCATAACTTTGCCTTGAAGAATCCAAATTAGGTCATACCTGTGGAATTGGAAAGAAGATTCATAGGTCTACTACAGGAGTGAAGATAAAATATCGAGAATTTGAAATTATAGAGATACATCAATTTCAATATCGAGCTCCTCAAAAGCAAGAAAAAGGTGTGTATTATTTTTTCAAATTTCATAAGTCTTGTCTGAAAAATAATTTTGAAGTGATTCCAAGGGCATATTGAAACATAGATATCAGTATTGGGCTCTAAAATTCCACCTAAAAATAATTCAACACCCATTAAGCCCTTAGAAGGCTATATTATGACTCATGAAGAGGAAGAAGTGCAACATGATATATCAAAATTACAAGAGCAAGTGCAACAAATTTCTCTCTCACAAAAAGTAACCAAAAATTAAATGGATGGTTTGAAGAAAGGAATAAAAGCTAAGATGAGTGACATGGAAGCTAAAATGGAAGGTTTTAATAAAGGAATGGAAGCTACGATGAATGGCATGGAAGCCAAGATGAATGGCATGGAAGCTAATATGGACGGTTTACAGAATGGCATGGATGGAATGGAAGCTAAGATCAATCGTATAGAAGAAAAAATGAAAGAAAACATGGAAGACATGAAGAATGATCTAAAATCAGACATGGAAGGTTTGAAGGGAGGTTTGAAAAAGTGGATACAAAAAATATTCCTAATGGTGAAATGATAGTAGAGGAAACTCATGACGAGAACAAAATAAATGTTAATCGTGATTTCATAAACTCTAATGTTAGATTCAAGACCCACCATATTCCAAAGATTGATATGAGGAAGTTTGATGGCAAGGATCACATAAAATGGATACTACAGATGGAGCAATATTTTGATCTCACTAATCTGTAAAATACACAAAAGGTACACGTTAAAACTTTATATTTAGAACAAAATACATTTGTATGGTATCGATGGATTTGTTCCCATAAAAAAACTGTCACTTGGTCAATTTTTATGGAGGAAATGATAGAGGATGAAAAGAGAAACACATTCTTTATCCAATTGATAAATCTCAAACAAAAGGGTTCAATGGTGGATCAAATTGAGGACTTCCAAAAATTGAATATAAGGGTAACATATATTCCAGAGGAACACAGGATTGATGTCTTCATAGGGACTTTAAAGGATAACATCCAACATGAGGTTCACCATTGGGGACCTGATTCATTGGAGAAGGCATTCAGGATGGAAAGAAAAAATGAATGTAAAATTATGGAAACAAGGAAGCCTATCACTCACATCTATAAATATGGAAGTGTTGCTTCTCCTAGAATTCCACAACCTACAAGGTTGACAACACAACAATTGGAAGAAAAAAGAGAAAAATATCTTTGCTACAGTTGTGATAGAAAATACACTAAAGGCAATAAGTGTGTTGAGAAGAAATTATTTTACATAGATTGTGAAGAGGAGGAAGAAATTCATTAAGAAACTTCAAAAGAAGAGGATATACACCACGAACCAACCCTAGATAAAGAAGAAATGAGTTTGCCCATATCCTGTAATGCATTGAAAACAATTACCACTCCTCAAACTCTCAATATAGAAGGACATATCATGAAGAAAAAGGTAATAGTACTGATTGATTCAGGTAGTACCTATAATTTTATTCATTATAGGGTATCAAAGGAATTTAATTTCTTCCTATACCCAGCACGAGAGTGTCAAGTGATGGATGCAAATGGAGGTGTTATCACCCAAATTATTTTTTCAAAACATTGTATGTAAACTATGTCTTTGATCATGGTCTTAAATAGGTCTAAAAGTCATTTTTAGTTTGGTTAAGGGTAGGTCATATCTTTTAGAGGTTTAATGTTCATCATTTTAATTCAAATAAGGTCTTTAGAGGTCCATTCCATGGTAAAATATTCACATTTTTCATTTAAGGGTCATTCAATTAAGTTTTGGGCCAATTTTCTACAATTAGCCAGCAATCCACCGTTTCGTAGTACTCCTAGTTGAAAAAAGAGGAAACGCGCTACGAAATCATTGCTAATTTTCTAGCGCAAACTACGAAAATTACATTGTGAGCACTACGAAAGCGCGGTTTCTTAGCTGTCGTGTCAAATAAGCCAAAATATGTCAAATTTAGTTGGGAAATGATAGGATAGGGGTATGGTGAGTCAGTTAGTTACCAAATTCGATGTACTTACCTATCTTACAGTCATCATAGTCATGGTAAGATATCAATTAAGCATCATTTAGTCATGAGGTGACATCTCAAATTCAAATTTTTGCCTAACTGAGTCATCTTTGATTCATTTACCTTCACACAACTGTCTGAGCTCTAAAGCAGTTAAGATAAGTCTGTGATTGATCTATGCAAAGGAAACCTTCATCATTCTCAAGCGAGGTTGTTTCATATCTTAATCAAGTGAGGTTTTTCATTTAATCAAGTGAGGTTTCTTTACAAATTCCAGAGAAGCTAACATGTTTTTCTAAGAAGCATGACAAATGAGAAGAAAGTTCACAGAGGAGGACATTGTCTAAGATATGAACCTGAAAATGTGAAGGCTTTAGTTGAGGATCAAATGGTGATGGAGCTTTCAACAAAGCAGGTTGTCTCCAATTTTTTGAAAAAATATAGGGTGGTCACACTCATGTGTCAAAATATTTTGCATTACACTTCAGTGGAACCACTACCAAAATTGGAATGTTAAATGTGCCAGTCACACCTGAGATCATAGCTTCTGTGACAGAGATACCAAGAGGGAAGGAATCTTGGTTTAAAGGTTTTAGGTTTGACATGGAACCATGCAAGGAATTTATGAAACCTGAATATGCAGATATGGACCTGAACAATGCAATACCTAGAAGTTGTATCAAGGACAACTATGCAAAGCTGCTATTTAATATTCAAAGACACTTTACATGTGAAGGCAGGTACCATAAAGTTTACACTTATCATTTCAAGCTGTTGCTGCATTTCATAGGTATGATATCACTATATTTTCCATTTTACTTGCATAGAAACTATTGTTTCCTAAATCTACCTCAAGCTGAAAGAAGGCAGAGTTCAGGGTAACATCAAACCACACTCAGTCTGGTAGCTAGCCCTACCAGAACAGGAGAGGGCTCTCTCCGGGTCAATCTCAGCAAAAATAATCAATAGTGCTTGAGATGACTTGAAATAAAGGCTAATTTTAGGCTAGGTATATAAGTGAAGGAGTTTGATTTTGATTTTGGGGGTTTTTTTGGAATCAAAGGGAAAGGCAGATTTTGGGTTCGGGGATGAGGCCTAGTTTTTGCAGAGTTCTGAATGGGGCAAGGAAGAAAATTGTTTTGATGCTTTTGATTGAATGAATGGATAGTTTATATCGGTGAGGAGCTGAAGAGAGTAAGAGGCTTTCAAGAATCCTCTTCAAATAGATGAAAAAATGGAAAATTAAAAAAAACTCAAGGCGGAGCAAAGCAATCTAATGAATTCCACCTTTATAAATTGTTTGTTTAATTTAAGAAGAAAGGAGAAGGAAAATGATACACATGAAACTTCAGTAAACTTAAAATCAGAGAGAGAAACACACCATCAAAACATAGAGCCACATGGATCCCAAAGAGTGCTGCAAACCCTGGTCTATTCCTTCGCCAAAATTGCAGAGATGAAATGTACAATGAACTGCCAAGCAATCCCAAGTGTCCAACCCTGAAAATGACTGATGAATTACATGATATAGAAAATCCTAACTCATCCCCATGCCTCTAGGGGTCTAGCTCATCATTCTAGGAGTTGTTTCAACCATATCTAAACTAAGAACTGGAAAATAGGCAATGAAACAACTTGCCTCTATATGATAGGAAACTGATTCATTGACTTACATTTCACTTTTTGGTGAATGAATCTACTTGGATGAGTAAAAATGTGCCAAAATTACATCATATTCATGAAATTACATCAATTTACATCAAGAGTTACATGAAAAATTCAAACTGGCCAAAACTAGGCGAAAATCTGAGTTGCTGAGTGAAAAATAGGCCAAATTTCCCAATGCGCCGCGCCTGAAATCTCTATGCATAGCGCCAATTGGAGCCTGATTTTGATGGCCTTCCTGAAGTAAAAATTGAGTGAAGAATAGCTTGTTGGAAAGCTTATTGAGTCTAATTTCCAACCCAACAATAATTTTTCAATTTGGAGTTCATTTTCCCTGTCAAAAATCAAATATCCCAAGACTGGTCAAAATGAGCAGAATGAGGCTGCCTCAAGACAGAGTGCTGTTACAATCAACTTTTGAAGGTCTTCCTCAACTCCAAATTGATATCATGATAGCTCATTAGAAATCTCTTTGTGTCTAGTTATCATTTGAATCATCAGAAAAGTCAGTTGGCCAACCAAGCTAGGAGAAATCTTGATTTTCCCAAGGTCACTTCAGAGGTGCATCAATTCTCTTGAGGCAACTGTATTTTTGACATTTCTATAAAACCATGACACATGTGTTAAAAGTGAAGGATTTTTTTCTTCCTTCGCCTATTTTGAACAAAAACCTCTCTCAATTTTCCCAAATTCATCTTTTATTGCTCAGAAACATCATTAGAGTAAAACCTATCTCGATGTGTGGAACAAGGGATTTGTCGAAATGAAGAAAAATGAAGGGGATAAGGGGCTTATAAATTCTTGAAAAATATTTTGGAAGTAGGGAGGGATGTTAGGAAGCAGGGGAAAGTGGAATTTCAGAGATTGAGTGAGGGGAAGGGGTCCAAAAGGACAAAACACAGGCCTAGCCTAGAAAATTGCCAAGTTATAGCAAGAAACTAGGGTTTGTGTGAAAATGAGGAATTTGGGGGATCTCAGTGATGGGAAGTGTTTAATAAGGTAAATTAAGGATAGGGGAAGGTGTATTAACATCAGGATACAAGTTTGGCTGATGATTTTACCATCCAAGAGAAATTACCTCCAAAACCCTAGGAGAGGGAAATGAACCTTACCTAGGCACAAATGAAGCATGAACAAGGTGTAAAATGACCCATTGGAAATTTACATGATGATTAAAACCCTCTGAATAATGGTACACTTTGCTGAATGGTGACATGGACCGATATTTGGACAAATCTGAAAGGAGTGAAAACAAACCCTAGACAAAATACCTAGTGACCAAATTTTACTTCAAGACTCACTGAAATGACAAAATTTGACCTTAACACCTTAAAATCACCTTGTAAGACCATGTTTGATCACTGGAGGAAGGCTGCAAAGACTGACACTAATAGAAGCCTTGCCAAAATGGCTGACAAAGTCCAAGACAAATCTGATGGCTATGAAACATCTTTGTTTCGTCATGGTTTGAGAATGTTATTGGTTTTGAACAAGCTTCAGAAAATAAATAGGGATTGGTCTTCCTTTTTGTTTATGAATGGATTTGAAATGGAAACCCTAACTCTAGCTAGGAACCCTAAAATTAAAGGGAATCCTTCACCACCAGTAGCAGAATCTAGTCATCCAATGGTTACTAAAGCAAAGAGGTTTATAAAGTTGAAACCAAGGAAACAAGTTGAAAATAGAACAGAGAAGACACCAGTACTTGTTGCAGAAACTCCTTCACCTACAAAATAGAGGTTTAAAAGTGTCAAAGAGGTTAAACAAAAACAAGTGGCCAGCAAGAAGGAAATATAAAGAATGACAAGAAGCCAAGCAATAGCATCAAAAAGGAAAATAGTTATTTCAGGTTCAGATGACAGCTCAGTGATGAAAGGAAAATTAGATGACATTTTACATGCAATTGATATAGAAGAATCACCTATTGTGCGAGCTGATTTTATTACAGATGAACACAAAAAGAAAAAAGTGAAATCAACAAAGAAACTGGACTTTGAAGGTGAGAATGCAACCTTTGTCTTTCAAGCTAGGAAGCCTTTGAATAAGCATACTAAAAATCTCAAAGAACATAGTAAGGAGGTCCAAGAAACTACTGAAACAGTCAAAGTAACTGAAGAGGTGGTTGAGCTCTCATCACCAGCAAAAGAGCATGCAACTAGCTGAATAATGAAGGAAAAAGAAGAATTGATAGAGTATAAAAGGCTTGAGGAGAAATTGACATCATCAAAACAAGAGATTGCTAAAATGAAGAAAAGGGCCAGAAAGCATATCATTGAGAAAACATAATTTAAAAGAATGAAGTTTGTTTGGGAAGGTTAAACAGTTTCTAGGTCTGAGATTCCAAGCAGTGTAAAGAATTTTTTTACATGGAAAATTCCATCCATTAAAGAAGAAAAAATTTGTCAGAGTGATCAACAATCGCTTGAGAGCCAGTAATAGAAGACTAAGAGGTCAAGTGGAATATTTTGAACTACAATTGAAACTATCTCAAGATGAACTAGAAAACAAAGGTGCAGAATGACAAATTCAAAGAAAACTCAAATGGAAAATGAAGAATAAACTTTATGAAAGTTATGTTTTTAGCCCATATGGCTGATGGTTTTGATGAAGCCAGTTATTTTCTGAATTTTGGCAACTTTTTTTTTCAAATTTTGAAGAAAATTTGGTTAAAACTGCTTACACAGCAGTTTCGTAGCGCACAGTGCAAAAAGGGTGAAATGCACTACGAAATTGCTGTAGCAGCATTTTTCACCTTTTTCCTTAAATTTTTGAAGGGAAGACTTGTATATTTTGGCTTGAAAATTATAAGGAAGGTGTGTTAATTGAATATACACATAATCCCAAAGGTAGAAGACCAAATTTTGAAGGAAAATAAGTTAAAAGTCTGTGCTAAAAAAAACGCTATGAAACTGTGTTATTTTCATAGCGTAGTGTGTTTTGGCTATTTTTGGAAGTTCGAAGTTGATTTTTCACAGGTGGCATGTGGGGATGACTTTGGAAATATGTTTTTCTAGTTCCTGATAGCAAATAGACTCAAAGTTATGGGTTTATAGTGGTCAGAGTGTCTTAGGAATTTAAAGAATCCTAAGCCTTAAAAATAGGGGAACGGTTTCCTAGTTTGCAGGAGATCATCAACATTATGGTCATAACAGGTTGGAGCTCATCATCAGGATTCGAACTTATGGATATATAGGTGGAAAATGATGTAATAAAGTTTAGATAAAGTTGTTATGAGTAGATTTAAAGAGTTCTAGTTCTATTTGTAATAGGACTTTGTGTTAAGTTTACAACTGTCTTTGTAATAAATACCATGTTATATGGTTAGGATAGGTATCAAAGATAGGAATTCAATGTATCTAGCTAAGGATAAGCTTATCTTATGATTTAAATGATCTATAAAAGATCAAGAGGTCAAAATTCTAAGGTTGGACATTTTTAGTAAAAATACTGTGTTTATTGTAAGTAACTGTTTTTAGCTTAATATAGAGTTTTCTACTTGGCCAACTCAAGATTCATGAAGAGTTCTTGTATGTTCTTGTTCTGATAACATATTTTCAATATCCTATTGCAGTGTTGTTTTCTTATGTTACTCATAATTCATCATTGATGCTCTGACTTCCTTCATAGACAAACTGATTGTGTGTTTTACTGTTTTACATGTGTATTCCCTGACTTGAACTCTGATATGCCTTGACTTCCATGCTAGGTAGATTGTTTGGTTTTGTTGAAGCTATTATGACTCCATAAGCCCAAAGTACATTTGCTAATGTGATTTGCAACCAGTTTATATCATTTATCTTCTTTACCCCATATAGAGTTAGCCATCTAGATTTCTATCAGAAATCATAAACCCTTGAGAGAGCCCTCTCAGGTTGAGGAGGCTAAGCCTCAACCAAAAGATTGGTCTGAAACAGTTACATGAGATTAACCTGATTGGCATCCTATCAGGTCTAATTTTGTGATAACAAGAGGAACTATAATTTTCTTAGAAAAATGTTATAATATCAAGCCAACCATGGGGGAATATGTATTTAATAGTCCAATTCTTTCCATTTTGATGGGAGGTGTTAATGTTGTACTAGGAGTACAATGGTTACAATCTTTGGGGATGGTAGCCTTTAATTTTCAAAAATGTTTCATGAAATTTCTTTCGGAAGGAAAGGAAGTTGAATTATGGGGTATCGAAAGGAAGTCGGGAAAGATAATAAGGTCTAATATCATGAAAAAGCTTCTGAATAAATAACAAAGTGGTGTAATTTCATAATTATTCTCACTAGAAGTTCCAACATTAAAATATTATGTTTCTCCAGATCTCCAGGACAATCATTCCAAGGTGCTTTAAACTCCAAAAGGATTCCCACCTATTCATTATCGTGATCATGCTATTCATTTGATTCCATGAAGTGTTCCTCCAAACATCATGCCTTATAGATATCCTTATGTCCAAAAAAGTGAAATTGAACATATGATTGCAGAAATGTTAGAGGCTGGTATAATTCAACCTAGTCAAAGTTCTTTCTTTGCTCCAGTAGTATTGGTGCACAAGAATGATGGATCACGGAACATGTGTCCGGATTATAAGGAGCTCAATAAGCTCACTATTAAATATAAATTTCCCATTCCTTTGATTGATGAATTATTGGGTGAATTACTTGGAGCAATTTATTTTACCAAGTTGGATCTTCATTCAAGATATCATCAAATTAGAATGAAGACTGAAGATATTCCGAAAACAACATTTCGAACCCATGAGGGTCATTATGAGTTTTTTTTCATGCATTTTGTCCCTACAAATGCACCTTATACATTTCAAGGGTTGATGAATTCCATTTTCAAACCCTTTCTTAGAAAATTTGTGTTAGTATTTTTTGGTGATATACTAATCTACAGCAGGTCTTGGAAGGATCATGTTCAACATGTTGACATGGTGCTCAAACTATTAAAGGAGAAACAATTATATGAAAAAACCTCCAAATGTTTCTTTGGAGTACAAGAGGTGAAATATCTGGGTCATATTTTATCTCAGGAGGGTGTTAAGGTAGACCCTAACAAAATTAAAGCCATTACGGAATGGAAAGTTACCACAACCATAAAGTACTTGCGAGGATTTCTTGGGTTAACAGAGTATTATCACAAGTTTGTTAAGAATTATGGGAGAATAACATCATCTCTAACAACATTATTGAATAAAGATGCATTTTCATGGACTCTTGAATCAACTAAGGCCTTTGAACATCTTAAAGAGGAAATTTTCCTAGCACTGGTCTTAGCTACGCCAGACTACACAAAAACCTTTATTGTGGAATGTGATGCCTCAGGAAATGGAATTAGTGTTGTTTTAATGCAAGAAGGAAGACCCATTTCTTTTGAAATTCGTCCAATTAGAGGAAAGTATTTACAGAAAGCTATTTATGAGAAGGAAATGTTGGAAATACTACATGCACTAAAGAAATGTCAACCTTACCTAATAGGAAGACACTTCAAGGTAAAAACTGATCATGATAGTCTAAAATAATTTTTTGAACAAATAATGTATTCAAAAGAGCAACAAAAATGGGTCACAAATATGTTGGGCTATGACTTTGAAAACATCTACAAAAAGGGGAAGCTAAATGTTGTTGTAGATGCACTATCAAGAAAGGATGAAGAGGTGGAAGCATTGCTTTGTGCCATTTCTATTATCCAACTAGACTGGATAACTAAAGAAAGGGATGAATGGAAGAATGATGAAGAAGTGTGGACACTCATTCAAAATTTGTAGCATGATCCTAGTACATATGATACATTTAGTTGGAAAAATGATTCCTTATGGTACAAAGACTGCTTATATATTTGTAAGAATTCCCAACTAAAATATATTCTTTTGGAATTCCACACCTCTCCCTTAGGAGGACACTCAATATTTTTGAAAACTTACCACAAGGTGAAGAAATAATTTTTTTGGGATGGCCTTAAATACTATATTCAAAATTTTGTGGCAGAATTTTTGGTTTGCCAGCAAAATAAAGTTGAGACAATTAAGACCCTGGGTCTTCTACAACCTTTATCCATTCCAAGTGAACATTGGGATGAGGTTTCAATGGATTTTATCATAGGTTTACCTAAGTCCAAAGGAAAGAGTGTCATCTTGGTGGTAGTTGATAGACTTATGAATTATGCACAATTTTGTGCATTATCTCATCCATTTAAAGCAAGTACAGTTGCTACTGCATTTATGGAAACAATTCAAAAGCTACATGGAAACCCAAAGATTCTTGTAAGAGACAGAGATCCCATTTTTACTGGAAATTTTTGGAAGGAATTATTTTCTTCTTTGGGTACTCAACTAGCTCATAGCTCATCTTATCATCCTCAATCCGATAGGAAAAATGAGAAAGTGAACAAATGCTTGGAAGGATATCTTTGTTGTTTTGTATATGATAAACAAACACAATGGGGCAAGTGGCTACCTCTAGTTGCATGGTGGTATAACACTTCCTTCCATAATGCAGAAAAAATGACCCCATTTATGGAACTTTATGGATATCATCACCATCCATCACATCATATTCAAGGGAAAATTTTAAAGTTCAAGCAGTGAAAGATCACATCGATCATCAAAAATAAGTTCTCCAACTCTTAAAGGATAACCTAAATTTGGCACAAAATCAAATGAAACAACAAGCATATCAACATCGCAATGAGAGAAGTTTTGATGTAGGAGACTAGGTATTTTTATGGCTATAACCATACAAACAAATGTCCCTCAAGCAAGCTAAGAAGGATAATAAATTATTGCCAAATTACTATGGTCCTTACAAGGTGTTGCAAAAGATTGGTACTATGGCATACAAATTGGAGTTTCCTTCTTCTTCTTGAGTGCACCTAGTTTTCCATGTTTCATGCTTAAAGAAGGTTATAGGTGACAAACTTCCAATTCAAATAGTATTTCCAGAACTTGATGAGGAAGGAAAAATCATATTGGAACCTAAATCAGTCACGAAAACAAGAAATCAGTCAATTTCAGAGGATCTCATCAAGTGGAAGAAATTACCCACTGAAGATTCCACATGGGAGGATGATAATTTTATACAAAAGCATCCAGAGCTACTCAAGCATTGAGGACAACTCCTTTTTGAACAAGAGGGGCAAGTTAGGTCCCTATATTACTAGTGTAGTCCCTTATTGTTGTAGTGTAGCCCCCTTATTGTTATTTTTGTACCCCTGTAGCCCCCATATTGTTATTATTGTGCCCCATAAAATCCACTATAGTTATTTTTGTGCCCTTACATTAATATTGTTAGATCGAATAGGATTATATTATGGCCCCATGGACTCCTATATATAGAAAGGAGGTTTTTTCATTTGTATGGTCCAAGAATTGTTTGTTTATGTAATGTAAAGGAGGTTTCCCCTCTAAGTATTTGATTTCTAAGGCGTTGATATCTCTTTTCTTCTATTTTGGGAGTTCGTTTCATAACATATTAATTTTCATGGACTCGTGAAGAAACTAAGCCCTTTGAACATCTTAAAGAGGAAATGTGCCAAGAATCTGTCTTAGCTACACTAGACTTCACAAAAACCTTTATTGTGGAATGTGATGCCTCAGGAAATCGAATTTGTGTTGTTTTAATGCAAGAAGGAAGAACCATTTCTTTTGAAAGCCAACAAATCTAAGGAAATTATTTATAGAAATCTATTTATGAGAATTAAATGTCGGAAATACTACATGCACTAAATAAATGGCGACTTTACATAATTGGAAGACACTTCAAGGTAAAATGATCATGATAGTCTTAAATACTTTTTGGAACAAAGACTATCTTCAGAAGAGTAGCAAAAATGGGTCACAAAGATGTTGGGTTATGACTTTGAAATCATCTACAAAAAAGGGAAGCTCAATGTTGCTGCAGATGCACTCTCAAGAAAGGATGAGCATGTGGAATCATTGCTTTTTTCCATTTCTATTATCCAAACAGATTGGATAAATGAATCAGGGGAGGAATGGAAGAATCATGAAGAAGTATGGGCAATCATTCAAATGTTGCAGCAAGATCCCAGTACATCTGATACATTTAGTTGGAAAAATGATTCCTTATGGTACAAATATCGCTTATATCTTTGTAAGAATTCCCAAATAAAAAAAAAAATTCTTTTGGAATTTGACACCTCTCCCTTAGGAGGACACTCGGGATTTTTAAAAAATTACCACAGGGTGAAGAAATAATTTTTTTGGGATGGCCTTAAATCTTATATTTAAAATTTTGTGGTGGAATTTTTGGTTTTCCAGCAAATTTAAGTTGAGACAATTAAGACAATGGGTCTGCTACAACCTTTATCCATTCCCAATCAATGTTGGGAGGATGTTTCAATGGATTTTATCATAGGTTTACCTAAGTCCAAAGGAAAGAGTGTAATCATGGTGGTAGCTGATAGGCTTACCAAATATGCATACCTTTGTGCATTATCTCATCCATTTAAAGCGAGTAAAATTTCTAATCCATTTATGGAAAGAATTAAAAAGCTACATGTAAACCCAATGATTATTGTAAGCGATAGAGATTCCATTTTCACTAGAAATTTTTGGAAGGAATTATTTCTTGTTTGGGTACTCAAATAGCTCATAGCTCATATTATCATCTACAATCCAATGGGAAAACTAAGATAGTGAACAAATTTTTGGAAGGATATCTTCATTTATTTGTATCTTATAAATGAACACATTGGGTCAATTGGTTACCTTTCGCTGAATGGTGGTATAACACTTCCTTCCACACTGCAGCAAAAATGAACCCATTTATGGCACTTTAATGATATCATTCACTGTCCATCACATCATCTTTTAGAGAAAATTATAAGGTTCAAGGAGTGGAAGATCACATTGAGCATCAACAACAAGTCCTCCAACTCTTAAAGGATAACCTAAATTTGGGACATAATTGAATGAAACAACAGGCAGATCAACATCACAGCAAGAGAAGTTTTGATGTAGGTTACTGGGTATTTTTACGGCTACAACCATAAAAATTAATGTCCCTCAAGAAAGCTAATAAGGATAATAAACTATCATCAAAGTACTATGGTCCTTAAAAGGTGTTCCAAAATATTGGTACTATGGCATACAAATTGGAGCTTCATGCATCTTCCTGAGTGAACCCAGTTTTCCATGTTTCATGCTTAAATAAGGTTATAGGTGACAAACCTCTCGTTCAAACAATATTTCTAGAACTTGATGAAGAAGGAAAAATCAGATTGGAACATGAAGCAGTCACAGAAATAAGAACTCGACAGCTACAAAATCGATCAATTTCATAGTATCTCATCAAGTGGAAGAACTTTCCCACTGTGGATTCCACATGGGAGGATGAGAATTTTATACAGAAGTATCCAGAACTACTCAAGTGTTGAGGACAACACCTTTTTGAAGGAGAGAGGCATGTTAGGTTCCTATATTACTAGTGTAGTCCCATATTGTTGTTAGTGTAGCCCCCTTATTGTTATTGTTGTACCCCTATAATCCCCATATTGTTATTATTGTGCCCTTACATTATTATTGTTACTTCGGCTAGGATTATATTGTTGTTGAGGTATAAAAGGTGTATTTTTAACGCCTATTTATCTCACATTAATTATCAATCTGGGAGCGACTTTTTATTTCAAAAGTGTACTCTGTCTGAGGCTGCAATTCATCCAAGAGAAATGTTGTGAAGATGTAGTACATAATTCTAAATAAAATAATAAACAAATGCTTGTAAAGGAACCTAATTACAAATGGAAATGCTCTGAAATTTGAATTAAATCAAACTACAAAACATCGATCAGGGATACAGTAGAAATAACTCTTTCCTTTAGAAATCTATGCAAGATAACCAATCTGGGGACTTGGGAGCAATAACCTCTGTCCTCTACGGTTGGTGATCTTAAAACAATAGAAATGAAATTGAACTCGAACTACTTGCTGATAAAGATAACTGAAAGGAACTGCAAAGGCTAAAAAGGAACAACAATCTTGTAACTCCTACGCATACACAACAACTGTAACCAAACTATCTGCTAAAGTAAAGCTATGAATCAGAAATAAGAAATAGCTATAAATGGAACAACAATTACAAAATCAACTAATCTCAATACTTCAATCTATCGTCGGCCAATACTGCAGATCAATCAATCACAAAGAATAATAACTTAGAATCAAATACAGAACGATAAAGCTTTCATAATGATAGCAGGATAAATGAACAGCAAATTAAATAGCAATGCAATTCGTTAATGGATCTGTATTCAATTTAATAGCAGTCAATCAACTCTGCAATCGAAATAAATAGTAGACACACTTCACACAATAGAAATAAAAGAATAGAAATACAAACAACGGATCGCTCCACCAGGGTCGGGCCCTCAACCGCCAGTGAAAGCGCCGCTGGGCTACTGCAGAGCTTGAGAAATGGAATGAGAATGCCTCTTTGTATTAATAAAACATGAATAACTTTTACATCAATTTCTCTTTTCTCACAAGAGTCAAGGAATTACAATGTTACAAAGGGAATTCAATAATCATCCATTTTTTTCCATCCTCTCCAATACACAATACATGCTCTCCTTTTATAATCAGAAAGAGGAGAAATTAAATAGCAAATATGATCTCCCATAACAATATTGGATTTTTCCCAATAACTTGATCACCCAGAAAATACATTTTCAACAATCTTTCAACAAGAGCAAGGCGAATTTGGCTTTGCAGCTGAGATTTGGAGGACGGCCGCAACAACAAATCTGAGAAAATCATGCTCAAATAACCCTGTGTTTCTCTCAATACGGGCCAAATTTGGGCAAAAAGTTCTTTCGTAAAGTTAATTGGGCCCGTTCTAGACAAAACCCATGTTTCAGATTTTCCAGATTCTTCTTCATTTGCTCAAAATATCAACTGCAAAACTGTCACTTCTTATTCCAGCGAATTTCTAAGTTGGAATATTTTATGATGATTTGGAAATCAAATCTGCAGTCCGTCGAATATCTTGGAGGCTAAAATGGTGAGTGATATAATAAACCATCATTGATAAAATTATGCATAATAATCATCAATTTATTAAAAATAAAGGAAAAGAAACAATATTAATCCATAAGAGCATAAATCATTATAAAATGGATTTATATGATAAATTATAATAAATGACATGATAAAGAAGAGTAAAAATGGATGAAATAAGTGTTAAAAAGTGGTTGTACTCATGGCCCAAAAATTGTGACCCCAAAAATTGTGACCCCATGGACTCTTATATATAAAAAGGAGGCTTGGTCATTTGTGTCATCCAAGAATTGTTCATTTATGTAATGTAAAGGAGGTTTCCCCCTCAAAAGGATGATTTCTAAGACGTTGATCTATATTTTCTTCTATTTTGTGAGTTGGTTTCATAACAGTTCCTTTTATAGTCCTAAGGGGAGTATGGTTAGCACAAAAATTGGTCATTTTTCAAAACAACATTTTTCCTACATTTCATATTACAAGACAAGTTTACTCACAATTCCATCTATATCAGACCTTATTAATCCTAAAACAATCAGACAAGTGGGGCAGGTGACAATAGACCTATAAATTCAATGTGAACTATTTTTTAGACAAATTGATGAATAAATTCAACTGGCCTACTTATCTATGATTACAACCTTTAAAAGTGACATTGTAGTATGGAGAGAAGAACATAAATAACTTCGAGGTTTAAGGTGTAGGGATAAACAAAATCCAATGAATTATATCTATAGTAGAGAGCATGAAATGAAAGAAAATAAGATGCAAAGACTGTGGAGTGCTTCATTAAGGTTTCTTAGATAAAACTCACAAGTATATCAACTATACAAAATACTGATAAATATGTTAATGAAAGAAAGCAAAAAATTTATTACAAAGGTCTCAGAAGAAGAAGAATATAAATGCAAAGTTACTAAGAAACACCTCTTTGGATGCCCACTTTCAAGATTTGAAAATCAATATGAAATTTCTTGTTGTTACAACATCTATTATTCCATTTTTTGTTACATCATCTGTCGTTACACCATTCGATGTTATGGCATTTTCTTCTCAATCCACTACTACGTATGTTTTTTTTTCTCAATTTATTTTCTTCATCCCCCCAAGTGCTAGTGTAGTATTGGGTGGAAAAAACACCTCTTTGGCTTCCCACTTTAAATCTTTGACAAGCAAGATGAAATGGATTTCTACACCCTCAATTGTTACAACATTTATTGTTACAGGATCCATTGTAATGGTCATTTTTTCAATAGTTTCAATAGTAGAAATTGTTATAGCATCAAATTTTACAAAATTTTCAACATTTTCAAAAGTAATTAATGTTACAAAATAAGTTGTTACAATATTTTCAGCAAATTTAACATTGACATGTTGTTATGGCATCTGTTGTTATAACATCTACTATTACAACATCCATTGTAAAAACATTTTCTTCTCAATCCGTTGTTACTCATGTTTGTGCTTCTAATTTTTTTTTTTTTTTATCTCGTATGTTTTAACTTTGTAGATAGTCATTAGCTAAAGAACTGATCCAAAGCATCAATGTGAGGAATTTAAAGAGGAATTGAGAGGAATTTAGAAGGCTAGACATTCTCCTTGAACATTTAATCATATAATAATAGCAGATATGTATAGATGAAACTCTATAGTCAACATAAATATATCCAACTACTACATAGAAGCAAAAATCTAAATATTTACCAAAGTTAAATTGAATAGCTTATTCAATTTCTAACTCAATTGTGAACATAAATTTGCAGAGGGATTTCAGGAGATTGATACTCAATCTATCCTTTCCCAATGTCCTATAATATTCTCAAATATACATAGAAATGGACTTTGAAATTACAAGAATAACTCAAAAGTACACAATGTCATGAACGAAACCAGAAGCCTTTGATTATACCCAAGTTAAAAGTATTACAACAATATTACAAAACCTTGCTCTGGTATCAAACCTTTCTTATTCAAAAATAAGGTATATATAGAGTGCTTTACAAAATATCATATCTCTTAAAATATTTACATTCAAAATATTATTTATTTGAAGCTTTGGATAATGTTTAAATAACTTTTTGCCTTATGCCACAAGGGTTTTGAATTTTGGAGACGGGTTGTGTGAGAAAAATGCGTCTGAAGATGAACACTAGTGTTTGTGTCGGCGCTCTACCTCCCACCACCGTGAAACCTCTGTTTGGCCCCGAGGCTCTTGGAGACCAGATCCCAGGAGCGCCTCCATCTCATAAAGTGTCCAACAAAGACATCGGCAGAGATGGAGATACGATGGTGAGGATGCAAACTTTATCAGGTTTGATAACAGCGAAAATAAGCACAACATTTTTAGTTGCAGACAGGGCAGAGGTGCGTGAGGATTTGCAGGTTGGTGGGGTCCCTGCTGGATGACTCGAGAGCAATCTATTCCTCGAGGTGAAGTCTAAGATTGTCGTGACCCTCCGCTTGCTTCTCACTAGAGAGAAAGGCTCCAGCTGTTGCTGCACGACCTTGAATGGATCTCATCTCCACCAAATGAACCCAAGGTTTAGATGCCAAGGATGTCACTGCGCAAAGGGAAGTGGGAAATGTGAGGAGGCAACCATGTATAGAATAAAGCCATCATGGCTTGCCACTCTAGCCTTAGGGAAGAACTCTAGTAGGCAGGGGTCCCCAGATATTTCATTCCCATCTTTTCAGATTCAGATCTCTCTTCTCTCGAGAAAATCCATGCTACTATGGGTTTTCTCTTCAGATCTGGTGAAGAACCTTTCACAGGCCCTTAAACTCAGGGTGGGGATCCCCTTTGCCTTTTAGTGACTTCTCTATGGAGGTAAACAACTAGACGACTCTCTCCCACTCTCACTTTACAATATTGTAAAAGATGCTTATGTGGTTCTTACCCTTTTTCTAAGAGGAGGGGTAGTCGAGTAGACGTCTTCCACTCAAGATTTATCGTGCAAGGATAATGTCCATGCATAACCTCCCAAGAAAGTTTCTCAACCATCGGATTCGGGGGCTCCCAATCCTTTTCTGGTTGATAAATTGGAGGATGTTCCCTCTGTAGAAATCTCACACCCGACACTTGAAAACTAGTTTCAGACCTATGTTAAATCTGCTATTATTTTCCAATTCAATGGATTATGGCCCTGCACAGCAGATCTCTGTTGGTCACTTTAATTTTTTATCAATTTAAACAGTTCAAGTTCTACATAAATTGTCAACCCAGGGAAGTCTGTTTATTTCAAAGGAAATCACACACTGTATATGCTCATTCTCAAAAGCAATGAGATGTTGTAGTAAAAATTACACTAATCATACCTTGATTTAATGAAGCTGAAGTCTACCTGAGTTACAGCAAATACAATCTTTCTCTTGTAGACAATCATTAAAAGAATCTTGGATTACATTAAAAAGACAATGATCTAGGAGAGGAAATCAATCTGCAAAAAGGAAGACCAATTATGCTATAATAGAGAACAAGACCCTATTCCCCAAGTAGGAATATTCAGCACCTATTTCTGATTACCAAGCTTTCACAAACTCATTCCATAAACAAGATTGCTAATTAAAATAATCCACAACTTCTCAAGAATGAATTGTATGAAATCAATGCCACAAGTAATGGAAACAAAGCTTCAACAATAAACAACAGAATTCTAATACTACATAAATAACTTCAGTAAATAGAGTTTAACCAAGGCATGAATGAAAAGAACAATTAACAAACTACAGGAACAAATGGGTGAATCTTGTGAAGAATGTGGGCTCTTTCCTTCTCACAAGATTCCCCAGAAGAAGGAATTAAAATGAGATGCTCAAAACAAACTTTTGTTCATCTGTCGAAAGAAACACATTACAAAAGAGTCACGTTCCTTCTCTATTCAAAAATGAACCTCCCGTAGTCTCTAACTATCCTCTAATGCTGACGTCTCCTCTTTTTAAAGAGGAGACATCTATTACAATTGATTTACATTATAAAAATCCTATTTTTAACCCAATCTGATCTTCTATACTGAAATAGGACCTTTCTGTTCTTCCATAGAAAAATGCTGTTACAATGGTTGCGATGGTACTGGCTTCAGAATGTGCCATGTAACAACTTCCTTACTTGTCCTTTCTTGTTGCCATCATGCTTGAAATGCTGCTTCAAAATCACAAATCACGGGCTGTTTCAGCAACGAGATTTGTGTACCATATTGACTGTTTCAGCAACACGGTCTTCAGATAGCCATAATAGATTATCTGCTATGTTCAAACTGTCTCATCAACTATATATCTTTGATTAATGATTAAATATGAAAGTAATGTAAAATTATATGTAAAAAAATTTAAACATATAGTAAAGAGAAGAATATTATATACCTTTGGAAAAATGGATGAAAGTGATAGTGTAAGCTTTAAACATGGACTGGAAAAGAGTGGAATGATAACAAAAAGTATGGTCAAAATGGTACATTATGGGGTCCTAACATCCCCCCCAATTGAAAGGGTTGCATGTCCTCAGGCAACTTTAGTCTGAGTTAGAGTCCGGATCTGGCTTTTGCCATTCAAATTACTTAGGCAGTAGCTATGGAAGGTGCTATTTGTTAAAGCTCTAAATCCTTGCACATTTTGCAATCTCTGCCAAGCTGCTACTTCATCCTTGTTAGCCAACCTATAATGAGCATGATATTCTTCTGCTGGCATCCATAAAATAGGAAAATTAAAGTGGTACCCTATCCACTTTTCAGCACATTGCTGAACACATCTAATGTAATTGGGTACTCTAGACAATGCAGTTTCAAGGTTAGTAGGGATAAAAGGATTATACTCCTGCCTGTCCTTAGAGGATTCTTTCCACAACATATTGTTTGCTCTTAGAGCAGTAGTTTCTTTGGCCCTGATGAATTGGTGACAATCATGGAGTACTAAAGCCTGTAATTGCTGTTTATGTTCAATCTTTTCAATCATCTCTGGTTTCTGCAAAAATTGATGATATTCTACCACAAAAATGGCAGGGTTCTGAGGTTCTGGCCTTATCTAGAGAAGGCGGTTGTCTTCATTGTGCCTAGTTGCAAGAAAAACAGTCTGCCATGTAATCTGATTAGCAAGGTAGGAGGAAAATGCCCTGATCTGAATATCACCAAGAAGAGGGTTGAGATTAATCTTTCTGTTTTCAGGGATAGCTTCATTGTGAAGGTACAACTCACATAGTAGGTGCTAATCACTAGTGGAAGCTTCTGCAAATGTTTTCACAAATTGTTCAGATGTAAGCACCTCATGGGGTCTTCCGTTTTTAACTGCTTTCAACTGAAAATAAACAAGGTGTTCTGAGAGAAATAAAGAATAGTTTAGAGATGGTTTCCTAGTGACCAATAATTTTTGTACCAGTTGAAACATTAAGAGCAATTTTCCTTTTAGCTCTTTATTCTCTTTATTGTAAACTCTAAATTGTTGGAGTGTCTGCTCCCAAGTATCCCAATTAGAATATATATGATTCTGCCAAGCCAGTTTGTGCTACTATAAGGTTTTATCTTGGGAAATAGCATACTGTTTCCTCCACTTGTTCATTATTTCCATCTCTTTCCATGGTTCAGTTTGTGTTCCGGCATTGCAAGTGGTAGAATGAGATATAGTTTGAGTAGAAGAATCAGTTATAGTAGGGTAGGATACTTGTAAATCAACTTCTTTTTCTGAAAATTTTGAAGGCCCTACTGGTTCTTGTGTAACAGTAGGGCATTCCTCTTTAACTGCAGAAGATGTAGATGCTCCCGGCATTGGAACTTGAACTATCTTATATCCTTCTTGTTGATAGATGTTTCCACATTGGCTGCACATATATTCCTTATATGGATCATTTTCTGTATGTTTGTCTGCCATAGATGCTGTATGGGCTAGGGTATAAAAATTGAGCTCCCTATCATAGGCTTCCTTTGCTGTCGCCAGTGCTTGCTTATAGGTTTCCAATTCTGATCTTAGAAACTCATTTTCCTGTAAAAGGGAAGCCAAAGTGACTGGGCTTTGTGTATCAGTTGCATTCTCAGGAATTTATTGCTAGGTTTCAGCTGTAGCTGGTTATTGTGTGACAGCTAGAGCTGGTTCCTTTGTGGCAGCTACTAAATAAGTAGCATCCTGGGTGTCTATTTTTTGTACATCGGTAGCTGGTTCTTGTGTTTCAGCTATTGACTGAGTAGCTGGTTCTCGTGTGACAGCTACTTTTTCTGTAGAAAATGATGTCATATTACCCTGGGCATCTGGTTCTTGTGTTTTAGTGCCACAGGGTGAGACATGTAATAATTTTGGGGTTTGGAAGGGTGGTGATGTGTGGAGTTTTAACAAAATGGTTGCCGGATCAGGGGTAATACGAATGGTTGCTGCTTCAGTAGACATCCTCATTCGCCTCTTAGGTAAGAAGGCAGAAAAAGCAGTAGTTTTCTTTTTCCTTTTGTGAGACGGTTTTTCCCAAGGAGAAGGGCTATCAAAGGAGGTAGTTGCTTTAGTTGCGGCCCTTGTTTGTCTTTTTGGTAGGGAGGCAGTTGTGATTCGCCTTTTTATTTTACGAATAGAGGAAGATGGTGATGTATCGGCTTGAGAGTCATCATTGGGAATATGGACAGTAGGATCTGATGATTCTGCTAAGTGGTGAGATGGACTTGAAGAAAGGTTAATTGGATTAGTTGGTTTTGTGGATGGAATTGGTGGAGGGTCTGGGATATTCTCTAGTTGCTGCTTGTGGGAACTTTCAGGAATTTCTTGAGGATTTTCAGAAGCTTCTTGAGGAATTTCAGCAGCTTGCTTAGGGTCTAGGGGTGGTTTGTTTAGAGGAGGGTTTTGTTGAGAAAAATCCCTCTGAATCAGTAGCTGAACAAGGCAATGATGGGTGAGAGAAAGGAGTGGGAATTTTACCCGTCTACAATAATATGACATATTTCTAATGCATCCAAGTAAATAGTAAGGAATTTTCACTAGTCTACCGTGTCGTAAATAGTTTAATAATACAAAATCATGCTGTTAGACTACCTGGTAGCGAACTTCACAAGTGATGTAATGTTTGACGAGTTCAAAAACTTTCGGCCAAGGAGGCGGCAATGAGTGAAGTCTGACACCTCGACCTTTAAGCTCAATGTGTTCTCCTGGAAGAAGAAAATATTGTTGTGCATTCAGAATGATATGTTTCGACTAAACCATCGAGTACCAGTGACCGGCAGACCTAAAACGTGTGCTATGTCACCCTCTGATACTGGAATTCAGACTCCCTGAACAATAGAATGATCTTCCTGAAGATTTTGTGCAAATTCAAGGACCTGTTGAGGATCAAATTCCTGAAGTCTCTGAAAATATCCTACCCAACCTGCCTGCTGAAAAATTTGATACGCCTTTGGGAATAATTCAAGAAGAGCTATCGAGTTGGGCTCATGTCGAATAGTAGGTCTTCCCATAGTTAACCAGCTTTGGTAAAATGCACAGTAAAAAGACCAAGTTACCAAAATTCGAACAGAGTAAATTTTGTGAATGAGAACATGGAATAACGGTGAAGAGGCGAGGTGATGGGTAAGAAATATGACAGTAATTGGCATGTTGTGAAATGATGGCATATAATTTCGATATTCCCCCCCAACTACGGCTGAAATCATGACTTTAAATGTATGGGGATTTGTGAAATCTTCTCATTAAACTATAGTTTAATTGTAATTACATATAAAATTTACATACCTCATGTTTACCTTTGATTTATACTTCGAATAATATAGTGCTTGCTTATAATAACTCAATAGTCATGGAAGAAATTTTAGAGGCTTTTTTAAACATGAGGGAGATTATATTAGAGGTTTGTTTCATCATAGGAGAAGGCAGTGAAAGGACAGGATTACATAAGGAGTAAGAGAAGTGAGAATGAAAGAATTGAAGAAGATGATTTAATGACAGAAAATGCTGCATAGTCATATCTTTTGGAGAAAGAAATGGTGTTTTAGCAATGGGAAAAATAGATGAAATGTTGCTACAGAGTGGTGTTTCAGCAATGGGAAAGTAGGGAAAGTGTTGCTGAGGAGTGGTGTTTTAGTAGTGGGAAAGTGGAAAAAATGTTTGTTGAGGAATGGTGTTTCAACAATGTGAAAAATGGGGAAGATATTTGCTGAAGAATGGTGTTTCAGCAATGGGAAAAATAGGGAAAATGACATAAAAAGAGAAAATGAATGAAGGGAATGAATGATGGAATATTACTGGGAGATAGGAAAATGAACTATGAATGGGTTGAGGGAAGCAAAGCTTTTCAAAATGAAGCTTGGATCTGCTTGTGGTGAATTTTGTCTTTTCCTAGTAAGCCTTTCCTGAATGGAGAATCTACAAAATAACCAAATGTAACATGCCAGCCCTTGACAGGGATTATTAGTTATAAAAAAAAAGATCTAATTCTAATGCTAAAAATACAATTCATAAAAATTAATTGCAATGAGGGGCAGAAGACTCCCCTAAAAAGAGATAATGTGCATCTGCCATGCAAGTGGCCTTAAAATATTCTTTGGAAATAGGGAACTGGTACAGAAAAATCTGATGACCATTTACTAATAGTGGTGTTTTGGAGTCATCAATTGTTAGGAGCCTTACTGTTCCATTGGGAAAAACAATATCTATTTCGTAGGGTCCCAGCCATCTTGTACTTAGCTTCCCTTGAAAGTTTTCAAACCGAGAATCATACAATAAAGCCCAATTACCTTTTTGGAACTACTTATGCTTGATGATTTTATCATGCCACTTTGTTCTTTGTTGTTAGATCATAGTTGTCTCATGAATGGCATGTAATATTTTTTCATCCAATTCATGAAGCTATTGCAACCTAGTTGTTTGTGCATCAGTCAAATCAAGGTTAACAGCTAAGGCAGTCCTTAAGGTTTTAATTTCAAATTCCAAAGGAAAAACAACACTTTTACCATAAACCAATTCATAGGGTGAAAATCCTGTAGTATTTCTCCAGGTAGTTCTATAAGCCCATAGTGCTTCAGGGAGTCTTTGAGACCAATCCTTCTGGTTCTCCTTCACTGTTTTTGTTAGAATGGCTTCTATTACTTTGTTTGTACTTTCCACCTGCCCATTGGCTTGGGGGTGGTATGGTGTAGTCATTCTATGATGAATGTGATATTTCTAAAGGGTGGCTTTGAAACCATGAGAAGTGAAAGGAGGTCCTCCATCTGTAACTAGCTCTCTAGGGACTCCAAATCTAACAAATATTTCTTCAAATAGGAAAGCTGGGACAACTTCTTCATTAGCTCTAAGGAGTGCTTTCGCCTCCACCCATTTAGTCATGTAATCTGTGCAGACTAATATATAAACTCTTTGGTTGGATGGAGGATTAATGGGTCCTATAAAGTCTAAGGCCCATCTTTCAAATGGTTCAAGTATTACCTGTGGGTTTAACGGCATTTCATCTCTATGATTAGGTTGACCCATTCTCTGACAGCTATCACAAGCCCGAACATATTTCTTTGCATCCTTAAAGAGTGAGGGCCAATAATAACCCATCCTAATAATTTTATGTGCCGTTCACTTATCAGCAAAATGCCCTCTACAAGGGCCATCATGACAAGCTTTTAGTATATCATACACCTCATCTTCTCTAATGCATCTTCGGATTTCATGATAAAGTCCTGTGTAGAAAAGACAACCACTTATCCAGCTATACCGAGCGCTTTGTCGAATGATTTTTCTTTTCTCTCGATGTGATAGGTGTGATGGTAGCTTCCATGCAACCAAATAATTGGCAATGTCTACATACCATGGCGAGTGAACAGATACTGCAAATAAATATTCATCAGGAAAGGAATCATCTACTGGAATATTATCATCAATTTTTAAGCGAAAAAGGAAATCAGCAACTACATTTTCTTTACCTGGTCGATCTACAATTGTAATATCAAACTCTTGTAATAAAAATAACCATTTGGTGACTCAAGCATTTGTGATAGATTTGTTCATTAAATACTTGATAGCTGAGTGGTCAGTATGGACAAAAGTAAAGTAACCAGTAATGTAATGCCGAAATTTATTAATAGCATAAATTACTGCTAAAAATTCCTTTTCGGTAACTGTATAATTAAGCTCAGCAGGAGTCATATTCTTAATGATAAAGTAGATAGCATAAGGAAGATGGTTTTCTTCTTGTCCCAAGACAGCTCCAATTGCAGAATTTGAAGCATCAGAAGATATATGAAAGGGAAGTGCTCAATCAGGTCCTCTCAAAATAGGATTTGTGGATAACTGATGCTTGAGTTCTACAAAGGCCTCTTGGCAAAGATTATTCCACTTGAATTCAACATTTTTCATAAGTAACACAAAGAAAGGAGAAGCTATTTTGGAATTTTTTTTAATAAATCTCCTGTAATATCCTGCATGTCCTAAGAAAATTCTCAAATTTGTTTGTGTTTTAGGAATAGGAAGGTTCTGAATGACTTGTATTTTGGATGGATCTACCTGAATTCCTTGTGATGAAATAAAATTTCCAAGCACTACTCCTTCACTCATCATCATATGACATTTTTCGGTGCTTAAGGAGAGGTGAGTTTGTATACATCGTTTAAGTACTTTCTCAAGATTCTGTAATGCATCTTAGAAAGACACACCATAAGGGGTAAAGTCATCTATAAATATTTCCATGGAGTCATTTATCATATCAAAAAAGATTCCTATAACTACCCTTTGAAAGGTTGCTAGTGCATTACATAGTCCAAATGGGAGAACTGTATAGGTAAAAGTTCCCCAAGGACTAGTAAAAGTGGTCTTATCTTGGTCTTGGGGTGCAATTATGATTTGATTATACCCACTAAACCCATCTAAAAAGGAGAAGAATTTCTTCCCTGACAAACTATCTAATACCTGATCAATGAATTTTAAAGGAAAGTGATCTTTTTGAGTGGCTTTATTCAAGGCTCTATAATCTACACACACTCTCCATTTCCTATTTCTCTTAGGAACTATTACCAATGGGGAAAACCATTCACTGTCAGATATAGGATATATAAACCCTGCATTAAGCAACTTTTGAAGTTCCTCTTTGACAATTTCTCTTAAATTAGGGTTCATTCGCCATTGGGGTTGATAGACTGGTCGACAACCTTCCTTGATATAGATCCTATGAGTACATAATTCAGGAGAGATTCCCTTCATATCTGTATAGTCCCATGTGAATGCTTCTTTATTTTCAAGAAGTAACTTAATTAATTGTTGTGTTTTAGCAACTGTCAAGTTGGGGTTTATGTTCAGTCTTTTTCCAGGTTCAATTTCTATTGTTATACTTTTAGAAGAGATGGTGGTTGATGCTTGAGGAAGATCTTAAATTTTAAGCTTTTCTTGGGTATCTAATTTCAAAAGTGCAGCTAGTTGAGTATGTGTTTCTGGAATCATAGAGGAGGTTTCAAAAATAAAATTATTAATTACCTCATCCTCAGTGGTATCTTTAAGGCTTAAAGCTTGTCCGATAGTCAAAATAGGTTGAATAGCATGATCATCATAGTCCATCCATACAGAATTATCATTATTAATCATGGGTGTAGCATGAGGGTTGAGAATAAGCTGCTTAGTTTCATATCCATTGGAAATTGTCATTGAACCAGATCTGCAGCTGATAAAGGCATCGGATGTGTCTAACTAGGGCCTTCCCAGAATTAGAGGATGTCCCCCAAACTTTGTTTTAGTCTGTAACACCACAAAGTCAGCTGGGTAATTCTAGGATTCAACTGAGATAACTAGGTCTTTAATAACTCCTTCTGGTTTGATTGTAGAATGGTCATCTAACTCTAGAATGGTTGGTGCATCTCTGATTGTGTTCTTCAGCTGTAACAGTTGTGAAGTTTCAAGAGTCATAATGTTTATAGCAGCATCTAAATCTACCAGAACTTGAGGGATTATTGTTTTACCGATTTGGACAGTCATAGTAGGATGGCCGAGATCACCATATTTAACTAGAGGAGCTTTACCAGACATTAATGCAGATAGATCACCCATAACATGGACTATAAGGGGATCTTTAGCTTTCCTAATGGGTTTCTTAACACAAAAATCTCTCATTGTTCTGGCATAAATTGGTACATCTCTTAGTTCTTGTAAAAGTGGAATTTTAACATACATATTCTGTAATTCCCCTAAGAGATTAAAAGTAGGTGGCTCAGGCGTTTTAGTTAGAACTAAACGCTCAGGGAATGGTGGTTCTGCTATTTCAGCACTCTTATTAAAGGATGGTTGTACCTCTTTATGTGAATCATGTTTTTTCAGTCTCTTCTTTATCAGAATTAGAGGAGGTAACATAATCAATAATGAGTTCAACTATTTTCCCAGATCCTAAATGAATGGCATTACATTGTGCAAGGAAAACAGGAAGTATAGGCTTGTTTTGAATATCAATAAATTGCACAACTTTATTATTGGGGTTAGGATTTGGTTGTGCAGGTAGCTGGGGTCTCATCATTTGATTATTCGATAGAGCACCTGATGGCAGAGGGAGTGGTTGCTGAATTTGAGGAAATTGATTTGGAAATGGGAGTTTTTTACCCCTCCAATTTGGATTCCATTGGTTAAAGTAATATTGTTGTTGTGGAGGCCAAGGAGTCCACATTGCCGGATTTACAAAGGGAGGGTTTGTTTGTTGCATGGGTGGGTAATTCATTTTATTGAAGGGCGAGTATTGCATTTGATTAAAGGGAGGGTAATTTGCTTGACTAAAATAAGGATAATTGTTCCAATGATTAGAAGATGTAAATGGCATATTAGAGTTCATACCTTGTCCTTGCGGTTGCCATTGTCTTCTCTGTGTCAGCAGATAGAATACTTTAGATTCTTCTTCAGTTGGTTGCAATGATGCTTTTATTCCTGGTAAAGAAGGGCAATGTTGTGTTTCATGATCTTTCTCACAAAGGGTGCAAATTGGCACCTTTTGCAATGGGCATTCCCTTAGTGGGTGTTTATCTTTGCATTTGGGGCAAAAGATAGCCAAAGCTGCTTCTGCTTTGGCTTGTTTCTTCTTAACCTGCAAGGTGTCAATCTATGAAGCAAAAGAACTTAACATTTTAGTTTTAAATTCCTCAAGTAAATTACCTATTTTAGCTCTTGTTGCTCCTCCACTGGCTGATTTTTGAACTCTTGAATATGTGGTATCCCTGTTGTTTGATCTATTCCTTGCAGCTCCTCTTGAACATCTTTTACAGAGGTTAATAATTTCATCATATGATTCTTTAGATATGTCCCCTTTACCAAGCATATTCAACATATCTAGACAATCATCCCTCACCCCTTTTAGTAATATTGTTTTAAGAATATCTTTGCTTACATCGGGATGATTGGATCTCTGCAAGTTGTATTGTAGTTTTTCCACAAATTCCTCTCGATTCTCATCCTCCTTTTGTACCATCTTAGATAGTTCCTCTCTTTTTTCTCTTGTCCGGCAGTAGACTTGATATTTGAGCAGAAATTTTTGTTTCATCTGTTTCCATGTTGTGATTACATGGCCTCCAAGACTCATGAACCACCTTAGTGCATTTCCTTTTAGTGTTGATGGAAATAGCTTCAATTTCTAGCCATTAGTAACATAATCATAAATTCTGCATAATATATCAAATTCAAAAATAAATTCGTCAGGATCTTCAGAAGATAAACCATGGAAGTTAGGTAAGGTTGAAAGTGGGATTTCTTCATGGGAGTTTCTCCTCTAGGGAGATCACCAATAGGAAATCCCAAGGTAGAGAGAGAATTCTCATCTTTTCCATGTCCTTCAGGATCTACTTGTCCTCCGCCGAAGAATCCTTCATTGTTCCATTCCATTGTTTGATCTCCTACTACACTTGCTCAATCCTCAATATTTTCTACTCGCTCCTCAATGTTTTATGTTGGCTTTACAATGTTTCCTGTCGGTTCCTCAACATCTTCTGCTGGCTCTTCAAAGCTTTCTAATGGCTCTTCAACGCTTTCTACTGGCTCTTCAACATTTCCTGCTGGTTCTTCAACATTCTCAGGGCTCACAACTTCTTCTATTTCATAATTCGATTGAGGGGAGTGCTGAGGCTTTGGCCTTTGAGAGCTTAGCCTCTAAGAAGTTTTAGCTTTTGATACGATCTCGTCAATAAAGGTCTTTCTTCCTCCCTTTTCTTTGACCTTGCCACCTGTAGGGTTAGTTTTCTTATGGGTTCCGCGTCCTCTGAAGCAATCTGCACATCTGAAAGAAAAACATCAATGCTTTTGAAATCTATAATTGCCTTCCTCGGCAATGGCGCCAAAATGTTGGTCACTTTAATTTTTTATTAATTTAAACAATTCAAGTGCTACATAAATTATCAACCCAGGGAAGTCTATTTATTTCAAAGGAAGTCACACACTGTATATGCTCAATCTCAAAACCAATGAAATTTTGTAGTAAAAATTACACTAACCACACCTTGTTCAACAAACTGAAGTCTACTTGAGTTACAGCAAAGACAATCCTTCTATTGCAGAAAATTACCAAAAGAATCCTGGATTACATTAAAAAGACAACAATCTAGGGAGGGAAACCAATCTGCAGAAGGAAAGACCAATTATGCTATAACAGAGAACAGGACCCTATTCCCCAAGTAGGAATATTCAGCACCTGTTTCTAATTACCAAGCTTTCAAAAACTCATTCTGTAAACAAGATTACCAATTAAAATAATCCACAATTGCCTAGGAATGAATTGTATGAAAACAATGCAATAAGTACGAAACAAGAGTCAAAGAATAAATACAGAATTCCTGACACGTACAAATAACTCGCAAATGAGTTTAAACTGTGGCATCAATGAAAAGAAGAAGCAACAAACTACAAGGAAAATGGGTGAATCTTGTGAAGAAGGAGGGCCCTTTCCTTCTCACAAGATTCCCCAGAAGAAGGAATTAAAATGAGATGCTCAGAACAAACTTTTATTCATCTGTCGAAAGCAACATATTACAAAAGATTCACGTTCCTTCTCTGTTCAAAAATGAACCTCCCGTAGTCTCTAACTATCCTCTAATGATGTTGTCTCCTCTTTTTAAAGAGGATACATCTATTGCAACTGATTTACATTATAGAAATCCTATTTTTAACCCAATCTGATCTTCTATACTGAAATAGGACCTTTCTGTTCTTCCATAGAAAAACGTTGTTACAATGGTTATGATGGTACTAGCTTTAGAATGGCCACTGTAATAGCTTCCTTACTTGTCCTTTCTTGTTTCCGTCATGCTTGAAATGCTACTTCAAAATTGGAAATCACGGGTTGTTTCAGCAATGGGATTTGCGTACCATATTGACTGTTTCAGAAATGCAGTCTTCAGACAGCCATAATAGATTATCTGCAGTCTTCAAACTATCTCAGCAACTATATATCTTCGATTAATGATTAAATATGAAAGTAATGTAAAATTATATGTAAAATTTAAACATATAGTAAAGAGAAGAATATTATATACCTTTGGAAAAATGGATGAAAGTGATAGTGTAAGATTTAAATATGGACTGGAAAAGAGTGGAATGATAACAAAATGTATGGTCGAAATGGTACATTATAGGGTCCTAACAATCTCTACCAATGGATTCACTCCACTTGGACCAATAATAGCAAGATTATTTTCTGCTCGAAGGGCTTCTTCATAGTCTTGTTTTCATTCAATGAAGATTATCAAAAAGCCTTAAGTGGTGGTCCATGGTTTTGGGGTAAAGCAGGGCTATTCCTCACCCCCTAGTTCCCAGACTTCGACCCTTCTACGACAGCAATTACCAAGATTCCTATCTTGGTTAGACTTCCAAATCTACCTGCACATTTATGGCACTTTTCTATTTTTCAAGGAATTGGAAACTCTCTGGGACGCTTTCTGGCAACGGATTCCTCTAAGGGGAAGACATGCATATACACCTATGGCAAAATATGTGCTAAAATTGACATTAGTAAAGGTCTACCTGATCAACTCAATATCAAAGTTGGTGATTTCCTATGGACTCAGACCTTGGATTATGAGAACATAGCTTTCGAATGTCATCACTGCCATCAAACAGGGCATCTTCAGAAATCTTGTACCACGTTTCTTTCCCAAAAGAAAAGAATAAATCACAAATCAAACTCTAAAATCTGGAAACCCTGTGATCTGCCTCCCATGGATGACATTTAGTCCTTCAACTCGGATGAGGATGAGATTGAAGCAGATGGGGATGTAGCAAAGCAGGAGAAGGAAATGCCCTCGGTATACCCTGGGGGGCCCAATGTTTCTTCGAGTGCTCAGAAACAAACTCATGAGTCCTCCTCCTTCGACTCAGATAAGGAGACTCCTCCTTCAGCCAACAATAGTCTTCAAGTGGTTTTAGCCCACCCGCTCCATGAAATTAGGGTTAAAGTTACAAAATTAAAGGAAAAAAATGTCTTACTGAGGATTCAACCCATTCTGGGTAGTTTTTTGTGTCTCTCTCTTATAGCTCTCATGTTTCTCTTCATGTTCCTCTTTGTTACTCTCTTGGTTACTTAACAGGACTGAGCTTGATAGTATATCATTTCCGGCATCCCTGCTATCTAGCCTCTCTTGATTGTAACTCCATCTTGTACTATATGCTCTTTTAATAGAATTAGTCTAATTTACAAACAAACAAAAAAAAAAAAATTAAACAATTTTTAACCAATGTTGTGAATCTACATCGGGAAAAATTGACAAGGGTCCAGGAAAAAAAAAGCTATAAAAATTAGGAAAATATTGGTAAATATTGGTAAACCTCGAAAAAATCAAGATAACATCAAAATATCGGTAAAAATAGGCAAAAAATATCGTGATTTCGAGATAAAATTGGGTTTTATCAAGATGTTTCCAACACTTATTTTAAATAAAATAGAAAACTTCTGCAAAAATGTCTGCAACTGCGCTTGATTTATGCATTTAAGTTCAATGTATTTGAAACTTCTCTATTCTTTTTGCTCCAGACGCTTAATCATTGTGACCTGTTGCAAATATGTTGCATTGATAAGTTGAATTTATTGAAAAAATTTAACCATTCTTCATCTCTTCGATAAATGAGATCCATCATATGTTTGTACAATTCATATGCACCGGTATACTTTTCATAAGAAGATTTTACAATTTTTTGATTTCGTAGCAGATGAAAAGGTCATAAACTAACACTTGAAATAGATTATGGATGTTAATCCCTCCCTTGATTCCAACAAACTTTTTCTTTTCTCCTACCTCTCTCTTCAACAATATTTCATATTGGTCTTCTATTACCATCTAGATGTATAAATTATTAAAATATGGAAGACCTCTCTCTTGCAGAATAGAAATTTTTTTGTAGAATTTATTGATTTGTACTAGAATATTTTCACACTTTCCCTTTGTCTTCAACATCAAAGTTTTCTTCATAAGAACTTTTCTAGTCTAAATAATTGATTATTTTCTATTTACAAATCCTAGCTCTTCAAGTTCTTCTTTGGACCTTGTATTTAGAGGTTTTATTATGTGGCTTTCTTGTCTAGGTTATTTACTAATTTTATTTTAATGCCATTAATAACTTCTTTGGCTCTTTTAATCAACTCATCCTATTCTACAATAATCTCCATATACTGTCAAATATTAGACATAGATGACATAATTTATATTCAAATTTGTTCTTTGGACTGTGATAAAAATTGAATATTGTTATCATTGCTCAAATATTATTCTAATTTTTTTGTAAATTTGCATTTTTCTTTATTTCCTCGACTAAGGAATTGTCTGATTTGTTTTTTTTCATCTCAGATTTGTCCAGTTTTTCTTTTAATATGCCAATATCAACATCCTTTAGTTTAAGAGAATATAATTCTTGTCATAGAAATTTTGTAGTAATATCTTACGTGGAACATGTTTATGTTGTTGTAATTACTACACTATCAATTTGGACCTTCTCTTTTAGAAAATCTTCCATGCTTTCTTTCATTTTCTGAATATGAAAGCTATATTCAATTAGATAGGATAATATAGTTTCCTTATCCTTCTCTAATTTCCCAATTTCTTGTGTTTCGGGATGCTCTGTTATGGGCATCTCCAACTGTCTGCTAATTCCTTGAATATATTCATTTTTCTTCTTAACAATCTCTTGATTTGCATCCACAATTTTTGGATCCGAGCCTAATTTAATTACGTGGTCTTCCAATGATTTGATCCTAAAATCCTAGACCAGAGAATAAATATTTTCCATTTTAAGTTCTGCAATAATATTATTCAGAGAATTCCACAATTTTGATACATTCAAAGTAGAACTAGTGATGGAGGAATAGATCATCTCACTAGTTTGTCTATGCAGATCAATCTAATCTATAGGATGGATCTATTTAGTATTGAAAGATAAAACATAATTATTATAATCTCCAGTAGTTATAGGAGCATAAACTTTAGGTTCAAGAAATGTTAACTTAAATTCACCTTTTTCAGTATCAAGAGCTGAAAGCAACCTATTTTTACTAGAAGAAGTTTCCTTCTAGAACTCGATATAAGTTATTGCATTATTGCATTCAAAGCCTCATTATTTTTCTTCATTTTCAAAGACTCAAAAAATATGTTTTGGTTATAAGAAGAAGAAGGAGAAGATTTTTCTATCCCTAGCTCCAATTCTCACATTCTGCAAACAAGCTCACCTAAAACAATAATAGTTGATGAAGAAATGTCAGATGAGATAGTTTCTGATACCGCTCCCTTCGTATTTTTTGTATTATTTATCTTGTATGCTCTGAACTATTCCATTTTTACTCTGATAAGCTTTGATTTGTCCTCTTAATTTCTTTTTCTTTCATTGGAGGTGTAATAAAAAAAAATTGTCCTACTGAATTATCCATAGTTTGTTTTTTGTCACTTCCTACAAAGTGTTTTCCTCTCAGGTGTCCTTATTAGCAAACTTCTCTATCTTAGGATTGGACACACGAAAATAATGTGGGAATTTTTAGTGAAGTCTGATGGATGAAATTCTCCCAATGGGGTCATATAGAAACCCACAATTTAAACTTCATGTGTGCCAATAATTGTTCCACCTCTTTATTTGTTGACCTCCGATTCACTATAAATGGCCCTACCCATGCCTTCAATTTAAACAAGGTTTTTTTCCTTCTATGTAAAGAATTCACTTGATCTACATTGAGGATTTTTCTGATGAATTTAAGTGCAAAATTAATCATAGGAAAAAAAACTTGTTGTTGATAGGGTGGAAGTTCACACCAATACAATATATTTTTTATAAAATGTTGGTACAAATAAGAATCACCATGCCTTTTTTATTGACTAATATGCATAATCCTTTTGATTTCAGGTGAAATTTTGGGAGGACTATCATGGATCAATAGAATATAGCATATGTGAAAAAATATGTTCACAAAATTAGTGAAGGAAAATTCCTTAAAAATCCTTATGACTAAGGACGTCCACATAATCACAAACCATTGATTCCCTTGAAGATCATTCTTTTGAAATTGTATTTGGAATATGTTTCACTGATAATACAAAAAAAAAATACACGAAGACTAATTTATATTTAAAACAATTTTCAACTCCGAATTTAATAAAGTGGTCATAAATGGGCTCAGATAAAAAATGGTTGAATTTAAATAAGATTTTTGGCTTCTTATCTAGAAAAAAAGTTGACAAAAAATCTAGAACTACTTGATCCACTTCCTCATAACTCTGATACCCTAAAAGAAAACATAAAATGGATATTATTTTTCTTGAAAATTATGGAAACATTGATGAAGTGTAAGGCAGACTATGAGTGCGAATACCAATCCCTTCAAGCATGAATAATTCAAAAATAGCCACTCTTTTTTCAAAATTTAACTTCTGATATATTTCCAATAGAATTTCACTATAGAATGGGTGCAAAGATATGGGAAAATATATGCACAAGGATTTTAAAATGGACTCAAAAGTTATAGAAAATAGGGTTTCATTGTTTTGAGCAATAATGTTTTTCTCACTAGGTAACTACCTGTCTACAGACCATACTACAAATTACGGAAAATGATGAGTTTGAGGAAATATAAGTTGGGGTAAAAAGGACTCCCACAGAGAAAATATGTCGATATTATCTTGAAACTTTTCGGAAGCCCAATTATGCAATTCATATAGGTCAAACTTTTAGTTTGTATATTCTATTCTGCTTTCCCAACCAACTAAGGGAAATTAATAAATTTTTGGGAGGATTTCAGACTGAACCTGAGATTCTTTTCGTTTAGTTGAACTCATTTTCAAATATCAACTAGTAGCAAGGAGAAAAATTACCTGTAAAATGTATCGTGGGTTGTATTTATGAGTTTTTGTGGAGGGATTTCTGTAATTAGGCACTTTGATTCTTTGTGTCTGGTGACTAAAGGAAAGGTTAGAGGTGACAGACAAAGGCGAGAATGATTAAATTATGAATATGGGTGAGGAAACAGTGAAATAAAAGTATCGGTAGGGCGTGAACATTAACAATAAGGCATTCAACTGGAATAAAACACTAAGAAATGAAGTGGTGATATTACAATTAAACGGAATGCTTTTTTTTCACCATGTAGTGCAGGCAATGAGTGAGTGATAAAATCCCTGAATACAAAGATACGCCTATAACCTAAGCATCAATCATTTCCAATATAAAATGAACAATAGTTAGTGTGCAACAATTTGACATTTTATTTATTAAAATAAAACAAAATAATATATTTTGGCATTATATATTTGCATGCAAACTATTACAAAGTGTAATAAAAATAAATTTTTTTTGAAATTTTAATCAAAATTTTGAATTTTCATTGTAAGAAGAAAATATTACAACACCAAAAGTATTGGTGTAGTCTTGGGTGGCAGAAACACCTCTTTGGCTACCCACTTTCAAGATTTGACAAACAAGATGAATTGGCTTTCTACCCCCTCAATTGTTATAGCATTTGTTGTTAAAACATTCGTTGTTACAACATATGTTGTTACAAGATCCATTGTAATGGTCATTGTTTCAGTGGTTTCAAGAGTAGTAGTTGTTATAACATCATATTTTACAACAATTTTAGCATTTTCAACAATAATGGGTGTTACACCATCAACTACTACAACATTTTTAGCATATTTAACATTGACATGTTGTTATGGCCTCTATTTTTACAGCATGTGTTGTTACAACAGATTCTATATTTAAGTCCATTACTCACTGTGGTTGTGATTCTAATTTTTTTTCCTGATCCCCTAAGTGTTGTAGTGTTTGGTGGACGAAACACCTCTTTAGCTGCCCACTTTCAAGCTATGACAAGAAGGATGAAATGGCTTGCTAAATTTACAACATCCTTTGTTACAAGATCTTCTTCTCAACCCTTTGTTACCTATGTTTATTCTTCTCAATTTGTTTTCATGATCCCCCCAAGTGTTGGATTAGTGCTAGGTGGAAGAAACACCTCTTTGGCTGGCCACTTGCAATCTTTGACAAGAAAATTCAAATGGTTTTCTACCCCCTAAATTTTCTCCTTAAGGTGCTACATCTCCTTCAAGGCAACAAATTCGGCTACTTTGATAAGATATGATCCATAAACAGTAGGCCTATGGCCTATTTATCTCATCATCATGGATAATTGTGAAAATAAATATAAAATAATACAATGACGTCTCTAAAACTCAATGATTGTTTCCAATGCAATTCATTAATCAATTGTCAATGAAATTCATTTACAAAACCATAACTTTGTCAAGTCGAGTTCAAGGATCCTTTATTAGTCAAAGAAAGTTAAAGGATCCTACCCATGATGCATTGTTATAATTCACATAACCAATGCTCAAACTTAAACATATATAGAATTGACCAAAAGAAACATTTTTTGGATCAATGCTATTGATCAAGAAAGGGAATAATTGACTATGTTTGCATTAGGCACAGGGGCTTCACTCAATTAACATCGAACATATCACGTGTGATCATAGCATATTAAACAATACCCCTAATTTGAGTACATATTGGAAAATACCCCTAAAAATCACATTATTTAAATCCCTAACAATATAAACCCAATACACCTTCCCAATTTAAAAGGCCCTACTTTCGCTATATATTGTAGGTATCCATTTTTTTATTAACATTTTTTATACCCCTTTATATTTTTTCATTAACTTTGAGCTCCATTTTTTGTACCTGCCAATATAAAAACCCTTTATCCCCTATATATCCCCCAATATATTATGATATTTTTTCCTCATTATATATCCCCCAATATGAACCCACGTGCTATGGTATTTCTCCCACAGTGAAGTCCCCGTGGCATTAGGTTTCAAGCCTAATTCCAAATGGATTCCAACATTATAATTCATTAATAAGAGGTTATTTCATAAGGAAGTTCAATTTATTTAGTTTAAATTTGTTGCAACATCTAAAATCCATATTTTCACCAGTGAATAGAGGTTCATCATGCCCATTCTGTGAAGTAACCGATTCCAATTCATAGGTTCCATGGACTATCTTGATTTTGACTTTGACTCCTAATTATTATCCGTGGAAAACTCTACCTTGAATATGTTCTCAAACTATTAGGAAAGAACAAATAATTTGCAACAATCATCTATATGGAAAGTGTTTACCTTGTAGAAGTCACAATGAGAAATAAAATTATAGTTTTAGTGTAGAACTGTAGCATCCCTTTAGGATAGTCCCAGGTCACCTCTAAGTCACCTTCCTTGGCTTCATTTTTAGACTAAAGGCAAGTTCTTTCATCGTCCCACAAGTCTTTGACTTGTTTTGACCTCTAAGCGTAAGCCTAGGGTGGAAAGATCCCTCTATCTCGTAAGTATTCTACATGTGAGATTTAAATACAACAATTTCTCTAGGAAGTGACATAAACAAAGGGAAGCTCCCTTTCACCACTTCTTGCAACTAGAGAGTCAACGCTACCTGTTACAATTTCACTTGTGTCATTCTTGTTGATCTTTCTACTCCACCTAGATTTGACTCTAGTCTCATTCTCCATAACTATTTCATCTTCAACTGCTTTACTACATCTAGCTACTCAACATTTAAAGGAAACATTGACCATCATTTCACTTAAGTGTGGAAATGTAGTGTATATATAACACAAAATTTTACAAAACCTTGGCTCAAAGAGTCCCTATATCTCCCTTTTCTTTTAGTATATATATATATATATATATATATATATACATACATACATACATCCATAGATGTATGTATGTATGTATGTATGTATATTGAAATAAAATGAAAAATAGATACAACACCATCTCTTAAGAAATACTTCTTTAAATTGCTGAAAAAATGGGGATACTACGAGGTTGAACGGATCTAAATGGGTGTTACAACATCAACTATTACAACATTTTCAACAGATTTAACATCGACAGTTGTTATGACAGCTATTGTTACAACATCTATTGTAAAGGTCATTGTTTCATTAGTTTAAATAGTAGAAGTTGTTATAACATCATTGTTTGTAGTGGTTTCAAGATTTTCAATAGTAATTGGTGTTACAACATCAATTGTTACAAAATTTTCAACATATTTGACATTAGAAGTTGTTATGGCATTTTTTTTGCAGCATATTGTGACATCCCCACCCATGGTTATATCACAAAATGCATTGTAAATATTTTTTATAAATATGTGAAATTAATAAAAATTGATTGAGTCAAAGGGACATGGATTCCAGAGCTGGGGAGGAGGATTTCTTCTTGGAAGGTTGAGTTTTTCTTGTGGAGAAAATCTGAAATGTTGAGGATTGAGGATTTTTTTCTTGGGAGGTGGAGGATTGAGGATTCCTTTCTTGGGAGGTGGAGGTTTTATTGTGTTGTGAAAATAAATAGAGACTATTGTATCATCATGGATTAGCAAAATGACCTTTTTATATGAATTAAGTAATTTAAATAAAACCTGGAATGAGTTTTTGGAGAGGAATCAATTTAGGGTTGAACCTATAATTGAAAACCGTAATGATGCAAACCCTTATAATGAAGAAGAACATACTGAGGAAAGAAACCTTGAGATACTAGTAAACCCTACTCCTAAAGTGCAAGAGAATGTGGAATTTGAGTAGGGACCTCAAATCCAACAACAAATTGAAGAAAACAAAGGAAAATGAGCAGGGAGAACAAGAATTACAAAGGAAAAAGAGTTGCCACATTCTTTAGAAATTGTTGGCTCAACCCCTTTAGGAAGAAAGAGAAAAGCTAGTTCTAAGATTACATCAACAACCTGTAGCAAGTTGACCAGGGTAATGGCTCAGTTGTTAAAAGAATCTTATATGGAGCTTTCTATTCCTACCAAACAAAAAGAAACACCTAAGAAAGCTAAGACCAAAGATCATATACTCTGTGAGGAAGCAATGGAAGAGGTTCATGTTCAACAAGCTCAACAATTTTAGGAAGAACAAATGGTATACATTGAACAAATCCTCTAATTTCAGCAAGAACATGAATCCTTTAAAGAACAATCACCATAGAAATAAAACCAACATACAAAAGAAGAAATAAACCCTAAATATCAACAAATCAATACCTTGTTGGCCAAATTGAAGAAAAAGAACAAAAGGATAAAAAGATGAAGCAAGAATTGCATGAAGTAGAAATGGTGAATGAGGTAGTAAAATCATAAAATGATAGTTTGAAGGATTGATACCATAAAAAAAAAAAGGGAAAGGCATGGGGCAGTTAGACAGAAATATATATACATGTATGATGAAAACATAAAGAAAATCAAAATAAAAAACAACTTAATCTTGAAGATTAGATTCTTAAAAGAAAAATTAAGAAATATATATACAAATCTAAGCTCGTTATTCTGGCAAGAGGATTTATATATGATATCAAGTTTACAATTTTGACTAGGTTTTTTTTATGCTGATATCAAGTTTAGAATTTTGACTAGGTTTTTTTTATGCTGATATCAAGTTTAGAATTTTGACTAGGTTTTCTGATGTAGTAAAAACTTCAATTTTTCTTGCATGAGGTCATGCAACAACATAATTATGGCAGTGATGTTGCTAACAATTTCTAATAACCATGTCCAGCTCATTTTTTACCTTTTTACCTTTCATGTGAACCTTAAATCTTTTTATTTCACCAATTTGATGAAGGAAATGGAATAAATAGGTAAATTGAAGGTAATAGTCTTTTATGGAAAATATACTTGATTAATAATTCATAAATATTGATTAAATGCATTTATTTCATGTATTAATAGGTAAAATAGTAAAATACAGGAATTTTTGTAATTACAGGAAATGAACAAATGCAAAACTCCTATAATTCGTTTAAGTTTGGTGGAGGTCCACGTCAACTAATGAAACCCGAACACATGGAGTACGATCAATATGTTCATATAACGGGGGAATATCTATTTTTCCTTCTCGTAGATGCTTGGAACCCATGAGTCAAAGGTTGGTCAATGAAGCATATGCATAAGTTGGAATTTGGTCAACTATACCTAGAATTTAGCATACTATTCATGAAGGATCGAGGAGACCATGTGAAGATCATTGTTTTTCGTTTGCAGAAATTTTATTCTGGATTGAAATGAAATGTTGAACTGACCCTGTGTTTTGGGAACGTTAGTTTAGTTTGACATTTTTGTATAAAATTCGATGCACACAGAACATATGGATTAGCAACATATATTATAGTTATTATCTTAAAAAAAAAGTTGGTGATTCTATATTAATATTGCGATTCTCGTTAATACAAGGAACTTTTTTTATATGCTGCACAACTTTATGTAGTATTTGAATGTTTTATTCGCAACATACACCATGAGGGCATCGTATGTGTTGTATAGATTTTGTCATGAATTTTATCCTTTTTTCCATATTTTAAGTGATATATGTTTAATATATTTCTTGTAATTTTTTTTTTTAAGTTTTTGAAATTCTTATAACATGTGTTTTTTTTCTTATAGTAATCTAGTTTTATAACATAAGGTAGCTAGGTTAATAGAATTTAGTTATATTTGTTTCCATGATTAGCATATACTATGTTTTAAATTTAAATCATAAAAATGGTTTAAGTTTTGTGTGCTCGAATTAGTAATAAATTAAAGAAGTTCACTTTGAATTAAAAATTGGTTATTATTATATTTCAGTGAATTATCTTATACACTTATAACATTGATTTCACTTATAGTTTTTTTCTATTACATTCTTAAATCAATTTGACCAAAAGAGCATTTGGTGTGAAAGTGTAATGCATCTGTCTGAATCTGCAATCTTGTTCCAACAAGGTCAAATATTGAATTTAGAATTATGAAAACCAATGTAAGATGGAATCAACTATGAGATTTACCTTAACTTGGTTTATGCTGGCTTTTTGCATAAAAAAATACCTAAGTAGTCATTTCACATATTTTGTTTCATCTCATAGTTTATCTACTTAGGTTTGACAAAAAACATGCTAAATAATTTACCCCATTTTATGACTTGACATGCATTGTGGTACATAGATATTAACCATACACATGGAATATATAATGCATGGCTTCACAAAGTTAGCCTGCCAAAAGATTTGGGAAAACTACAAAATGAGATTTGTAAAGCATAACAAACAAAATAATAAATCCAAATTATTTGTAAAATCTTCAATATCATTAAAAAGACAATTGAGATAAATGACAAGTAATGGCATAATGAAATCAATTAAAATCATATAGAGAAGGGGAAACCAAAATGTGTGGTGTGGATACACTAACATCCAATCACAATCTGTATATCAAATGGATGCTAGTTAAGTCTAGGTCGGACCTAGTGAAGACGGATACAAAGTATCCCAAAACAACCTTGGAGGCCCTGGCCCATGTCCCCGTAGAAACAAACCCTCTTCTCTAGAAATGGAAGATGTTCACATGCATAGAGGATGAAATAAGATACCCTAGGTTAGAAAAGGAAAAGTCCCACTAGCGGTACCATACCGACCCAATAAGCAACCTCATAAGCATGATAATAATGTGAATATGAAATTTTAAAACATGAGAATTTTCATAGGAAAAAGGGGCATTATATTTTTTTTATTGAAGTGAAATAAGGAATTCTCAAAATTCTTTAAACCTATTTGAAGCATTGCTCACATTCAAAGATGAAGAAAAACAAATGAATTATTGAATATTTACTTTAGCGACAATGAAATGAATAGTTATGAAAATACAACAAATATAGAGAATGCAACAATGCACATGCTTTCCATGTTGCTCATGCACAATCTGAGTCGAAAATTTTGAAATGGTTCCATCTACCTTCACTTTTACTTCAAGTTTCGAATGCACTTGATTTCCTTGTGTCACTTTTATTTCATTTATTTCAGCATTAAGTGCAAGTGAAACAAATTCACCCTTTAGGACTATTAATACCATATAAACAAAAATAAAGAAATTTTTGTTATAAATCAAAAGATAAAAACCCACATTAAAAACAAGGATATGTATCCATGGTAATTGGACGAGATCCAAAACCAACAATTCTAGCATAAATTTGTATATGATTCTTAAAAGAAAACTTGTAGAATTTGAAAAAAGTAGGAAATACATGATTATGGCTCTGTAATATAGTTGAAAATAAAAGGAAAATGCACATTCCAAGCATGCCCATAACTTTCTCTACAAAAAGAGGGAAACTAGGGTTAATTCCTTAGCAATAAAATGGTTGGTGGAGAATGGAGTTCATATTCGGTGAGATTTGTGGAGAAGGGACATAAATAAATCATAAAAGGTTATCATAGATATATTTTAATCATTCATATAAATTTTGAACCATCAATCAACAAGTTTTTACTGCAGTAAGTCAACTAATGCATGAATATTAAGATTCAACCAATTTGTTCAAATATCTTAATGAGAAATGGAAATTTCAATATTGTGATACAAAGTGGATCATGGGGTTTCAAAGAATATGACAATATTGTTCTTCCTTTTATACATAATTATTTTTTTCATTGATCCTTCTTAACAACAAAATATTGTCTATACTGCACCATAATTACAAATAGATTTTGTGCAGTTTGTCAAAAACCTTCAATAGTTAAGCATGTCATGTGGGATTGTGAAGATGAAAAAATATATTGGGCTTAGACTGATGTAAAGTATAGTGATCTACTTGCCTCTTCTACTCGTTGTAAAGGGATAATGTTTCCAAATGAATGAATTAACATACAACCAAACAGGAGTATGCCAAATGTGATGAATCTGAAAGACATTTCTTTCTTATGAAAATTTTGAAAATATGTTGACAAATAAATTTTCAAAACATGCCTACTATGTTAATTTGGCATAATTATATACAGTTAGATTATATCTGCCTATCCAAATTTTAGCTAAGAAAACTAATTCTAGAAAAAACATATATACTCTTCAAGTTGGAGCCAAAGAAAATATGTTAGATCTTCCTACTAATTAGGTACAATGGGGACTCTTAGGTGATCTAACTTTAACTTTGGGTTGTGAAAAATATGATTTATGTGTATATCGATTTCTAATGTGATATATGCTACATTTTAAATTAATAAATGTTGTAAAATATCAAACCAAAAAAAGGCACTAGTGAAAATGGGTAAAGGTGGGGTAAAGGTTTTCCCCAAAGCTCTACAAACCTCTTAAATTTATAGTTGGAATTATCAAGTATCATATGTAGTGCAGATTAGACCTTCCAAACAAAGAAACATTCATGTATATTTTCCAGATCAAACAAAATTACCTATTATTCAACAAGGATAGGATGTTTTTTTTTTTAAGCTTAGTAGGACCTTTCATTCATTCATAAAAAACAGGTTACAACCATAATAGACATTCTGTGGCCTCACCTTTCCCATCTGGAAACTAGGTCTATTGGCCATTGGAAAGCGATATACGCCATCCAAAATATGAAGCTCTTAAGTCTGTCAAACTTATCCTTATAGGCCTGAATTTTTGAAACCCAGTTCACTCTTAACCTATTAACATTAGTACTACTTAACAACATATAGAGCATCAAAATTTAAAAACAACAAAAAAAGAAAGCATATAAAACTTAGTCCTCCGTGAACCCCACTGGAGTTGGGTCCTTGGAATTGGATCTCGGAATCTCTGATTAAGGTGGGCACCTCATGTGTCATTCAATATGAATGAATCAAACATTTTCTTGCTAAATTTGAAACTGGACAAGTTGGAATTCCTTTTGGATTTCCGGGAGTTCTGGATCAGTTTTAATGAAACCTATTGAATTCATAATTTCCCTGGCTACTATATTCTTCATCATCTAGTAAATATGAACTGTTTTTTTATACTGTGTAAGTCTACCACGAGTGTTGTCGAGTTTTGGAACCAGTAGCCGCCAATCCTCCTCCTGAATTTCATGTTCTGTGCGTTGGTTGAGGTATGCCTCCCAGCTAGCAATCATCTCTCTCACCTCAGTCGAGGTGCCAGTAGCATAAGCATGGGCCACATCATTGATATGTTGGACCTATGATTTTCTACCTGTCCATTTAGGCATATGCGAGGATGAGGCTCCTCTTCCCTCCTAAGGATTCTCTTTACAGTAGTGTCTGCTCCCCCTATCTCCTTTTATTTTTTCACTGCAGTTGGTCGAGCCATATTCACCAAACCCCATTGAATCACAAACCAATCGTTGAGCTGCACCTCCAGACTAGAAGACCATGGCTCGCAGACTATGCCTCTTCTCAACCTACTAACACCTGGTGCATTAACACATAATGAAAAAATGTAGCATATGGAATTAGGTTCCATTCGAAAAAAAGCACAATAAAACCGAGCGTCCCCTTAACAATGGTCTTATTCTCCCACCACTAGTGTGTCTTGCTCTAGCACCACGTTCATATGAGACTTAGTATGAATTCTTCGTCGAAGTGTACGAAAAGAACCACTTTAGCTACGCATAACTAATAGCCCTAACAACAATAATGGCTGCAAAACATCTTCAGATCTGCAATTAGTAGTTAAAGTGCTGCAACAAACAGATCTATAAATGGAAAGACATTAAGCAGTAAAGTAAAGAGTTTGCTCCATGCATCCAACATACAAGACAAGAACACGATTTTTTTTTTGAAAGAATTTTATATTACAGGGCACCTGGGAGGAAAACAAGAAGGTGTATCCAGCTCTCCTCAATGGGATGGGTTCTTTGTAGTCCTCAGCACTTCATATCTAAGCTTTCTCTCTCTTGTAGGTGTAGAAAACCCAATGCAGAAAATAGAGCTCAATGGGAGCAAATGGTGAAAAAATGAGACCAAGTGTATAGATCCAGAGTGATCTAATAAGCAACAAAAGGTGAGGAATGATGGGGGAGAACCCTCCTATTTATAACAAAATATTGGGTCATTCTAGATCTTGGTGCATGATTAAAATAATGTTAACCAAATCTAGATCCACCTTTATGGAATATTTTATTATTATTTGTTGGAGGGAAAGGGTGTTTGACTTGGGTCAAATCCCTTGATTAGCGAAAAATAAATAAGAAGTACGTTGTAAGAACTCGATCACTAGACAACAAAAGGGAAGTCAGAGAGAGAAAGGTGAGGTAGATAGTGTGCTGAAGGACTAGACCCGGAGGAGACGAGACTCGTAGGTACAACAAGTCTCTTTTATGAGAGGGTACCTATGCTGAAGGTGGCGGGGGAGGCATACCTATGCCCGCCGAGACAAAGTACAAAAGAATAGTGTGTCCGGTAAACAAGGGACCGAACCATAAAGTACAGCTGGCATAAGCAGGAGCCAGATAAGAATACAATGAAGAGTCTCACATACATGTTGTGCCTGGGATAACAGCCAGGACTAGTACAATAATATCTGAGTACATGAGATAGATACAACCCAAATGCCCCCTGTAAATGGGGAAGGGCTCACAAAATCTGACTGATACATGCAAATCAAAGAGGTGCTGCAAGTGGCTGAGGCCAACATCAGCAAAATCTGGAGCGGCATCAAAGGCTGCAAAGAAGAGGTCATCCGGGCATGTGGGGGGCTACCTACAGGGCCACCCCCTCATGAGGGTTGAGACATCTCACACACACCCGGGAATCATCAAGAGCTGTTGCTAGGTCACTGGACCGTCAAGTATACGAATCTCGATCATGCTGAAAGGAGCTGGAGAAACAATCAAGTCAAAGGGAAGTGAGAGATCCCCCTGCCTGATCCAAGGCACCGAACAAGAGTGGAACCAAGGTACACCGCCCTCTAGACCTGGCTTCTGGAATGAATGTGCTGATGTCGACAGAAGGAGGTCCGCCATAGGCGAGGCAATGAGAGATCCTCAACTAAGGCACGAGGGAAAACAATAGAGCGATGGACAGACTGACACTAATGACGATAGTGGAAATGGGAAGGACTGAGTAGCGAATGGACGACTTCCCTTGTTAGAGCATAAAGGGCATGGACGACGCGGCAGTGACTGACACAAGATCATGAGGGATAGGGGACAGTGAGACTGGAGGTCATAATGTGCGACACAAGAGAGAGACCAAGCAATGAAGGATGGAGGGCTATAGTGAGGTGCGAAGGGACGTGGTATAGACTCCATGGATGCTCGAAACAAGGGCGACTCGATGGTGGTGCTACACAGTAAAGGCCCCAAGGGGGGACCATGGAAGCATGAGTACAAGATGGGAACTCATGACGAAAATCGACACGAACATGGACAAGTAAGGGAGCAATATGGTGCCCCAAGTACAAGTGTCGTAAGTGAGGAAATTTGATTTTAAGGAGCGGTGAAGTGACCCTTCTGGGACAAAATGTGTCCGGGTGAAGTATCAAATCACCAAAAACTAACAGAAACCCATTTGGGAGCTCGGTGAGAGCTTTCCAGCGGTGTTGACGGTTCGTCGAACAGGGCTATGGTGTGGTCGCAGCAGTCGAAAGAAGAAACAGTGGTTCTCTTTTAATAAGGCAGTTTTCCCTCCAAAAGCATTCATTTGCTATTGTTGCTGTGGTGAATGTGAAGAGGAGAGAAGGCCCTAAATCTTGCGGCGAACGTAGCGGACAAACCGACCGTTGGAATCGAGATCCGTCAGTTGGAGGTAGGAGGCCTAACCTTTCTCTTGCATTTTGATGGATTACTTTTTTAGTTTAGGGCCCAAACTTCCAGAAACAGCCCCTCCTTCATCTCTACGGTCGGGTCGCACTTTTTGGTGCAAAAAGTGCGACCTAGGATGCAGGTTTGAGGGCAAAAAGTGCGACCTGGTCCAGAAAATGGCAGAAAACTGCGACCTGGGAGATGAGGGGGTTTTGGTGCTGTTTTATGGCTGGAAGCTGGGTTTTGGTGTTTGGTTATGGTTTGCCCGATCTGAACGCTGACAAATATGATGTGTTTGTGCAGGTATGGCAGAGTTACGGGTCAACTGGAGAGAGAGAGATCTGGGGACACTTCGGACAGAGATCCAGGCGGATCAGGGCGTCCGTCGTGTATTGGCCAGATTTGGGGTTCTTAAGTTTGTGGAGAACCCATTGATGAGAGTAGGGGAACTGTTACTGGCCCGTATTATCAGTTATTGGGATCCAGATCAGGAGATCTTTGTGGTGCAGGGGCACAGGATCGAACTGACAGTCCAGGACGTGTACTTCCTGACTGGTCTCCCGCCACTGGGGATGGTGGGAAACACACAGCCAGTGTTGCTGCGGGGGTGACATATCATGGAGTTCGTGGAACGCCATTGTCGACCGAGTCTCCAAGTCAAGGGGACTCGAATACCGATCGGGGATCTAGAGAGGCTAGAAACCCGTGCAGTGGCCGCAGCTGTGCTGTGAATCTTGGGCAGCCAGGCGTTCCATCACATCACTGGGGGGCAGATGATGTTGGTGGAAAGTGTATTGGGTGGGACCTACTATGGGTGGGCCCAAATGCTGTTGGTGTCGCTAAAGCGACAGTTGTCACTATGCAGGCGGCAGGTGAACCATGACTGCGCATATGGGACTTTGTTGTGCGCCTTCTTCTTTGAGAAGATCCCGACCTTGAGGCCTCATGTACAGCTTCCAGATGGGGGCCTGAGAGAGCCCAGGATGCGCCGTTGGGGACGGCTACTGTGCAGAGGAGGAGGAGGGGCGGTCGGGCGAGTATTTCGACCAGAGTTTTTTGCCCATTGGGATCAGATGCCTTTGTACATAGACGACTATCCCTATAGTGGGATGAGTTATTGTGGGGATCCGGACCTACCACTTCCGCCTGGTCGAGTCTGGGGGCCCGATGGTAAGTGACAGATTGCTATTCTTGTATGGGCATGTTAAAGTATTTTGAATAGTAGAGTAAGGTACCGATTCATGTACTTTTGGTATGCAGATATAGCACCGGTGAAACCGGCCGGATATATGGGACGACCGGCAGCGTCTGGGGCTACAGGTCCAAGTGGTTCGAGAGCAGCGCAAGATGAGGATGCAGCTGCCCGGCTAGAGGATATCCGATGTAGATGCGAACGGTTGTTGACCGGAGTATCAGAGCGCGGGTGGCAGGATTTGGACGACCAGTTCATAGAGCCGTGTGTTGGTGTACCCTCGGAGTGGCGAGGTGTCATGCGGCGCATGGCGATAGCCGGTCAGGCGATGCGCGATCTACAGGCTGCAGGGGCAGAGCCATTGGCTCGGGATCCTCCAGATAGTGATTAGGGGTGGGGCATGTGGTGCCCCCTAGTATGTATGTAGGGGCGTATGGTGCCCCCAGTGATGTATGTAGGGGCAGGTGGTGCCCCCAGTTTTTGTGTAACATGCTGTGGGCATGCCATATGTATCAGAGTAGATGGACTCTAATCACATGTTTTGCGACACATATTATGGATATGCATCGTTATGGTTTTTTATGAATGTTATTGTCTTGAATGAAATGCATGTGATAAATGCCAGTCTAGAACTTGGTTTGCAATACTATCTACATAGTGATTCTGTTCTCGAGGTACATGGTTGAAAGTTATGGTTTCAAATGCACGTATCAAGAGTTTCACTCGTAAATAGCGTCTAAACAGCACAGGGTTATGCACACGATAAACACCATTCAGTTGCATTAGAAGAAGTAGGGAATCCAAACGAACGTGCAGATGGAGTACGCGATGCAAGAGGGCATCGGCTAAGAGACCACGCACTGCATCATATTCGGCCTGATTATTGGTGGCAGGACCAATGCAGACCCCGTTGGAGAGAACAAGGGCATGCAAGGGGGTGAAAATGGCCCAACCTGCCGCGGCAAGATTCCGGGAGTAACGACTTGCACCATCGGCATAACCGATAAAGGGTGTGGACGAAGGGTCCTGCATAATGGTGTCACAAGACAACAAATGAGTAAAAGATGGAGACGGACGGCAGCGTGAGTGGACAGGAGACATCGAGCGACAACTGCGGGAGGGAGGGCAAGGTGCAGGAGGACGATGACTCACATACAAGCTGGAGGGTTGTATATGAGGGTGATCGGAAGTATGGCGGGGACTCGGGCTGCAGAGGTCCACAGAGGTATGGGTGGAGGAATCCAGGGTATGGGTGGAAAAGAGGAGGTCAGGCGAGACGACAGGGGAGGATGCAGGGGGGCTGGACTCCAGGTGTCTCGCGGAGGAGGATAGGTAAAGGATGGTCGCGGTGGACTCTGTCATCTGAACATCGGGGGGAGGGATGACAATGGGAGCGGGAGGATCCTCGGGTTGGCCTGAAGCATAATGCGCGAGGATGGGAGAGGCAGATTGATTTTGTTCAACCTCGTACTCTCGAATGACCTCTAAAGAGGCGCGATAATGCGTTAGGTGAGGACAGCGGTGGGAGTAATGGCCATGGACACCTCACAATGCGCAGGGTTTGTTGGTGCGGAGAGTCTTGGGGTTCTTGGTTACGGACGAAGAGGAGGCTTCAGGGGCCGTAGATTCGGGGAACGCGACTTTAACCATGGGTTGGATACGGGGCAACTCGGGACAAGCATGGGTGGCATGACCGCCGACATCGCACAAGGCACAGGGCTTGGCAGGTTGGGGAGGGGTCGGGTCAGTCGTGGTGGTCTTATCTTTTGGTGCCCCCTTACGGGCTTTGCGTTTCTTCTCAGGAGCTGTCACGACAGGAGAGGGATCCTGCGGAGGTGCTGGAGGCACAGTAGCAACGGAAGAAGCGAGGGGGACCGGTTGGACCCGTGTCAAAGCCATGTAGGGTTTGGGGTGACCAGGAGGGGTGGCGGCTGGGGGATCAAGGTACCAGACCGGAATGCCCAAGGTCAGGTTAGGAAGGGAGAGGGTGGCCATGACGGGGACAGAATATACTCCGGGAGGGGGAGCCAAGAAGGGGATCTGTCCAGCAGGGTAATGGCCGAGAGGGACGGCTCCGAGATGGTTAAGGCCAGGGGGAACCGAGCCAGGGGGTAAAGGGGTTCAGGGATACCAGCTGTAGGAGGAAGGCCAGAAGGAGGAGGTCCGGTTGGCAGAGAAGTATGGCTAGGAGCGGGTTGCGGAGGGCGAAGGGGCGGTTGCGGACTAGCCGAAGCAGGCCGTTTGAGGGTGGCCTGAGACGATTGCATCATGCAAACATTTGACAAGCTGGGATCAGGGATAGGAGGAGGGGGAAGACAAGGAAAAGTTCCAAGGAGGGAGGAGTCCTTGTAAACGCCGGGGGAGACACTGGTCAGGGAATCGACGGTTTGCTTGTTGGCTACAGAAGAGATGGTGGTCTCAGAGGGGGTCTGAGAGGGAGGCTCATGATATGTCAACTGGTCAATGGTGACTATCTTTCCATTATGGGGGAAAGACATCTTGCGAAAGACCGCGGATGGGACAGCAGACATAGCATAGGTGTAGCTCCGCCCCAAAAGAATGTTGTAGTCGAGTGGGGTGTCAATGACTTCGACGTCAACGCAAAAAGTCTTACCGGCGAGGGTGATAGGGCAATTACGAAACAAGCCAATGGGCTGGGAGGCATGACCGTCCCACGCTCTAAGGGTGATCGTGGAAGGGGCCAGCTCAGGGGATCCGAGTTGCTTCCAAACCGAAGCGGACATCACGCAGGTGGATGCCCCCTCGTCAATTATACACCGGGAAACGATGGCGTTCCGTATCTTGACTAGGATTTGGAAGGCGACGGAAGGAGGGAGGGGAGGGTGATCCGATTGAGTGGCGTCGAAAACAATCATTTGGTCGTCAGCAGGATCGACAGCGCCCACGGCAGATAGTAGAGCCTTCTTTTGGGAAGGGCACGACTGGAGGAGTTCCAGTGTGGAAATGGCCGCGGGTGATTGCGCCAAATCATCTACTATGCTATATGACTGAGCGGCTCGGCTGGAAGCAGCATTTCGGCGTAATGGTCCCTTTGGAATCTTTGGATGAACCTCAACTTTGGGTTGAGGAATGTGTAAGGGGCCACTAGATGTCGAAAGAGGCTCTGTAGAACCTGAAGAGGGAGGCTCGGGCGCAGACGGAGCAGGAGGCTTGGGGTACTGGCGAGACCGAGTTTGAAGGTGAAGATCGACGGAGGGGTTGGGATCGGAGTTCATCATGAGAATCTGGTAATCAGAGGAACCAGAAAGGGAAGGGGGGGCAGCTACCTGGTTGTCAGGTGGTTGGGTAGCCACGAATCCTTGCTGAGGGAAAGGATCAGTACACACAGCTGGCTGGGTGGTGGCCACATTAGGTGGAGCATGAGGGGAGGCGTGTTGTCCGCACAATGTGGCTTGAGACTCCCACATCTGCCGCATCTGGGGTAAGAGGGGACAATCGTGGGTGTAATGACCATAAACACCGCAACACGAACAGGGCTTGTTTGTGCGAAGCGGCCTGTCCGGCTTGGGCTGACTGCCCTGTTGCTGGTTGCCAGTGTTAGGGTCCACACCGGAATTGGGTCCTCGGGTACCAGGGGCAGATTGGTTTTGGTTGCCTCTCCGCCTTCTTTGAGAAGAAGGGGGTTAGTCGCGCCCTGCTGTGCAAATACCTGCCCCGGAGGGGGTGGTAGGTGCTGTTGCGGGGGTTGAGAAGGCAAGGGAGGTGGAAGCGCATATGCTGGAGGAGCTGGCATACCAGACTGCGGATAAGGGTAATGATGAGGTTGGGTAGCATTGAGGTAAGCAGGAGGTTGGGCAAAAGGAGGCATGCCGTATCCTGGATACATGCTACCGGGAGGGGGGAGAGTGCTAGAGGTGCTGGCCCCTCCAGGAGAAAAATCGTAGCCCATAGGAGGTTGAGCAGGCGGATGGGAAAGGGATCCAACGATACCGTCGGCGGAATGAGATGCCCCGGGGCGTTAGCGCCACCGGGCCTGGGGATGTCAGGAAGAACGGTATAAACATAACCAGATTGAGCGTAGATCAGGTCATATTTCAAAGCTATTTGGAGGGCGGCTTCTTCAGTTTGAGGAAAATGGGAGGCGACATCTTTGCCGATGGGAGCGGGGAGGGTGTGCAGGAACCAGTCCATTTAAACCCGATCTTCGAAGGGAGGGGCTCGACATAAGCTCCGTCTTCGTCGCCATTCCTGAACATGGGCGGAAAGGCGTGTTGAAGAGGCTTGCTTAAAGGAAGTCAAGAGCTCCGTGCCAGTATCGTATCGGAGGGGGAGCTGGAAGTACGACAAAAAGGCTTCGGCAAGAGTCTCAAAGGTGGTATGGGTAGAGGTGGCTTGTTCAACATAACATTTAGAAGCTTCGCCGGTAAGCGTGCGTTGGAACAAATGAAGACGGATGGAGTCATCGGTAATGGAATTGGAGGAACACCACATATGGAAAGATCGAACATGGTTGGTTGGATCTTCTCCATTAAGGCCCTCAAACTTAGGGATGTCTGAGGGGAGCTTGGTTGGCATAGCGGGCAAGTTAGCATTGTGGTGAATGGGGTCATTGATCAACTGATGGAAATCGGGGAGGCTGAGGCCTGCAATGTACGGCAGCACAGGGGTGGCCGGGGTAGTTCCTGTGGCGGTTCCGCTAGGAGTAGGGCCGGCATTGGGGCCGGGAGAACCGCTAGCGTTAGGCCCTGGACCAGACATGGTGAAGGGGGCAGGAGAACCGGGAGGAGAAGGAGGACCCGATGAATCAGGGGAGGAGTCGGAGTGCGGACTCGAAGGTGGACTGGCTCGACGACGGCGGTGCGGAGCAGGTCGATCAACCGGAAACTGAGGGTGAAGGCCAAGAAGTCTCCCGGAAAGGCGCCTTGGGGGCGCAATGATGACAGGAAGAAGGAAACCGACAGGGGCAACAAGGGGACAAAATCAATTACGGTCAAGGGCAGACAAGGTGCAGTGACAATTGATTTTAGAGTCTTTGCCGGGCGGTGTTAACCAGGCGCTTCTTCACTTAGGGTCAGTGTGTGGCGTGCGTTAATTTTAATTTTTAAACCCTTTCCGTTGTTGAGAGCAAGAAAAAGTGTGCTGCGTAATCAAAAAATAACCGCATAGGATGGACAATATAGATTAATAAAAGTACAAGACTTTTTAATACTAACAATGCATCATCTAACTCTAAAAGAAATATGCCTCCCAAAACTACTTCAAATAATGGCAAAAATCTATCATCAACACATAAAAGTGGGCTCGGCGTATCTAGGGTCAAAGGGATGGATCCTGGAGGATAAGGCCGCAGAAAAGAGGAGGGTTATCACAGCCAAGAGACAGAGGCAAGGTGGCTGGAAAAAGGGAAATCAGCAAAAACCGGGGGGGCAAGGCGGAGGCCTTCAAAGGAGGTCCAAACAAAACGACAGGAGGTGATTTGAAAGGAAAAGAGGTTGATTTCAATGGATCTGAAAGGGAGGTAACAGATCTGGAAAAGAGGGGGCTGAAGCTCTGAAACCGACGGCTGAAACAGCTGAAACTCTTCCACAAAAAGTGGAGGGTACTAAAGCCCTAAGGGGCCGGGTTCCCACTTCGATGAGTAAAATCAGATCAGATCTTGGTCAAGGCGGGCTGAGATTGTGAGGCCGGAACCCCGGCGTAAGCGCACATAACCTTAAAAATTGCGGTAAAAATGCCGGAAAAAGGCGGTGTCGCGCCTTCGACCCTCGATCTCGAGTGCAGTCGCAGAAACAAGTCGAAAAGTACACTGAGTCTCAGTCGCAGTTTAGGGGTCAAAAAGGCAAAAGTGCGACCCCCTCGTTCCGGCGTTGTCTCGCGGCAGATTTTCGCAAAAGTGGTCGTCTCAGTGGCCGGTGTCGCTACACCTGCGCAATAGGGCCGTAAACACACGGAAGTAGAAATTTTGAGTTTTAGGGTTTTATGTGAGAAAAATGACATAAAAAGAGGAAAAATAAGCAGCTGAAAAG